>JAAGEH010000286.1:2345979-2493469 GCA_011751065.1 Lasiurus cinereus | reverse complement strand
TCTCCCCATTGTCCCCCCTCCCTCCCAGACATACCCCAACTCCCCAGTGTCTATGTTCATTGGTTATGCTTATATGCATGCACACAAATCCTTTGACTGATCTCCTATCTACCCCACCTAACCTTAATCTTCCTGCTATAATTGCACCGTCTGTTTGATGCTTTACTGTCTCTGTATTTATCCTTTTGTTCATCAGTTTATAATGTTCTTTATTATCCACAAATGAGTGAGATCATGTGATGCTTCTCCTTCACTGACTGGCTTATTTCACTAAGCATAAGGCTCTCCAGTTCTATCCAGGTTGCTGCAAATGGTAAGAATTCCTTCTTTTTTGCCGAGACCAGTTTGGCTCAATGGATAGAGCATCGGCTTGCGGACTGAAAGGTCCCAGGTTCAATTCCGGTCAGGGGCATGTACCTTGCTTGTGGGCACATCTCCACTGTGAGGAGTGCAGGAGGCGGCTGATCGATGTCTCTCTCTCATCGATGTTTCTGACTTTCTGTCTCTCTCCCTTCCTCTCTGTAAAAAATCAATAAAACATATTTTTTTAAAAAAGAATTCCTTCTTTTTAATGGCAGCATAGAATTCCATTGTGTAGATGTAACATAGTTTTCTGATCCACTCATCTGCTGACGTGCACCTAAGCTCTTTCCAAATTGTAGCTATTGTAAATTGTGCTGCTATGAACATAGGGGTGCATAAATTCTTTCTGATTGGTGTTTGTGATTTCTTAGGATAAATTCCTAAGAGTGGGATTACCCATCTCACTAAATCTTGATTGGCCAGACCCCAGAAACAAGCAAACCTATCCAGTCGGAGCGACTGCCCTTTGGTAGTCAGTGCATGTCGTAGAGAGTGGTTGAGCAGCCTTACCATATCATTAGCATATTATACTTTGATTGGTTGATTGGCTGACTGGACAACCAAGCATATTAGGCTTTTATTATATAAGACTAGCTGATATCACTTTCTATCGGCTACATTGGATGCTCCTCAATTTAATCAATTTTTGCTTGAATATACTTTTAAAGTTTTTAATATGCCTCAGTTTATCTTTTAACAGCAGTAATAAACAATAAAGAAATCAAATACTCAGTTTGCAATGCATTGAAGGAAGCAACATGTATCAGAGAATATTAGAGAAAGTTTTCAGAGATATCAGAATGATATTGCATGTGTGATTTTGCACTCAACAAAGTGCTATATGAATGCTCTTACATCACTAAATACTCTTTGAAAACATATTTAATGGCTGGATAGTCTGTCTTAAACCTTAGTTTATGTTCTGATCTTTCCTTTTGTTTTCCTTCTAGGGCTTTTATGCTAAGAAAATATTTTTATCTGAAAAATCTATAAAATAGTCACCTATGATTTTTGTTGTTAGATTTGTTATATTTAATATTTACAGTGAACCTGAAAAAAATTGATGTAAATAATAGAAAAAACAAATTAGTGTTTCCACATAAAAAAAATAAAGTAACAATTCCTGCATTGCACATAGCTTCTTAATCATTTTATGATACACTATTTGTCACATATGAAGAACTAGAGTTTATTCCAGGATTACAAATTCTATTGATATGTCTGTAGATATTTACATCAAAAGATTTAAAATTTCTTTACCTATATAATCACTTTTAACATCCAGGTGATTCTTGTTATTTGTGATGCTATGTATAAATTTTCTGAGAATACTGAATTAGGTAATTCTGAACCATTGTTTTTAGGGAATATATAGAATTATATTCCTGTATTTTCTACGTTTTTCAATTTTTCTTAGCTATATTCCTACTAGTTTGTTTTCCAAATAAATTTTAGAATTTTTTTCAAGACCAGCTATAAAAAATAATTAAAAGATAAGATTAATGCTCATTACTCACAGATTCCATATTTGCAAATTCACCTACTCATTAAAATATATTTGTAACCCCAAACCAATTTTCAGGGCACTTTCATTTTATTTGCAGCTTTGAGCAGAGCAGCAAAAAAATTAGTTACCCAACATATATTCCCAGCTGAGATTGAAGGAGGTAATGCTCTATCTTCTTGTGTCAGCTTTCATGCTATGAACAAGTATCCTTTCTGTGTTATATTTTGTGCTATGTTTTGCACATTTTTTAGCTTTTTAAAGGTGATTCCATTGTTTAAAAAGGCCTCCATGTGTAATATTAAGTGCTGTCCACATCATTAAAGCCATCATGTGCCTTACAGAAGAAACACACATATTTGATAAGCTTGGTTCAAGCATGAGTGATGGTACTGTTGGCCATTAGTTCAATGTTAAGGAATCAAAAATATATATTTAAAAAGGTGTCCTTAAACAGAACCACACATAAAACAGCTACGTATAGGTTTGGTTAGTGACCAAAGGCTCTTAAGAACCTAATTGGATATTTCCTCTAGAAGCAATGGTTCAGAATTATCTAAGTCAGTGTTCACAGCAATTTTATAAATGCTATCACAAACAATGAGAATCAACTGTATTCTTACAGATATTGCTTTAAATAGATGTATTAAATTGAAATCCACTTCTTTAAAATAAAGACCTATAATCTAGAAATATGTTTCATAATTTCTTTCATAATGCCTTATTTGTTTTATTATGCTCATTGCTAGGAATTTTCTTATTTAATATTGTGAATGGAATTATTTTTCCTTATACTTTCTAATGAATTATTATTGGTTTATAGAAGAGCTATTGGTTTTCATAAAATTATTTTGTACCCAGACATTTTGCAAAATTCTTAATTAATTATCTCCATTTTAAGTAGGTATTTTTTTCTCAAAATAAACTATGATATAATGCAAAAAACTAATTAGAATTCCTATATCAAAAGTTTTACACCTTATTCCTGATTTTTCATCTTGTTTTATTCAAAAGAACTTTTAAAGCAGGAAACTTTCTCTTGTTCTTAATTAAATTATTCTACTGTTTTGCACAAGTATATAAATGGATCTTGCCTAACATGATAAAAAATGTTTTCTAAGAGTTCTGATGGAATGGGTACTGAAAATGTACAGAAGCCTATTTAATTTTTCTTGATGTAATTATTTCCTCCTTTGGTCTTGATCTAATTAATTAACCTCTTAATATTAATTCACCATTACAGTCTAAATATAAATCTTACATTGTATTTATAGATTACATTTAAGGTATATTTGGTCATGTAGGTTTTCAACTTACTCATAGGTTATTTAGATTTTGCTTCTATTTAATGAGATTTTATTTAAAAAATAAAACTATGAGTAAAAATGTAACTATGAGGTTTAGATTTGTGTGGTTATTTTGGCAGCCACTGTCAGCTTTTGCTATCTGAATCTATGTTATTACTCTACGTTATTACATGAAATCAAAAACATATCATTTTAAAGACTATTATCCAAATCTTTGAAAAAACTGACATACATATGAACATTGACAGTTAACATTTTAAGCATTAAAATATACTTCTATGTATCTTCTAGGGGCCCGGTGCATGAAAATCATAAATGAGGGGGAGAGGGTTCCTTCAAACCAGCCTGCACCCTCTCCAATAAGACATCCCTCTAGCAATCTGGGACCACTGGTTCCTAACTGCTCACCTGCCTGCCTGCCTGATCGCCCTTAATTGCCTCTGCCTGCCTGATTGCCCCTGTCTTTACCTACCTGCCTGATAGCCCCCAACTGATCTTTCCTGCTAGCCTGATCTTTCCCCCAACATCCCTCTCCTTCCAACCTGATCTTGCCCCCAACTGCCCTTCCCTGCCAGCTTGATCACCTTTAACTGTCTCTGCCTGCCTGATCACCCCTAACTGCCCTCTTCTGCCAGCCTGTTCTTGCCCCCAACTGCCCTCCTCTGCCAGTCAATTTGATTCCGATTGGTCAGTTTTTATGCCAGTCAGCATCAAAAGCCCTTCCTCCTATGCAGCCATTGGTTCCTCACACCCAGATTTGGTCCTGATTGGTCAGATTCTATGCCAGTTAGGGTCTCTGGGCCTATCAATGGGGGCCTGATCAGAAAGGCAGGGCTGATTAGCAGCCCCTGTGGAGGCCTGGAGAAAAATGGAGGTATGGCTGCTGGTTCAGCCTAGAGAGAAAGAGAGAGAGGCAAGTGCTGATCAACCGCTGACACACAGCCTATAGATCAGACCCTGCTTCTTTCTTCAGGCCTCTCTCCAGGCCTGATTCGCAGCCCCCTCAACATTCAGTGCTGTGTAAGTGCCTATAGCTGCAGCAGTCAGTGCTGGGTCGCCACGGCAACCCAGTGCTGACTGAAGGATTGACTTCTGGTTGGTCAAGCCTCTGGTCGTGATTAACCCAGGGTTTTTATATATTAGGATATCTATATTTACATCTACATCTATATCTATAGATATATCTGTATCTGTGTCTGTGTCTGGATATGTCTATATTTGTGAATACTCATGTGAACATATTTTTCCATTTATTTTTTTAGAGAGAATGGAAAGGAGGGAGTGTGCAGAGAAAGGAGAGAGAACCATCAATGTAAAAGACACACCAATCAGTTGCCTCCCATACATGCCTCAATGGGACTGAGAATGGAATCTGCCCTTGACTGGGAATGGAACCCACCACTTTTTGGTGCATGGGTTGACACTCTAACCACTGATAAATACCAGCTAGGGCACATTTATATTTTTAAAAGAAGTATTAGAATTGTGCTATGGTCTGAATGTGTGCCTTCAAAATTACTATATTGAAAGCCTAATGTCCAAGGTGTTGGTAGTATAAAGTAGGATGATCAATCATGAAAACAGACCTTCATGAATGGGATCAGTGCCCTTATAATAGAGACCCTAGAGTCCTAGCTGGTTTTCTCAATGGTTAGAGCATCAGCCCATGAACCAAAGGGTCACAGGTTCGATTCCTTGTCAAGGGCACACACCTCGGTTATGGGCTCAATTCCTAGCCTCAATCATCATATGGAAGAGACAATCAATTAGTGTGTCTCTTTCACATTAATGTGTATCTCTCTTTCTTCCCTCCACTTTCTCTAGAAAAATCACTGAAGAAAATATCCTCAGATGAAGATTTAACAAAAGGAGAGAGAGAAGGAAACCCCAGAGAGACACCCACCCTCTTTCTGCCATGTGAGGCCACAATGAAAAGTTGGCAGTCTGCAACCCAGGAGGAGCCTTTCCTAGAACCCATCATGCTGGCACCCTGATCAGGGACCTTCAGCCTCTAAAAATGTGAGAAATAAATTCCTGCTGTTTATAAGCCTCTCAGTCTGTGGTATTTATTATATGATCCGAATGAACTAAGACTTGCAGTATTATTTGCTGATTCTTAAGAATCCTTTCTCTTTTTTAAATTCTTTTCTCATGTCTATTTTTATTTCACATTTACTATTATTATTAATTAGGTTTGTCACCGTATGTCTATGTTTCATTTTTTGTTTATATGTGTGTGTTTTTCCTCCAAGTGACCACATTTATTTAGGGAGAAGAGACTTGAGAATTCTTCTGAGGATGCTAAGGACATGATTTGGTAAAGAAGTGGCAGTGGCTGAAGATGAAAATCCACGCTGGTGCTCAGGAGTGTTCTGAGTCTGAGTCAAAGGGATGCTGGCAGTTTGCTCCTCTGGAGGCACAGAGGCAATGGGTAGATAAAGCCAAGCATGCACAGTTATGAAACAGGCAGCAGTGGGCATCTGTAATGGTGATAAATGGTGTGCCACTTTAAAATTTTGAGCAAGCTGTGGAAGAACCAACATTATGCCATTTTTAAATTATTCTAGAAGGAGTGCATGAAAGGCTTAGAGATCAGAGTGCATGAGAAGGCTTCCCTGGAGACTATTAAAATTCTGTCAAAGAAATAAGTAGAAAAAAACAGATAAAAGATTCAATGATTCCGGTGAAAATACGCAGTTTATCCAAGAAACAAGACATTTATCTGCTAAATATGAAAGTATTTATGGGGATGTGGGGACAACATATTAGGAAGTGTACCTGTCCCCAAAGTCTGGAATATTCTTTAGGTTTCTGCAGTATGAAAATTTGGAACAGAACTACTTTTTGAATGGGACTTTGAGAAGTCTGTCCAATATAACTAGTGTCCTACACATGAGGGATATGGAAGAGAAAGAAATAGAAATTTACCCCAAAGTTTTATATACAATGAAGAAAAAAAAAACTGGAAAGATTGGAAGCTTAATGGGGAAAAAGTGAGGTACTTTTCTGATATATTAGGAATAGGAATCTGCATGTGGAGCAACCCCAAGGAGATTAGCAATACAAATAGGGATGGAAGGAGATATGCAGTTAAGAACTAGAAAATAAAAGTAGTTATAGTAATAATAATCTCACCTATTATTATTCTATACTTATCAGTTTTGAGTGATTATTATGTTACAGATGAAATTCTATTTTACATGCCTTATTTAGGGTAATTGTCCCAATGATACTAGAATGTTGATCTTACTACCCACATTTTAGAAAATGAAATGAGTCTTAAAGAGTTAAAATAACTTGTTCTAGTACACACAGAAAATGATTGGAAGAACCAATATCCAAACCCACAACTTTCAGCTCCAGATCCCTGAGTTCTTAATCACTATATTATATGGAGTCATTCTTATCCAGGCAGCAATTTAGACCAGGAAAGAGGAAACAGAAAAGACATCTTAGGAAGATAAAAGATAGCAAGATTGAGATCTCAAGCAGCATTTATGAGCGGAAGAGAAAGCAGAGCTGCCAAATAGTCTCTTTTCAGCTACAAATGAATGAAGCACAGACAAGGTTTAGAAATGATTCTTTTCAATTTCATTATTTCAAGGGAGAAGCACTCAGTAGCCATCCTATCAGGTTACAAATAATATTATATTTATTTACATGTATATGATTATGTAAATGATATAAAAAGGATGAAAGATTAGCTCATCAATATGTTCATTGATTGAACTAATATTTAAGCCTTTACTATTGGCCAGACCCAATTCCAGGAGTTGAAATTTTTTTGTGTTGTTTTTTTTTAAGTAAGTATTTATTTGTTTGTTTGTTTTTAATATGTTTTTATTGATTTCAGAAAGGGAGAAGGAGATAGAAACATTAATGATGAAAGAGAATCTTTGATTGGCTGACTCCTACACGCCCTCTACTAGGTATAGAGCCCACATCTGAGCATGTGCCCTGACAAAGTCATAGGTCCACACTGAACCACTGAGCCACTCCGACTGGGCCAGAACTTGAGGTTTAAATAGCAACTATAGAGAGACATAATCCCTCCTAGAGTTTGCAGAATAGTGGGGAAGTAAGAATCAATCAATAACCACACAAGTAAATACATAATTACAAACTGGTTTAAAGGTGATGAAAGAGCAGGACAACCCTAAAAAGGGGACTAATTATTTAATCAGAGAAGTATTTGCAGAGAAGTGTTATGTAGGCCAAGAGTAGGAATTACTAGGGGAAAGGCGTTCTAAGAACATGTATAAATCCCAGGGAAGCACAGCATGTTTAAGGAAGAAGAGGAGGCCATGGCTGGAGCACAGAGTGAATGGCGGGACAATAGTTCACACAGAGCCCTGTAGGCCATGTGAAGAAATTTTCTTTTTATTCTAAGAGCAAAGGGATATGATTTTTATCAGAACAATCTGTTCAAATTGAGTGTTAAAAAGATTGTTGTTGCTTCAGTGTGGAGACAGGACACATGAAGGGCCCAAGTAGGTTTGGGAGTCCCAGGAAAAGCTGCTGTTGAGTGGGTGAGAGGAGGGCCACAGGATGACTGTGTTGTTAAGGGGTGGGGGGTGGGGGGAGATGACAAATTGCAGAGACGATGAGGAGATAAATTCAGCAGAACTGGGTGATTGTTTAGCCAAAACTGTGAGGTGGAAAGAAAAGAAAAATGTCAAAGTCTAGTTTGGTGTCTTGTAAATTGCATAGGTGATGGTACTATTCATCAAGATTAAAATATTTTATTGAATATATACTATGAGCTAAGGACCATATTAAGTTTTTCTGTTTGTTGTTGTTGTTGTTGTTTTCTAATTCAAGTATACAGAACATTATTAATTCCACAAATGATCATTTTAGAAACATCATACCATTTGAGCCTCACCATCCCACCACCCTCACCAATGCTCCCCACCCCAAATAATGGTGAAGTGGCAATATTATTTGTCCACATTTTGTAAAGGAAGAACTAAAAATGAGAGATAAAGTAACTTTCTCAAGTCACACAGCTTGTGGGTAATAGAGGTTTAACTTTCTCCAGAGAACACAGTCTTAAAGATTATACTCAATACCTGTGTATTGATTGCTTAAAATTTGACCTGAGACTGAGATAGCAAGGAGAAGGAAATCAACAAGGGTAATGCACTCTTAAGGGAGAGGGGAATAGCGTCAATGGCCACAAAGAAGTAGCCTGAAAATTATAGACCAAAAATAAGGAAATGGGTATTTTTAAATAAAACACAGTTTTTGAATATTTTATCCTTAATCTATAGTCAACTTTTATAGTATATTTTAGAAATTTTTATATTGTTTCAAATAAATTCAAACTTCAGATGATTTATATCTTTCCTAATATATCATTTAAAAGTATCTCTTGATATCAATATAGAGATGTTTTGAGACGCATGGAGAAAAAATTAAAATGAAAACAGGTTCTTGTGCTTCCAGCAGACATTTTTCGAAGCCTGTTTCCCTTAAAAATTGTGTCTAGATGTTGATGTACTTATTTCCTACTTGAATATTCCTGTCCTCTCACTGGTTTCAACCAGAGCTTGTATTCCCAGGAGTGCACCCCGGTAAACCACCCAAAAGCCTGCCTGTGATGACCACAATTACCCAGCAAATAAGGAGAGCTCTAGGACCTGTCCCCACTGTATTCCCTCTTCTCTCATGAGAAAACGAAGCCCTGCCTGTGCCTGTTCACTTCTTCCCAGTCTAAGGCAGGACACAGCAAGGCAATACATTTTCATCAGGGCTCAAGCACGATTGTGCTCTAGAGAATTGGGGTTTAATGTAACTTATGAGGAGCCACTTCCAAGGGAGATCAGGGAACCTCCAGTTTAATTGGGGTGATCTGGAAAGGCTCCGCACCTGTCAGTGAGCAAGGAGATGGTGATGTATGAATAGAAATAGAAACTGCTCTGCCCACCCTCCTTATTCTATAATACATTTTCTCTGAAGCTCCCAGCTGTGGTTTATGTTACTGATTTCTGCTTCTCTTACTCTCCTTTTTAATCTTTGTGTGATTTTCTCCTAGTCTTTATCAAATATGTATATGTGGGAGGAGTAACTTCCCATCCTGAGAGTGGGAGCCATCCCCTCTCCCACCTGTGCCTTCTCATCCTGTCCCACAAAAGCCCCAATGGGAATGGAAGGGAAGGGGCTTGGTGACCTGGTGCTGCTACCCTCACCAACTGAAAAGCTGCTCTAATTATATCTGTAATGTTTATTAATTAACAAATTCAGCAAATTTGTAGTGAGTACTTCCCATATGCTAGACACTCTTCCAGGTATTGAGGAGACAGCAGTCAACAAAACAGATAACATTCCAGTGAGGGAACCAATAGAAGCAGAATATGAAAGTAAAATATATATTATGTATGTCTTTTTATTGTTGTTGTTATTTGATAGCACTATATATAAAAAATAAGTCAGGAAAGAGGGTAGGGAAAATGGGATGGGAAAGTCCATTTTAAATGCAGTGGTTGGGAATGGCTCAATGAGAAAGTATCACTGAAGCAAAGATGTCAAACAGGTCAGGAAATGAGTCATTGGCTATGTAAGGGAAGGGTTTCCCAGACAGAGGGTCTAGCCAGTGCAAAGGTCCTGAGGTAAGAGAAAGCTTTAAGTATTTAAGGAATAACAAAGAGTCCGTTGTGAACAGAGTCAAGAGCAACTGAGGCAGTAGGACAGGATGTGTGTGAAGTAGAGGTGCAGTTCATACAGGGTCTTGGGGGTCATTTTTGAATTTTACTCTGAGAGGGAAACCATTTCATGTTGGAGTGGAGAAGTAACACAATTTGGCTGAAATTTGAACAGAGTCAGTATAAACTAAGAAACTTTCAAGAAAAACTGATTATATTATTCAGGTTAAAGAGTATTTAAATTTTTCTTTCTGTCAGATATTGTGTGGGTGACAAAAATGTGTAAGAACGTATCCATTTTTTTTAATGAGTTAGCAATCTTTCTAAAGAGACCAGCCAAACATTTGAAAAGTAGTCAATGCTGCAGAAAGATGAAAGATTCTGATCCCAAGTAAAGGCCTTTGAATTGTAGTAGGCAGTTAGACAGACTTGAGCAGAACAGCAACTTTAGGCAGATATGGAAAGTCACCAGGATGGAAAGCCCCAGGTACTTAGCAAAGAGCAACACTGGGGGGTGGGAGGGAACCTTGACTCCGTGGTGACCTTTCCTACCCAAGCATATCACTGGCCATGCAGTTTAGAACACCTAACCCTTAATATCATTGGCCAAGCCATTCGGACTCTTCCTGATCTTTCCTCCCCTAGCATGTTGGCAGATCCCTGTAAGGAAGGAACAAGGGGGCTGGAGCATAGCCTCATATGACTCCCATACAAGCCCTTGCATGACACTCCCTTAAACAGTAAGCTCTCTAGACAATGAGGTTCTGACCCACATCAAATAATCCTATCTAATAAAAGAGTAATATGCAAATTAAACATCACTCCATTACACCCACAAGCCAGGCCCGCCAGCCAATCAGGAGCAAGTATACAAATTAACCTCTTACCTTGAATGTGGACTCAGTTCTAGCAAACAATTATGGATGAATCCATGGGAGATCACTTGCCTGCACACACTTTTTCTTCTCTTTCATCATCTATCCTGATGAAAACCATTTCGTGAGCCATCCTATATAGGGAAGAAATAAAGGTTGCTGATAGCAGCCCATTCAAGAGCTATGAAGCAAACACTCCAGCCCCTTCAGAAACCAGCAGACCACCTGACTGCAATATCCTGAGAGATGCCGAGCTAGATTCACACAACCAAGTCATTTCTGAGATTCCTAACCTTCAGGAAAATATCTGAGATAATAAATGTTTGCTGTTTTAAGCTGCTACACTTGGGATAATTTGTTACTCAGAAACACATAACTTCTACAACATACATTCCTAAATAGAAAGAAGGTGGAAGAAAACAGAAAGAATATTGAGAGAGAGTAGTAGAGTTGATATGTTTGCATTTTTTTAAGACGGGAAGCTTAGCCTTGTGATTAATTCATCTCATTTACAAGTAACAAATATATATGAAGTGCCCCAAATATATCAGGCACTGTAGCATCAGTCATGCAGATGAATTTTAAAGTCTTTCAGAGCTCTCTATAGACCAAATTCCAAATCCCCATTGCACTGACGTGTATTATGGGTGTTATTCTAGAAACTGCGAGTGGTAAATTTTAAGGACAGACACAATATTTGCACTATTTAGGTTTTCCTTTTAGAGCCAAATTAAGCCTCTCACTTTTGCCTAAATTTAAGGAATTCTATCTACTTTATACCCCTTAAAGAATAACAGTTAATAGTAAAAAATTAAAAAATACCCTAGAATATTCTGCAAAGTTGTCTCCTTTACCTAAGAAAATATTTGTATCAAAACTGAGATATCATTTTCAAAGCTTCTCCTTTCTGTTTTTTTCAGAGTAACTGTTTTTTTCCATTAAATGACATATACATCTCTTAAAGAAGTTAAGCTAAGTACAATTTTAAAATTTTAAGAATTACTCATATCATATCATCAAGAAATAATCATTAGGTAGGCATTGTTTCAGATATAAATAGAAGAGTAGATGTAAAGATGAATGAGAGATAGAAAGACAGAAGCAGAAATAATTTTCTAAAAATGATATCAACTGAAAAATGCTACCTTTAAATTTGAATTAAAAGAAAGATATAACTAAAATTGAAGGAATTGCTGGAATTTGCATAAATGTTTATATTTTTAAGGTAAGAAATATTTTTCCAAAAGATAAAACCAAATTTAAGAAAGAAAAAAAATAGGAGAAATATTAAGAAGCTGGAGTCATTATTTTCCTTTGAATTAAATGTGTCAAATTTAGTCAATATTGATTGATAGCTTGTTCTTAAAAAAATGAGGCCATTAGCACTCCCACCCACCTCCGCTGCCCATCTCCACACTTTTAATATGTTATTTTAATAACATCAAATTATATCTCATTTGACTTCTGTCCTGAAATATATTACCACCTTCCTCTTCATTATATATTAATGTGGACTCAGTATTTACACCAATATTTTTACCACAATACTTCTATCCTGCGTTTTTTTTAATATATACTTCAATTGACTATATTTTATTAAGTACTTTAAAAAGTTATATAGGCCCTGAATTCTTGAGTTCTTGCATTTTAGGGATGTCAACCTATTCCTTTCAAGCCTAAACAACATTTTGAATGGTTATAAAATTTATGAATCATACTTTCCCCCCTCAGAATCTTATAAGTCTGTCTATATCACATTTTTCTTTCCTCCCTTAGCATTTAATGTGGTTAGAGTGAAGTCTGAGCTTATAGATAACTTCTTTTTCAAATTCTGATATCTCAGAAAATTTTTCTCTATCAAAGAAGATCTATTAAAATTGGTGAACACTATATGAGAGCAAATGTAAGGCATAGACAGAGATTCCCATGTTAAGCATGACAAATAATATTTAGGTGGAAACTACGACATATAACACAGTAATAAAAGTGAAATGAATGGATGCAAAAGACAGATTAAGGCCCAGTATGGAAAACAACATAACTCAAAGAATAAGTGGTGAAGTTAGCCACATCTACAAACATTGTTTTGCTGTTGTTCTTTTCCACGTTCTTTCACTTTTGGCAGTTTTGCTAAATGTCAGATGCATGACCCTAAAACTAGGATGTAATTTAAAAGTACAAGATATAAGTCTAATAATTTTTCCACTGTGTTTATAGATGTTGTAAAGTGTGGTGAAGAGTTCCTATAGCCAGAGATGAGAGCTGCCTGTATTCCAAACACCAGCCTTGAGGGACTTCATGATTCCCCTAAAAAAACAGAGACACCAAGCACCCGGAGGCCCTGCTTCACTATGATAGAAAAGAGACAAACCGTCTCCACACATAGTGGGTCACAACCAGGACAGATTTATTCAGAAGTAAACACAGTATGTTAATTAAGAGCTTGGCCAAAACTTTCCATTCTAGTGACTCTACCCTCAAAGCCTGTGCACTCAATCCAGGGATATTAGCCAGCTAGTCACAGTGATTCATTACCATTCTTTATGGCCAGAATTTGTTGTGACTGCCAGTGTTCACGCTATTCAAATTTTAAACTAATTATTTAATATTTAAAATAGCCCCATGTACAGTATTAATTTTTTATTGCTGTGTAACTAATTACACAAATTTAGATTCAAACAACACCCATTTACTAACTCTAGTTCTAAACACAAAAAATTCAGATGCGCTTAAATGAGATTTCTGCTCAGGGTCTCACAGTTGTAAACCAAAGTGTCAGTCAGGCTGTGCGCTCATCTGAAGCTCTGGGTTTTCTTCCAAGCATATTCACATTGTTGGCAGAATGTAGTTCCTTGGGGTATAGGACTGTGGTTCCCGTTTTCTTTCTGGCTTTCTAATGAGGTTGTTCTCAGGTCCCAGATGCCACCTTCAGGTCCTACCCATATGACCCTCCCCCAACATGGATGCATACTTCCTGTAAGCCAACAGGAGATGCTCTAGGAGGAATATATCTATTTTTATTTTTTATATATTTATTTTATTTTTTAGCAGCAGCATTATGGCATGTGAAAAGGATAATTCATGTTTGCTTTTTATTATTATTAATGTGTTACATGTATACATATCTTCCCATTGCCCCCCACCCCCTGAGACAGACCCTAACCCCGCAGTGTCTTGTGTTCATTTGTTATGCTTATATGCAGGTATACAAGTCCTTTGATTGATCTCTTATCTACCTCACCTCTCCTTAACCTTCCTGCTGTAATTTGACAGTCTGTTTGATGCTTTACTGCCTCTGTATCTATCTTTTTGTTCATCAGTTTATAATGTTCTTTATTAATCCACAAATGAGTGAGATCATGTGGTGTTTCTCCTTTATTGATTGGCTTATTTGAGTTAGCATAATGCTCTCCAGTTCCATCCAGGTTGCTGCAAATGGTAAGAATTCCTTCTTTTTTATGGCAGCATAGAATTCCATTGTGTAGATGTACCACTCACCTGCTGATGGGCACCTAGGCTGTTTCCAAATTGTAGCTATTGTAAATTGTGCTGCTATGAACATAGGGGTGCATAAATCCTTTCTGATTGGTGTTTCTAGTTTCTTAGGATATGGAATATATCTATTTTTAGTAGGAAGATTATATAGAGACTGTCTATAGAGTCTTATATAAGGTATTTTAATCATTGGAGTAAGTATCCAATCACATTCAGAGGTCCATATTCAAGAGGATGGGATTATATAAGGCACATATAACAGTGAAGGAGAAACTTAGATGACATCTCAGAATAATGTCTACCACAGCCTTTATTATATTACTTGCTTTGATTCCTTGACTGCCTAGACTTATAAGAACTTTCAAACAACTCATGCTCAGCTGCATTCCTATACCTGAACTTTTCCTGACCAACCCTGTTCTGTAGACTAGACACTCACAGGCATAAGTATAATATGTACTTGGCACATATTTTGAAAAAAATAAAATAAAATTTGTTTTGTGTTAAAAAAATATTATAGAACAGCCATTCTGCATGGCTAAGTGGTTGAGTATTGACTTATAAACCAGGAGGTCACAGTTTGATTCCTAGTCAGAGCACATGCCTGGGTTGCAGGCTCAATCCCCAGCGTGGGGCATGTAGGAGGCAACAGATAAATTATTCTCTCTCATTATTGATGTTTCTATCTCTCTCTTCCTCTCCCTTCCTCTCCCTTCCTCTCTTAAATCAATAAAAATATATATTTTTAAAAAATACTGAAGAACATTTTAGGGAAAGACATAAAAAATGAGCTGATATACAAAAATAAAGACAACCTCACAATCATTATAATGGCCATTAATTTTTTTTAAGTAATAAATGTTGGCAAGGATATAAAGAATTGGAATCCTTGTATATTGCTGCTGGAATGTAAAATGGTTTTAGCCACTGTAAAAAAAAGTTTAGTAGTTCCTCAAAAAACTACAATTATACATGACCCAACAATTTTACTGCTAGGTATATACTTAAAAGAATTAAAACTGATACTCAAGAAAATACATGGCTGGCTATGGTCACAACAAAACTAGATACACTAACCAAAGGGTATAAACACTTCAAATGTGCATCAATAAATAAATTATACATTAATTTTGTATATACACACAGTGGAATATTATTCAACCATAAAAAAGGAAGCACTACTAATAAATGCTACAGTGTGGATTTAAAAACATTACTCCATTAAATATTGATAAAGGGAAAATCCATAGAAACAGAAAGCAAACTTATGGCTTCCAGGGGCTGTAGGAAAGGGAGTTTGAGGAACAATTGCTTAAGGGATACCGGATTTCCTTTGGAGTGATAAAAATATAGATAGAGGTAGTGATTGCACAGCATTGTGAATATACTAAATATCACTGAATTGTTCACTTTAAAATGGTTAATTTTATGTTATGTGAATTTCATCTGAATAAAAAATCTGGAAGGCAGGTCCATAAATACTATAATTAGTGTAGTGATCGCTTTGTAAGGTATATAAATGTTAAATCATCATAATGAATACCAACTATACTTATTTTTAATTTATTATTAATTTTTATTTTAGAGAGAGAGAGGAATGGAGATATTGAAAGACAAGGGAAGAAAAGGAAGATGGTGATGTAGGAAATTGTCTGTACTCACTTCCTCCAGCAACCACATCAAAATTACAACTAAAATAAGAACAACCATCATCCAGAACCCCTGGAAAGCTGGGTGAATGAAACTCCTATAACGAGAGAATTAAAAAATAAAGCACACTGATACTAGTAGGAGGTGCAGAGGCTCAAAAGGGCTGGTCTGGCACCCATGTGGGATGCTTTTCCAATTGGGAAGGAGACTGTCTTTGTGGAGGCTGCCAGGAGAAGCAAGGGGTCCCAATCCCACACCATACCCCCAGCCTAGGGTCCCAGAACTGGAAAAATAAGTTTCTATAGAAGTATGTTAAACTCTACAGGAAGTAAGAACCATGGACTGTGAAAACCAATGGGGATTAGGGCTCAGTGACCCAGATGCTGCTGGAGACCTAGCTGTTCCTCTTAAAAGGCCAGCACCATGAAATGAACCTACAAGACCCCATTTCTTCTGAGCTCCAACACCAGGAACACAGACCAGGAAAAACTGGATTATCTGGCATCAGAGTAGGAATTAAGGGGCAGCTTTCTCTCAGATGGAGGTGCTCACAGGGACCATTGTTCCTATTCTGGGATCTCCCAGGTCACAGGGCTAACTGGCAGCCATTTATATTTGTTCTGCCCTGGTGATTCCCTAAGACCCTATCTCATCCAATTTAGAACCCCACCCAAGCTGGGTGCAGCAGCTTTTCCATATGAATGGTCTGTCCTTGCTTAGGCTAAAATCTCTCAAACAAGCTGCAGCTGGATTAGGAATCCCCAAACCTATCAAAAAAAAGTCAAACACCTGGCATCAGCTGGCTTTGCTTCATAGCTAGGTTTCATCTGGATGCTTCCAAACCCAATACAAAGAGAAAAAGTCTGATGATCTCTTTGTAGCTCCTGCTGTGTGGCCCCAGGAAGTGACTGACATTATACCGCTCTGGAGACCCAAGAGCCAGTGTACACAATGGTCAATATCAGACCATATCAGATTACAAATTCTACACATCCATAAGTGACACACTCAGAGAGTAGGCTCAGTGATCCCCAAAGCCCCACTGAAGCAAGTCCTACTCCATAAAGATGTCTCTTGCACAGCAGCTCTCCCACTGTAGTCACAGATGGTCCTCAGAGCCAATTGGCCTGGAAATCAACACCTCCCAGTAACACCAACAGCAATCAAGTCTCAAACTACAACAATACTCTGTTCACAGGCCACAAAGAAGTGCACACAGAACTTCCAGCTCAAGTGACTGGGGATACTGAGTCACTGGGCCCGTATAGAACACCTACTACACAAGGCCACTCTACCAACTCAAGGAAACATAGTAGCTCCACCCAATACATAGACACAAACAAAGGGAAGCAGCC
Source organism: Lasiurus cinereus (assembly GCA_011751065.1). Classification (NCBI taxonomy): domain Eukaryota; kingdom Metazoa; phylum Chordata; class Mammalia; order Chiroptera; family Vespertilionidae; genus Lasiurus; species Lasiurus cinereus. Next base: position 2,476,276 of record JAAGEH010000286.1, on the reverse strand, counting down.
AAAATGTGGAGACAAAGAAATATGTCACAAATGAAAGAAATGAAAAAAAAAAAAACTACTGGATATAGAGTTCAAAACCACAGTTATAAGGTTACTCAAGAATCTGCTAGAAACCTCCAAAAAATGTAAACTACCAGTCAGAATTTAACCATATACTGACTGATATAAAGAATAATATACAGGGATTCAACAGTAGAGTAGAAGATTCTGAGAATCAAATTAATGATTTGAAATATGAGGAAGCAAAAAACACCCAACTAGAAAAGAAAAAAAAATCCCAAAATATGAAGATAGTGTGAGGAGCATCTGGGACAACTTCAAGTGTACCAACATTTGAATTATGGGGATGCCATAGGAAGAGAGAGAGCAAGATATTGAAAACCTATTTGAAGAAATAATGACAGAAAACTTCTCCTACCTGGTGAAAGAAATAGACTTACAAGTTCAGGAAGCACAGAGAGTCCAAAACTAGAGGAACCCAAAAAGGACCACACCAAAACACATCATAATTAAAATGCTAAGGGAAGGGCTAAAGACAAAGAGAGAATATTAAATGCAACAAGAGAAAAACAGTTAGTTACCTACAAGGGAATGCTCATATGACTGTCAACTGATTTCTCAACAGAAACTATGCAGGGCAAAGGTAGTGGCAAGAAACATTCAAAGTGATGAATAGCAAGTACCTACAACCAAGATCACTCTACCCAGCAAAGCTATCATTTGGAATTGAAGGTCAAATAAAGAGCTTCACAGGCAAGAAAAAAACTAAAGAAGTTCATCACCACCAAACCAGTATTATAGGAAATGATTAAGAGAAAGAAGAAGAAAAAGATAAAAAATATAAATAATAAAATGACAACAAATACATACCTATCAACAATTGAATCTAAAAATCAAATGTGGAATATAATAAACAACATACATTGATGAACAAAACTAGATTCAGAGACATAGAAACATTGAAAAGACCTTCAAATCTCAGAGGGTAGAGAGGGGATGGTAGATGGGGAAAAGAGATCAACCAAAGGACTTATATGCATGCATATAAGCATAACCAATAGATGACACAGATGAGGGCATGTGCTGGGAGAGGGGAGTGGGAGTGGCTGGAAAGAGGTCAATGGGGGGAAAAGGGAACATATGTAATACCATAAACAATAAAGAATTTAAATTTAGAAAAGAAAGAGAGAAGCATTCATCTGCCATTCCACCCATTTATGCATTCATTGATCGATTCTTGTAAGTGCCCTGACCAGGGATCGAACCCACAACCTTGGCATATCAGGATAACACTCTAACCAACTGAGCTACCTGACCAGAGCCCAACAATACTTAAATTTTAAATAATTAAATTAAATTTTAGAAAACTAAAATGAAAAAAAAAAAGCATTGAGGCAGAAAACATATCAGTGAAGAAATTCTTCACAAATCTTGCATTGTTTTTCTTCTAATATTTCTATTTCTACTTGGGCTTAAAAAGAAGCAGAGCCACAGAAATCTGATAGAAGAGAAATGAATGGGTAAAATATTTGCCCATACTTTTCTTCTACATAATGAAGAATTAGAGACATTCAGGTATTCATTTGAAACTATATTGTTGCAACTGATACAAGCAGCAAGATTTTACACTTCTTTTCACGTAAACATGATTCAATATAAGCAAAGTCCAAAAAGAAGCAAGAGAAAGAGAACTATAGAAATTCCAAAGTGAGTTTAAAAAGTACACTCAAGAATAGGATGAAAATAGAAATAAAGATCCATTGAAATTGGAGGAAAGAAAACCGGTTGTGCTGTGTAGGACTTCCAATACTTTCATAACATCCTACTTTACCAAAAGATAATATGCAAATGGTGGTGGATCAGTGCTCCCTGACATTTATACTTCTATTTGAATGACACTTTTTAATAGGGAAAATGAAATTATGTTTTACACCTATACTTCTCTGTATTTATGTTTGTACCTTTGATTCACTTTTATATATTAAACTTGAATTTCCCCTAATTAGTTGAAGATTGAGCATTTCAAGATATCAATGTGGAAATCCTGTTTTGGCAACATATCTGTCATATCTACACAACAAAGATGAAAAACAACTTCAAAGATATATTCTGATTGTAAAGTTCATTCCACAAAGGCTGAGAGATGCCTTGGGAGCCATCACAGGGAATGATGAGGTGAAGAAGAGAGATGGCATCGTAGCTTCAGATTTCCAGACCCTATCCATCACATAGCTCCACTTTGTGTCTTACATAGCATGCTTCCTGGTGTTATTTGAAGATATTTTGAAAAATTTAACATGCAGTTTATAGAATTGGGTAGAAAACGTAAAAATGCATTTGGGTGACAAGAGCCTTTATTCTAGTAACATTAATAATATTGAGAAAAACATAGAAATCATGAGATATGCTGAAAACAATAATTCTTAGTTGCAATTGTATGCTCATTAGATTAAATTGATCAGTTTAGAGTAAAACTATAAATGGGTAAGCTTTTTTTTTCTTTTTAATGTATAAAATACTGCAAATATTTTCATGAAAATTATATCTGGAAGAAAGGACAAAATTACCAATTTTATAATATTATTTAAACTCTGAGAACCAAAACATGCCAGTTTGTTGTTTAACTTCAGCTCATCAGAACTTTAAACCTATTCTCAGGAATATATTATGCACAAAACTAAAGGACTTCATGTTCCCCAGTCGGAAGGAGAAAAAGCATAATCACTCAAGTTTGCTTCAGTTATTCCAGCTACATAGCTGACATGACTGTCCTCTTGTGTCAGTCGTACTACATGAGCCTACAGCCTGAGAAAAGTTTTCCCACATATGTGAGCCTTGCTTACTCAGCACCAGAATATCTGTACTTTTTTTTATGATGTAGTTTTTAAAGATATTTTGTTTATTCATTCATTCATTCATTTCAGAGAGAGGAGGCGAGACAGTTAGAAACATCAATGACAAGAGATAATCACTGATTGGCTGCCTTCTGCATGTCTTCCCACCCACCCCTCACTGGTGATCTAGCCCACAACTCAGGAATGTGCCCTGATCAGGAATAGAACCTTGACCTCCTGTTTCATGGCTCAACACTCAACCTCTGAGCCATACTGGCCAGGCAACTATCTTAAAATGTTACTTAAATTTCATAATCTTTTAAGTCAGGGACAATTGCCTGTATGTTTGTGTCACCAGCACAGTATTAAGCCTTAGCCTGGTTCTAAATGAATGACCAATGACCATGAAACAGTGGCCAATGGGCTGATGTCAGAGATCCTGTTCACTGTGGCCAATATAAGGAAAAATACAACACCGAGGAGGAGAACTCTTGCTATCAACTTGAATAGAGACAAAATGCTGAATACATATGAATGCTCAACCTGACATAGGCACAAAACCCACAAACTTAAGCAGAAAATAAGTCTATCTGAAAAACAACAAACATGTGATGCTACCAGGATTAAAAACTTCATCTCTAAAAGCTCCAAAGCAGTCACAAATAATATAACTGACCAAATACCAAAAGGGTAATTTGCTACTGAGAATAAAGATTTAGAACTGGAGAGGAATCTGGCCAGATTTAAATAATGGCAGGTGGATCAAAAATAAGAGAAGGGAAAGGATCCATTGATCCTGCTAATGTGTTGATCGGTAAAGTAGAGTGGAAAAGATGCCAAAAGCTAACTTTGAGTCCAGTTATAAAAAACAGAACATTCTGTTGAAGCTTACATGTTTTCAAGGTTATTCTGGATGGCTACATCAGGCATGCAGTCTGACAAATATGGAACATGGCTTAAATAGGTGGAGTAGAGGATTTAGCTTCATTAATGTTTGATTTCTAATAGTTTTGAATATGGGACTCCTGCACATTTCCCTATGACATACAAAATGTGTGTTTGTGTTCAAATACACATTTTTATTTAGAAACCAGTATTTTGGGGGAAATGTTCTGGTAGAGAAATTGTAAATATGGACACAAATTTATATGTATTACTACATGACAAAGTTTATAGAATGTTCTTACAAATAGTTTAACAAAATTTCTAAATATGAAGTCCAAGAAATAATTAATGAGGCCTGTATATTAAGCCAGTAACAGGTTCCAATAATAATAGTAAAAGTACTTTTAAATAATTACTTTTAGAGCTCCTACTGTGGTGATGTTCATAGACTCTTTAAGTGAATTCTTTTTTAATCATCATCATAATAAGACTGCAGGAGTTAAGCAGTTATTATTCCCATATTAGAGATGAGTTATGTATGTTTGAAGTAGTAAACTTGCTAATAATCAGTCAATTAGAAGGTGAATCTGAATTTTGACCCAGGATTTCTACTTTTAGAATTCATACTTTTATGATATTACTAGAGAGAAACATCTTCATTGACATCAGAACAGTATATTGCCTTATGTTTGTCATTTGTATTAAAAAAAAAACAACTTTCTAGAGGCCCAGTGTATTTTACTTTTTTTTTGCAAAAGTCTTTTTTTATTGTTTAAAATATTACATTAGTACATATATCTCTTTTTTTCCCCCATTGATCTTCCCCGAACCTCCCCTAACCCCTCTCCCATTCTCATTCAACCCCCTAGTGTCTTGCATCCATTGATGTGCTTACATGCATATATACAAGTCCTTTGGTTGATCTATTTCCCCAACAATGCCCATCCATTGTGTAGATGTACCATAATTTTCTAATCCACTCAACTGCTGATGGGCATTTAGACTGCTTCCAAATCTTAGCTAGGAACATAGGGGTGCATATACCCTTTCTGATTGGTGTTTATAGTTTCTTGGGATATAATCTTAGAAGTGGGATTACCAGGTCAAATGGAAGCTCCATTTTTAGTTTTTTGAGGAAACTCCATACTGTTCTCCACAGTGGCTGCACCAGTCTGCATTTCCACCCGCAGTGCACAAGGGTTCTTTTTTCTCCACATCCTCACCAGCACTTGTCATTTGTTGATTTGTTGATGGTTGCCATACTGACAGGTGTGAGATGGTACCACATTGTCGTTTTGATTTGCATCTCTCAGATAATTAATGACTTTGAGCATGTTTTCATGTGTCTCGTGGCCTTCCTTCTGTCTTCTTTCAAAAAGATTTTATTTAGGTTCATTCCCATTTTTTATTGGATCATTTATCTTTCTTCTATTAAATTGTATCGGTTGCCTATAGATGTTGGACATTAAACCTTTAACAGTGATTACATTCGCAAATATGTTCTCCTATACACTGGGCTTCTTCTTGTTTCATTGATGGTTTCATTTGCTGTGCAAAAGCTTTTTATTTTGATGCAATCCCATTTGTTTGTTTTCTCTTTAGCTTCCATTGCCCTAGGAGCAGTATCGGTGAAGAAATTGCTTCTGAATATGACTGAGATTTTGCTGCCTGTGGCTTCTTCTAGTATTTTTATGGTTTCCTGTCTTATGTTTAAGTCCTCTATCCATTTGAGTTTACTTTTGTGTATGGTGTAAGTTGGTGGTCTAGTTTCATTTTTTTGCATGTATCTGTCCAATTTTCCCAACACCATTTATTGAAGAGGCTATCTTGGTTCCATTGTATGTTCAAGCCTCCTTTGTCAAATATTAATCGAGTATAGTGGTTTGGGTGGATATCTAGATTCTCTATTCTAGTCCATTGGTCTGTATGTCTGTTCTTGTGCGAGTACCAGGCTGTTTTGAGAACAGTGGCTTTGTAATACAGCTTGAAGTCTGGTATTGAGATCCCACCTACTTTATTCTTCTTTCTCAGGATTTCTGTGGCTATTCACGGTCTTTTTTTTGTTCCAGATGAATCTTTGAAGAGTTTTTTCTAGTTCTTGGAAATACGTCATTGGTATTTTAATGGGGAGTAAATTGAATCTATACATTGCTTTGGGTAGTATAGACATTTTAAGGATGTTGATTCTCCCAATCCATGAGCATGGTATGCTCTTCCATCTGTTAACATCTTTATCTCTTTTTTCAGTGTTCTGTAGTTTGCTACATATAGGTCTTTTACCACCTTAGTTAAGTTTATTCCTAGGTATCTTAATTTTTTTGGTGTGATGGTAAATGGGATTGCTTTTTTAGTCTCTCTTTCTGTGAGTTCATTATTAGTGTATAGAAATGCAATAGATTTCTTGGCATTAATTTTGTATCCTGCTACATTGCCGAATTCATTTATTAAGTCAATTAGTTTTTTGATGGAGTCTTTTGGGTTTTTTATGTACAGTATCATGTCATCTGCAAATAAGGACATTTTTACTTCTTCTTTTCCAATTTGGATACCTTTTATTTCTTCTTGTTGTATAATTGCAATGGTTAATACTTCCAGTACTATGTCAATCAGGAGAGGTGAGAGTGGGCATCTCTGTCTTGTTCTTGTTCTTAGGGGAAATGGTGTTAGTTTTTGCCCATTGAGTATGATGTTAACTGTGGGTTTATCATATATGGCTTTTATGGTGTTGAGGTATGATCCTTCTATTCCAACCTTGTTGAGAGTTTTTATTAAGAAGGTGTGTTGGATTAGTCAAATGCTTTTTCTGCATCAATTGATATAACTATGGGATTTTTGTGTATGTGTTGTATCACGTTTATTGATTTGCGGATATTGTACCATCCTTTCATTCCTGGGATAAATCCTACTTGGTCATGGTGTATAATCTTTCTGATGTACTTCTGGATCCTATTTGCTAGAATTTTGTTGAGGATTTTGGCATCTATGTTCATGAGGGATATTGGCCTGTAATTCTCTCTCATTGTGTTATGCTTGGAAGTGTTCCTTCTTGAATTTTTTTGGAATAGTCTGAGGAGGATAGGTTTTAGTTCTTCTTTAAATGTTTGGTAAAGCTCTCCTGTGAAGCCCTGTCCCCTGGCTTTTGTTTGCTGGAAGCTTTTTGATGACTGCTTCAGTTTCTTTCATAGTTGTTGGCCTATTAGGATGTTTAGATTCCTCCTGCTTGAGTTTTGGAATGTTATATTTTTCTAGGAATATGTCGATTTCCTTCAGGTTGTCTAGCTTGTTGGAATAAGTTGTTCCGAGTATTTTGTATTTTGGTGGAGTCTGTTGTTATTTCACCTCTTTCATTTCTGATTTTGTTTATTTGGATCCTCTCTTTGCTTCTTGTTAAGCCTAGCTAGAGGTTCATCAATCTTGTTTATCCTTTCCTAGAACCAGCTCTTGGTTTTGTTGATCTTTTGTATTATTTCTTCGGTCTCTATGTTGCTTATCTCCACTCTGATCTTTACTATTTCCTTCCTTCTGCTTACACTGGGCTTTTCTTGTTGCTCTCTTTCTAACATTTTGAGTTGTATGGTTAGGTACTTTATCACCATTGTTTCTTCTTTTTTTCAGTAGGCTTGAATAGCTATGAACTTCACGCTCAAGACTGCTTTCACTGTGTCCCATAGATTTTGGAATGTGTTTTCATTGTCATTTATTGCCATGATGTTTTTTATTTCTTCCTTGATCTCTCTGGTAGCCGATTTATTGTTTAATAGCATGCTGTGTAATCTCCATGTGTTTGATTTCTTTGGATTGTTTTAAATGTAGTTGATTTCTGGTTTTATGACATTGTGATCTGAGAAGAAGCTTGATATGATTTATATCTTCCTGAATTTGAAGAGATTTTGACACAACATATGGTCTATCTTTGAAAATGACCCATGTGCACTTGAGAAGAATATATATTCTGTGGTTTTAGCATTAAATGTTCTGAAGATGTCAATTCCATCTAGTCTAGTGAGTCATTTAGAATTGATGTTTCTTTGTTGATTTTTTGTTTAGAGGATTTGTCCAGTAGTGATAGTGGGATATTAAAGTCTCCTACTATGCCTGTATTGCTGTCAATATCCCCCTTGATATCCTCCAGGATTTTTTTTATGTATTTGGGTGCTCCTATATTAGGTGCATATATGTTTACCAGAGTTATTTCTTCCTGTTGTATTGCTCCCTTTAGTATTATGAAGTGGCCTTCCTTATCTCTTCTTATGTCCTTCACTTTGATATCTAATTTGTCAGATATAAGTTTTGCTACCCCAAGTTTTTTTTTTTCATTTCCATTTGTCTGAAAAAATGTTTTCCATACCTTCACTCTCAGTCTGTGTGCATCTTTTTTTTTTTCTGAGGTGGGTTTCTTATAGGCAACAGATATATGGGTCATATTTTCTTAATCAATCCATTACCCTATGTGTTTTGATTGGAGCATTTAACCCATTTACATTTAAAATTATTATTGATAGGTACTTATTTGTCACCATTTTTATTCTTTACCCCTGTGTTTCTTCTTTCCTTCGTATTTCTTCCTTTTTCTTTTTCTTTCTTTTTCTTTTCCTTTCTTTGTCTTTTTCTTTTCTTTTCTTTTTTACAGCAGACCCTTTAGCATTTCTTCCATTGCTGGTTTGGTGGTAATAAATTCCCTTAGTCCTTTGTTGTTTACAAAGCTCATGATTTCACCTTCAATTTTGTTTGAATGCCTTGCTTGGTACAGTATTCTTAGATTCAGACCCTTCCTTTGCATGACTTTGTATATTTCATTCCATTCCCTTCTGCTCTGATGAGTTACTGTTGAGAAATCAGTGGCAAGTCTGTTGTGTGTTCCTTTGTAGGTAACTTTTTGTCTCTCTCTGGCCGCTTTTAGGATTCTTACTTTGTTGTTGGTGTTTGCCAATTTAATTATAAGGTGCCTTGGCATCAGTTTTTGGGGGTTCATTTTGTTTGAGACTCTGTAAGCTTGTTGGATTTGTATGGGTTTCTTCTTCTCTATATCAGGGAAGTTTTTTGTCATTATTTCTTCAAACAGGTTTTCTATTCCTTGCTCAGTTTCCTCTCCTTCTGGTACCCATATTATGCGGATGTTGTTATGTTTTGTGTTATGCCAAAGTTCCCTTAGGCTCTCCTCTTGCTTTTTTTTTTTTCCTGGAAGCTGCTGTACTTGGTATTTTTTTCTACCTTGTCTTCTAGTTCACTGATGTGGTCCTCTGCTTCTTTTGATGCTTTCTATTGAGTCTTTACAGCAGTGATGTCATTTTTAATTTCTTCTTGGTTCTTCTTCATTTTCTCTTGGTTCTTACTCATATTGTTGAATTTGTCTTCCATTCTTTTCAGCCACCTTATGACCATTTCTCTGAAGTCTTTCTCCGGGAGGTTGCTTGCCTCCATTTTGTTTACTTCTTTTTCTGGTGATGCCTGCTTTGCTTTCATATGTGGGCTGTTTCTTTGTCTGCCCATGATCTCTCCTCTGTGCGTGTCTGGTTATGTAGTTTTTCTCTCCATTCTGTATGGCATGTGGAGCTCCTCTGAATGCAAGTGTTTTGTGCCAATTGGGAAGTGTCTTTTGGGGCTTGCAGCTGTTCGGTGGGTGCTGCCACTGTTCTATTGAATTCTTTACAGCACTGATGTCATTTTTTATTTGTTCCGGGTTCTTCTTCATTTCCTCTTGGTTTTTACTCATATTGTCAAATTTGTCTTCCTTTCTTTTCAGCCACCATATCATCATTTCTCTGAATTCTTTCTCTGGAAGATTGCTTGCCTCCATTTTGTTTACTTCTTTTTCTGATTATGCCTGCTTTTTTTTCATATATGGGCTGTTTTTTTGTCTTCCCATCATCTCTCTTTGGGTTTCTGGTTATGTAGTTCTTTCTCTCCTTATCCCAGGCAGAATCTGATCTTTACATAGTGGTGTGTAGAGCTCCTCTGAATCCATTTATTTGTGCCAATTGGCCACCGGTGCCCTGGGGTTCACAGCTGTTTGATGGGTGCCACAGTTGTAGATTTTCAGGCTTCTGATAACATCCCACTTTCCCCTTCAAGATGGCATGGTCTCTGTGTCTGGGCCTTTTGCTCCAAAGGGAGCCTAGCAGAAGTAGGGGCTTCCCAGTCAGGGGAGTCCAATCCAGCAATCCCTTATCTGAAGTATAGCTGTCCCTCAACTCATCAACAAGCACTCCCCTTGTGACCCTTAGCTGTTCTTTCTATCTGCTCCTGGACAAGGCTCAGGACATGTCTGTCTATTCCACTGCCAGTTTTTCCTCCCCTCTGCAAAAGTCTTTATGCATCTTTCATCTCATAATATGCACATTATATTTTAAACTGGATAATTCTGAATGTCAGAATTATGAAGAGAAGCCATATAAATTCAACACATGTGAGACAGCCTTCAGTTATCTCTCATGTTTTGAAAAACATGGAAGAAGTCACAATGGAGAGAAAAACCTGCAAGTGACCTATTTGGTGCTCATAGTCATTGGGATAAAAGGCTGTGATCATGCTATTGCCTCTTAGTCTAGCCACCGATATCATTGCCTCGACCCTGCCACTCCCACATGGCCGTTTCACCTGTATTTTTCTTTAGTGATAACATTTTAAAGGCCTCATTTACAAAGTTGGATTTTATAATATCTAGAGACTATGTTTCTTCCTTAAGCATAAAATCTCCTTTCTCTCTCATACACAGACAAAACAATGGGAGAAATAGAAATTTTCATATGTATACTATTCCAAAAAAGAGTTTTCAAGTCTAGTCTCTTACTAATACCATATGATCATTTGGACCCTCAAATCCATGATGAAAAGTTAGAGAAATTCTGGTAGGCATTTGAGTTATATTGTTACAACAGACAGAAGCAGCAAGTTTTTATACCTCATCAAAATTCTCCTCCCTTCCTTGTTGCATAGCAACAGCCATCACTGAAAAGAGCAGGACACTCTTTCTTCCCTGCCCTGTATTGACTAGCAACACTTACCCCTTTTCACTCTTGGAAAGTAAAACCAACTTTCTCTCTGCATCTCCTCTTTAAGGTGTGAATGATTTCACAGCCTATGTCCAAAACCCTTGATTTCTGTCGCTGCTTCCTTCTGCTTTGTCTCAGGGAATAGTTCTCTGTGTGGAAAACTTTCCTGACTTCCCTTGCCTCACTCACTTTAAAATCAGATGAAAAGGTGTAACTTCCAGACTACAGACACAATTGAACAGAATGGGACAGCATCCTCTTTTGAAGAATGAATAATTTTAGCTATGGGACCTTTCAAATTTAATTGACTTATAATGTCATTTGCCTTAGAACTATCCCTCTTCTAGTAATTAATTACATATCTACACTAATAAAAGAGAAACATGCAAATTGACCCTCACTTTGTGATGCCCACCAGCCAATCAGGAGTGAATATGGAAATTAACCTGACAAAGCTGATGGCAGCCCCCCACCCTACCCCCCGCAGCCACTCCAGGCTTCTGGGCATCATGCATGCAGGTGCAGAGGGGGTAGAGGGAGCTACAGGCACAGCATTCCAGCTGGAACAAAGACTGAAGGCCCAAGCCAGGGTGATGACTGAAGGCTCTGGCTGGAGCAAAGATGGATGACAGTGGCTAGAGCAAAGTCCTGGATCCTGGGTGCTAGTAGAAAACTGGTGCTAGCATCCAGGGGAAGGAAGGTCTATTGCATAAATATTCATGCAATGGGCCTCTAGTCCTATCTAATGAAAGAGTAATATGCAAATTAACCATATCTCTGATATACCACAAGCCAAGCCCAGCTGCCATGCCCACAAACCAATCAGATGTGATTATGCAAATTAAATCCAACCAAGATGGCTGTGGCCACAGAGAGAGCTGGAGGGAGGCTTGGGTTTCCCAAGCAATGGAGGAAGCCAGGCTTTCTGCACACCCTGACCAGCTCAGGCCTCCAATCGATGCTATAAAGTTTCAATTATAGAAGATAAATAAATTGCAACAAAAATGGCAATAGACATGGAGCTAGAGAGAGCAGGAGGCTAGGGTTGACTCAGGTGATGGAAGAAGCCAAGATTTCCACAGTCCTGGCTTGCCATGGCCTTCACTTAAGACTACAAAGTTTTAATTATAGTTAGTTAAATAAATCCCAACAGAAATGGCTGTGGCCATGGAGCGAGCAGGAGGCTTGGTTCCACTCCAGCCTACAAAGTTTCAGTTTTAGAAGATAAATAAGTCTGATACTAGGGCCTCCACTTGGGTTGCTTGGGGGCATGACCAGCCCACAAACCACCACAAGCCCCCAGCCCAGGCCACCCCATCCCCCAAGGAAACCCCTAACCTCATCCAGGACACCCTTCAGGGCAAACCAGCTGGTCCCCACTCATGCACCAGGCCTCTATCCTATCTAATAAAAGAGTAATGTGCAGATCACTCCAAAACACAAGATGGCTGCCCCCATGAGGTCAAAGATGCTGGCCCCATATGAACACAAGATGGCCATCACAAGATGGCCTGCAAAGGAGGGCAGTTGTGGGTGATAAGGTCAGCAGGGGAGGTCAGTTGGGGGCAATCAAGCCTCAGCAGAGTGAAGTTAGGGGTGACCAGGCTGGCAGAGAAGGGAAGTTGGGGGTGACTGGGCCTGCAGGGTAGGGGAGGTGGGGGGTACCAGGCCTGCAGGGGAGGAGGCAGTTAGGGGCAAACAGGCTGGCAGGGAAGCAGTTAGGCATCAATCAGTCTGGCAGGGGAATGATTAGGGCATGTTCAGGCTGGCAGTTAGGGGCAATCAGTAAGACAGGCAGGTGAGCTGTTGGGAGCCAGCAATCCTGGATTGTGAGAAGGATGTCCAATTGCCCGTTTAGGCCCGATCCACATATTTCCACTAAGAGACACAAAAGATAGGGAAATCTAGGCTCCAATCTTGCCTTTGTCCCTTCCCAGCCCTATATTTTTAGCAGGTTATTTAGCATCTCAGATCCACAGTTATCAGAAACTAAAATAAGAACAATAAAGATGCTGGCTATTTCATAGTTAAATAAGATAATGTTATCTAGTACATGGACCATATCATGTGTTCCAAGATGTCAGTGATTTTTATAATTTATATATCCCATAGTTTATGGGTCTTTTTGCCACTTGCCTGTGCTTAAAGATAGTTAAGAACTCTTCCAAATACAGTGGTACCTCTGATACGAGTGCCCTAACATACGAGATTTTTGTGATACGAGCCGTCGAGTGAGCAATTTTTGCTTTGAAATATGAGCAACATTTGAGATAGGAGTAATTGCGCAGATCAGCCGGCTGCACATGATCCACCAGTTTACCTCGACTCGAGCGTCTCATAGTTTCCCATGTCTCAAGGTTATGGAATGAATTAAACTCGTATCTTGAGGTACCACTGTAGTTGCTTTATGATTATAGGGCTCTTGTTCTAAACTATCCACAAAGAAATTCATGAGTAGAACATGGCCAAGTTCACATATTAAGCATCCTTTCTGTCAATGCAGCAATAATAGTGCTCTAAAAAGGGGGAGAGGAGATATGAAAAGAAAAAGAATCCCTTTAAAATAAGAATTACATCTTTTATTTTGGCTTGTGTCAGGGTAATGAAATGCCAATTCAGAAAGTTCCTGGAGCTAAACAAATTCTCTTCCATCAGCTCCTGGGCTGTGTCAGCAAAGACAGGTCTGCCTGCAGGAAACAGGAGCCTAAGATCTCCCTGAGGCTCTCTCCCTTCTGGTGCCACAGCCCTGCAGCATTCCTGAAGGCCACAGAGGACACTGGGATCACTGCCAGGTCCTACCCTCCTTGGCATGAAATCCCAGGCAGACAGCCTTTCTCCTTCACTGGTTTTCTCCTTCCCTTCCATCCTCCCTTTCTCCCTTCTTCCCTCCCTTCCTCTCTCCCTCTCTCCTTCCCTTCTGGGTAGAAAAGATACTGTGATTGCATCCACTTTATCATCTCATTTGCTTGCTGATCTGAACCCTGGCTGCCACGGGGCTGATCAAAGGAAGATGTGTGCTCTCATCTTCACAAAGAAGCCCCTTTATTCAAGCAAACATGTTCATTCATTGCCTTTTTGCCTGTAATTGCCTTCCTTGGCTTCTTCCTTCCTATTGTCAATATAAGTGTGGGAAAAGTAGGTTTACAGTTATAAGTAGAGGCCTGGTGCATGAAATTTGTGCATTGGTAGGGTCTCTAGACCTAGCCAGCAATCAAGGCCAATCTGGTATTCTGACTGCTGACCAAAGCCTTCCTTCGTTCCATGCCACCCCTTGGTGGTCAACGCACATCACAGTGAGCAATCAAACTCCAAGTCTCCTGGTGGAACTCTTGAGGGGACACTTTGCATATTGGCCTTTCATATATATAGGTAATTAATAAATGATAATATACTGCTAGATCTCCAAGGGGAAGAGGGTGGGGATTAGGCAGGGATTAACCAAAAAACATACGCATAGATGCATAGCCCATGGACAATACTATGTTTGGCTTGAAACAGAAAAAACAAAAAAAAATGTATTTTTGTACTCACAACTATAAAGCTACTTTTGCCTACCCCTATATATTTATATTCATTCATTCTCCAGGCCCCCTCTCCCTACATACACTTTCTTTCTTCTCTCTTTTAATGACCCTTTTATTTTCCTCTCTTTAAAAATATTTTTTTCTCCAGTTAATATTCTATTGTAGGTTAAGATAATAAAATTGCTTTTATGCCTATCTTATCCTCCTCATACATGAAAGAAAAAAAAAGTGTTTTTTTTTTAAACCCCAGACATGCTCTTAATTTCAGCAGCCTAATTTGTTTTTAATGGTGGCATATGTTACAAAATTCAAGCTCTGTTTTCTTCCTGCCTGTTTTCCTCTCTCCGTTCATCATTTCTGCCTCTCCTTTCTTTGTCTCCTTGTCTATCCTCCCCTTTCATGACATGTCCTTCTCCCTAGTCCTTCCTTTTCCCATTTCTCTTTCCTTTTAATGTCCTTTCTTTCTAAGAGAATTTTGCAATCCTTCCAAACTCCACCATGATGCTGCCTCTCTCTCTCTGCTGACTTTCTGCTGAGCTGCTACTTTCAAGATTTGGAAATTTCAGTAAATCCTTGATAGTTTGCCCTAATTTAGAAAGAAGGTCATTCAGAAATAATAAGCCTGAGAAATAGAATATTTTACAAAAACCTCCACTTGAAGGATATTAAGTGGACACAGTATGATTGTTGACAAAGAATGAAGAAAGCTATTCACAGAACTACCAATAACAATTTACTGAGTCCTCTGGGCTGTGGGTGTTGAAATGAACAAGGTTTGATCCCTGCCCTGGAGGAGTTAAAAATATAGTACAGAAAGCACAGCTTGTTTCTTAATGAAGGCAGAATGTGTGAGAAGCTGATTCACTTGACAAACATTAACTCCTGCATTGTGGCTAGAGCTATGGAAACACAAAAGCGAATCTGACATGGTCTTCACCCTCAGGGCACTCAGGACTCCAGTGGAGAATCGATATATACTAAAATGATTACTTTACAAAGCAGAAAACAAACACAATACTTAAGGTAAAGACAATGAGAAATCCCCAGGGGAAAGTGATCAATTTAAGCAAGAAGATGAGGAAGGTGCCACAGCAGAGATGGCATGAGATCTAGGTCTTGAAAGACTACTTGTCCTTGAGAGTTGGGAAAGGGATTAAAACCTTGCAAGGACCACATAGAAAATAGGGTCTCTTCATGTCCATTTCAGTTTACTGTGAGAGACAACCCCTAGTTGAGGATTCTGAGTCTTAGCCCAGGCCTGCCGAGACATGCTTTGTTTGATAGCAGTTTCTCTTTCAAACTCAAGCAGGGAAAATAAAGTCACGGATGCCCACTTGTGACTTCATATGCTCTGGATACAGTGCTGCACAGGAAAGATTCAGAGGTAGGAAAGTAATTGGGACATGAATGGAGAGAGGTAGTGGCTCAGTATGGATGTTGGATAGGTTGTTGAGGTGACACAAGTTATAATATTAAATTGTCTTAAGTATAATGGCAGTAGAAAGAAGGATTTAATTCAAGCAATATAACTATGTTAGAATCTCTTGCAAAAAAAAAAAAAGAGAGAGAGAGAGAGAGAGAGAAATTAATGTAACAGATTGTCAAAAGCAAGGATGGGCCAGTAACCAGGAGAGATAGGACAGGAAGAGGAGTTTTTTTTTTTTTTAAGGAGAGAAGCTAATAATTTTGATTTTAGTCACATTGAGTTTGGGATATTGGTGAATATAAAAGTGATAAGAAAGCATAGAAGATGGGAGTCAAGTCACTTGAACACATTTAAGGGATACAATTATATATTTTGTCCAGGAGCTGAAAATCCATACTTCTTCAATATTTATTGAGCACATACTACATATCAACGAGATGAAACATGGCCCTAGATAGTAGGATATTGTTGATAAAACTGCAAAGGCTGAAAAGCAAGAGGTATAGAGTTAAAGTGATCAGAAATTGCTATGGGAAAACTGGTTCCATCAGAACTAAAACCATTTCAGTGTGTCCCAGAGATTGTGAATGACAAAACTAAATAGGGACAAGAGTGGGAAGAGGTAGACCTTAAGAAGCCACAATGGTTTTATAGAATTCAGCAATTCATTAACAAATAGATAAGAATCAGTTGTGCTCAGCAAATGTATTATTTAAATGCAAATGATGCTGCTAATTGTCTTCACTCTTAAGTAGGCTAAAGAGGAGGCATCTAATCCTGGAGAGAGCAAGGAAGCTAGGGGACCTGATTTTGTAATTACTCTGCCACTTAGTAGTAATATTCCTTGGGCAATTTAATATCTCTGAGTTTCAGTTTCTTTCTCTCAGACACAAGGAAAACAATACTTAATTCACTGTGTTATTGTGAGGATCAAATAAAATTAATGTGTATAAAATACCTGGGACAATAAATGGCAGCTATTACTATCCTATCTAATAAAAGAGTAATAAGCAAATTGATCGTGCCTTTCCTACACCCACAAGCCATGCCCACCGCTTATGCCCACCAGCTAATCAGAGCGAGTATGCAAATTAACCCAACCAAGATGGCTACGGCCACAGAGAGAAGAGGAGGGAGGCTTGGGTTGCCCCTGGCAATGGAGGAAGACAAGCTTTCCACACACCCTGGCCAGCCCAGACCTCTGTTTAAAGCAACAAAGTTTCAATGGCTGTGGGAGCAGAAGGCTTGGCTCTGCTCTAGGCTACAAAGTTTCAACTATAGAAGATAAATAAACCCCAGATACCAGGGCCTCTGCTTGAGCCACTGGGGGGCATAACTGGCCTGCAAACCTCCACAGGCCCCTCAACCAGGCCACCTCATACCCCAAGGAAACACCCACCCTGATCCAAGACAACTTGCAGGGCAAACCAGCTGGCTCCCACCTGTGCACCAGGCTTCTATCCTATCTAATAAAAGAGTAATATGCAGATTGACCATCACTCCAACACACAAAATGCCTGCCCCCATGTGGTCAAAAGATCCTGCTCCTATGTGGACACAAGATGGCCATCACAAGATGGCCAGCAGGGAAGGACAGTTGGCAGGGACCAGGCCTGCAAGGAAAGGCAGTTGTGGGCTATCAGGCCAGCAGAAGAGGGCATTTGTGAGGGACCAGGCCTGCAAGGGAGGGCACTTGGGTGCTATCAAGCCTGCAGGGGTGTACAGTTAGAGGCAATCAGGCAGGCAGGGGAGCAAGTAGGCATCAATCAGGTTGGCAGGGGAGTGGTCAGGGGGTGATCAGGTTGGCAGGCAGAAGCGGTTAGGGGCAATGAGGAAGGCTAGCAGGCAAGCAATTGGAAGCCAGCAGTCCTGGATTGTGAGAGGGATGTCCTACTGCCTGTTTAGGCCTGATTCTACCTGGATCAGGAACAGGCTGGGCTGGAGGACACCCTCTCCATGCATGAATTTCATATACCAGGCCTCTAGTATGTATGTGTGTGTGTGTGTGTGTGTGTGTGTGTGTGTGTGTGTGTGTGTATTTGCTATTCTAACACTTCTTTCCATACTTTGAGTTAAGTTCTGTCCCCAAGTTTCTCTGTAAGTAAACTATTTGTGAATCCTAACAATCTCTAGTAACAGTGCTTGGTTGATATGATTAAAATACAACCTGGACAGTGTTAGCTCCTGACCCTATCCTCCTTACAATAATTATATACTACAAATGCATGTTTATGCACCTTTCACAAGATGAGTAGATGAACGGAATGGCTCTTGGTTTTCATATCAAATAGCAACTGTCCATCAATCTTACCCTACTCACTTCATGTAATTAAATCACCCTTGCATACAAGTATTTCTAAGTCTTTATATTAACCCTTATCTATAATTCTCAATCCCACCCTCATCAACCCAATTCATTCCACACCCCCTTCCCATATTCTCAATATCAGTTCTCAGCATCCAATCATTCATAATGCCCCCTCTTCCTTGAGATCACACCTAGCTCTTGAATCAAGTCCTTTCTCCTACTCCCATTCTGCTGCCCTGTTCAGGACCCTCATTACCTCAAAGTGATTTTAAGGCTACCATCTGTTCTCTATTCCAATCTGCCCTTCACACTACAAAAGCTACCTAATTATATCATTCTGTCACTTGCTAACTTCCATTAGCTCTGTACATTACCCACAGGGTAAAATCTATACACTCTAGCTGAGCATGACCTTTTATATTCCCAACTTAGCTATGGGTCCCATATTTTTGCTCCAGTTTCCCAAATATATACTGTCATTCACTAATCAAGTTCCTTTCACATGAAATAGCTTTCCACAACTTGTTTTAATAGGCAAACTCCTATTCATCCTTTAAAACCTACTTAAATATAACTATAAGGATAGGCTCCTGAAGCCTAGAATTCTGTCCTTACTTAGCCACCTTGCGAGGTTTCTAAGGAACCTACTACCATATAAGTTAAGGCTAAGCAAAAGATCAGTTTTAATTGCTTTGTTCTAAGATCCTACGGGGAAGTCCTCAGTTGGCTAACCTAGGAAGACTGCCTTGAACTCAATTATTTTGCTTGGACACAGTAATTGACTTTTGGTGTGTGATTTCACTATGATTTCCAGATGCTTTCATAAGAGACTGAGAGAAAGGGAAGGGTGGGAATATTTTCCCTTAAGCAGGAATGCCATGGGCCCAACTTTTCCTCACAATCTTGTGGGGAGAATAGATGTAGCACTAATTACTCCACTGCAGTTTCATATTTTATACCTGACACCATGACTCCATCCTCTAGAGAACCTGATCCAATAAATATTAGTAGAACATAAGAAATCTATAGCAGCTCTCCTCGTAATGAAGCAATGTGACAAAGGCTCAACAGTGACTTTCTTCAAGATTTCTTTTCTGATTCTTTTTCTACTTCCCACTGCCCCATACATACCAAATACTCCCTCCTTCATCTGTGTTCCTTTCGTGCTTTGTTCATCCTGTTCTGATAGTACTTACATTGTTTATAATTACTTTTCAATATCTACCTTTCCATTCAACTATCATTTTTAAGAAGACAGGAACGCTATTTCTCTTGTAACCTTATAGTGTGTCCAGTGCCTAACATAGGAAGACCACTCATTGATATGGCTCTTAATGCTCCTTCCTCCAGGAACTTGTCCTACACTAGGTGAGAAGAGTGTGGACTGTATTTTGGTCCCCCTCCCCTTACTGTATGTACACTTGGTACAGGGAATAACTTAGACATCTGTACCAGCAATCCTAGACCATCACATAGAGGAACTTAAAATATTTTTAAATGAGTCTAATAGAGGAATTGTTTTGGAGTGTGAGGAGTATAGTGACAATATAAAGGCTGAGAAATACGAGGCATAATAATTAATATAATTTGTAACCAGGATCATTATCAATCCATAAATTATAAAAAGTTCCTAAATATACAAAAGCAATGAGAGGGCCTTAAATATCAAAGATTTTGTAACTGGAAGTATGGCAACCATATGTTCCAGATATTCTAGGATAATCAAAATTTCAAATCTCTTATCTCATTGTCCCCATAAGTGTAATTGTACTTGTCAGAGCATATGTTCTAATTTGGGGCTCAGGAAATGTGGTCACTAACAAGAAGGTTTATTTACTTTTGCTCACCCTTCTCATTTTACAGATGGGGAAACTGAGATCTACAGAGGATAACCAGGTCACCTAAGGTCACACAGGAAATTAGTTATAAAGCCAGCACTGAAAACTGTGTCCTGGCTTCTAATCAATTGTTATGTTTGTATTATTTTATGCTGTAACACAGCTCCCTGAAAGCCTTTGCCTGCAATTGAACAGATACCCTGCTCACACTATTGCATCCTTTCCTGGGATAGGAAACACCACCCTGCAGCAACATATATACCAGCAGTCCTTCCATCTCCAATTTATAGAGTCTCTGATGTCCTCCATGGCCTCGTGCCTGAGATTCACTCAGCCTATATTTTGGGGCTGAGTGTTTGCAGGGCCAAATGAAGGAGGAGACATTGAACAACTTCATCAGGGCCGATGGTACAGAAGGGATATAATCACTATGTGATGTTCCTTAATCACTATATTCTGAACTCTGTACCTCAAAACCCCAGGCTTTCTGGCATCAGCGGCATCCAAGGTGACTTTCTGAGATAAAAGAGGAATGTGAGAACATCTGGCAGGAGATGGCTCAATAATGAAGAAGTACAGGGAATACCCAGCAGCCGATCTGCAGCTGCCATTCGTAAAGAACTTATTACATCAGAAAAGTGCATATGGAGTTATTAAGAATAAGGACAGAAAGAGTGGGTAAGTCGAGAATAATTAATATGAACATATTATGGATACTGTGGTGCAGTAACAATAATGAAGTGCTTAAAATCAAGGTGAATATACCACTGCTACTGACTGAGGGACTCATGCAGGTCAAAAACCTGAAAATGGAGGGAGGGCAGTTTTAAAAATGAAGTAGTACAGGCTGAAAGGACAAGCTGCTTTAAAATGTGTAATGGCAGAACATGGGTCAAGCCTTCAATCTAACTGGATGGGTGACCTTGAGCAAGTTATTAGTTTCTCTGAGCCTTCCCTTTCCTACTTGTAAATATAAGAATTAGGCTCTATAATCTCCTACCTCCCTTTCTAGCTCTAATTTTTTTATGATACCAACTCAACCATTACTATTCTTTATTTACTTGCAAATAATTTTATCCCTTCAGCAAACCAGCCTGATCTGAGGATGGAGTTGGCTGAGCAACTTCCTTCTGCCCCTCTTGCCATCCAGCCCCACCCCCATGGCCTGCCCCATTCTGATAGGCCCGTAGCCCTTCCCCTTAGCCAGCCTGGCCCCTGATCACCTCCATTTACCCAAATAGGGGGTTTGGGCTGGCTGACCAACCTCTTGTAGCACCTCCCTCAACACAACCACCTATGGCCCCTCTCCCAGGCCACTGGCCCCCGATCCCCCCCCCCCACCTCATTGAAGAACAAGGCCAGTCAGCCCACTGCCCACAGTCCCTCCCCATGGCTGGCCCCACCCCAATCAGCCCCCATCACCTCATTTAGGGGCAGGGTTTACTGGCCAAACTTCCTCCATCTCCTCCTCCCAAAAGGCCCGTCCTCAGTTTGTCCCAATTGGGGCCAAGCAGCCAGACCCCACCTGTGCACGAATTCATGCATTGGGCCTCTAGTTTATAATAAAAGGACTAACAATATCAAGGATTGTGTTTAAGGGTTGTGTGGAAAATGATGATTTCTGGTATATACTCTGGTCTACAGGTTGGCCACCTTTTTTTTGTAAAGGGCCAAATAGTAAATATTTTAGGTATTGTTGACCATATGGTCTCTGTCACAACTACTCAAACCTGCCACTATAACAGAAAAGCAGCCATAGACAAAATGGAACAAACTAGTGTGGCCATGTTCCAATAAAACTTTATTTCAGAAATGGGTAGCCAGCTGAGTTTGGTCTGCAGGCCTTAATTTGCCAATTTAAGTATAGAAAATGGATTATATGTCATTTAACATAATATTTATATTTTTATTATTAACACTCATATATGTATATATTAACATATACAAATGCAGTAAAAGCTTTTGAGAAGAAACAATTCTGCACACTAATAAGCCATATAGAGTGCCATACTATACAAATCTAGGGGCAAATACTCATAGTGACTTTATGAATTGTAGAACCATTCTACAATTCTAGAGAGCCTGGCATGAATGAGAAATATATAAGTTCTTTGGTCCTGCTGGTTGTGTTAATACCTCAGTAACAATCTGAAAGGGAGAAATTGGGTGCAAAGTAAGGAAAGGTTCTGAAAAATAAGTGGCAATGCAATATAATTCCTATATCCTAATCCCTCCAGGAATTCTGAGCCTACCTTCTCCATCCTATTTCTTCCCCACTCTCCAGACAAAAAGTTCTTATCTCAGGAAAAAGAGAGCAAATAAGTGATTTAAACTTGAAGATAATGTTTTTATTTAAGTTTCTTAACTATTGGAGGTAGTCCAAGGAAGTATGCGGAGGTAGGGGAGTGTACCTGAAAGAATACCACATTAATTGCTTGCTACTTGCCTTGCCTTAAATTGTTCATCTGTTGTTTACGTCTCTTCACTCAAAAACAGCATCTATTTATTTTGAGGTCTTACCCCTACACCAAATCATAGGATCCAGTAGAAGTTACTAATGAGAGTAAACCATAACTTATCAACCTAAAGATGGAGATATAACTCAAGCCAGGCCCATCAGTGTTCATTCCTGGGATATTTCAAACCAGAACTCAGGGAAGAAAAGTAAATGTTTCCTCTTATAGGGAAACTATAAGCCGAGCTCTTTAACAATAACCATGGGCCCTGCATGTGCATGAAACGGGTCTGAGCAAATAAAGCCAATATGTAGTGAGAAGCTGAGAGATAATGTTTGGAAGATGTTCTCATCAATATGCCTGCCTGTTGAGGAACCAAGATGGCGGCATAGGTAAACACCTACACTGCTGCCTCGCACAACAATTTCAAAACTACAACTAAAAGACAGAACGGACATCATCCAGAACCACAGGAAAGCTGGCTGAGTGGAAATTCTACAACTAGAAGGAAAGAGAGGGACTCACAAAGACCCAGAGGAGCTGCAAAAAGCTGAAGTACAGAGACACGTGCATGGAGAGAGAGGGTGCCAGAGTACCTGGCTGGCTTTCTCTGGCAGGAGACTCCCAACGGCATTGAACCCCTTATCCTACAACACTAAACCCCAGGTCCAGCCGAAACTCATATGGGGGGAGTTTGGACTGTGAAAAGGGAGAATTGCACAGAAATTTGGGGGAGTCACAGGAGGGCAGAAGTCGGGCAGAATGCACAGCACTGCGCATAGAAGACTGACTGCTGATTGTGCTCCTGGCTTTCACAAGAGGGTGAGAGACAAAGCATCCCAACTATGTCACTTCTAACTCCACTAAACCCCAGATTCGGGCAAAGTCCTGTGGGCCCTGATTCATATAGTCCCGGAGCACAGGGGAGCCAGAAAGGAAGCAGTCTAGGGGCACTGCGAGAGAGCACGCACACAGGGACCACTACAGTGATTACCCAGTCATGTGAGACTCGGGGGCCATGGAGGGTGGGGCCGCCTGGAAGGCAAGGCAGTCTTTTAAGCCCTGAGACTCCACCCATCCCAAGCTCAACAGAGAGGCTTTTGCAGTTTTGCAAGTCTGTTATCATAAAGCTGAATCCAACATAGAAGTTCTCCTGGCATAGTTAAAATGCCGGAACAAGGGAAGAGATCAAAAACTAAAGAAATGGAGGAAAACAAATGACTGTATATAAAGTTCAAAAACCACGCTTATAAGGTTTTTCAAGAATATCCTAGAAAAGTTGGATAAAGTTAGTGAGACCCAAGAGGAGATAAAAAAGAACCAACTAGAGATGGAAAAGGACCAACTAGAAATTAAACATATACTGACTGAAATAAAAACTATTATATAAGGACCTAACAGCAGACTAGAGGAAAGTAAGAATCAAGTCAAAAATTTGAAATATAAAAAATCAGAAAACATTCAACTAGAAAAGCAAGAAGAAAAAAGAATCCAAAAATGTGAAGATAATGTAAGGAGCCTCTGGGACAGTTTCAACATCATAATTGTGGGGGTGCCAGAAGAAGAGAGAGAGCAAGATACTGAAAACCTATTTAAAGAAATAATGACTGAAAACTTCCCACATCTGGTAAAGGAAATAGACTTACAAGTCCAGGAAGCACACAGAACCCCATATAAAAGGAATCCAAAGAGGACTACACCAAGACATATCATAATTAAAATACCAAGAGCAAAAGACAAAGAGAGAATATTAAAAGCAGCAAGAGAAAAACAGTTCATTACCTACAAGGGAGCATCCATATGACCGTCAGCTGATTTCTCAACATAAACGATGCAGGCCAGACAGGAATGGCAAGAAATATTCAAAGTGATGAATAGCAAGAACCTACAACCAAGAATACTCTATCCAGCAAAGCTATCATTCAGAATTGAAGGGCAGATAAAGAGCTTCACAGATAAGAAAAAGCTAAAGAAGTTCATCAACTCCAAACCAGTATTATATGAAATGCTGAAAGGTGCTCTTTTAGAAGAGGAAGAAGAAAAAGGTAAAAGATAAAAAATTATGAAGAACAAATACATATCTATCAACAAGGGACTCTAAAAATTAAGCAAATTAAAATTTTGATCAACAGAATAAACTGGTGAATATAATAGAATCAGGAGCACAGAAAGGGAGTGGACTGATCATTCTCAGAGGGAAAGGGGTGAAGGGTATGCAGGGAGAGACTGGACAAAAATCATACACCTATGAATGAGGTTAACAGGAGGAAGGTAAGGGTAGAGGGAGGGTTGGGAACCAGGTGAAGGGGAGCTATGGAGGGGAAAAAAGAGAAACAAATGTAATAATCTGAATAATAAATATTTAATTTAAAAAAATGCCTACCTGTTACTTTAGACCCTGCTGTACCCCTGTCCCTCTCAGAGTGGGAAGGTGCCCTAGGTATCCTTATCATGAAGTCTCCTTTATGCCCAGAGTAATTCAGAGTTTTTACTACTTATAATAAAAACTAGAGGCCTGGTGCACAAAGTTTGTGCATGGGTGGGGTCTATAGGCCTGGCTGGCAACCAGGGCCGATCAGGGCCTTCCGTCTGCAGGTCAGGATCTTCCTTCATTCTGTGTTGCCCCCTGGTGGTCAGCACATGTCATAGTGAGCAATCGAACTCTCAGTCTCTTGGTCAAACTCCCAAGGGGACAATTTGCATATTAGGCTTTTATATAGAGAGATAATATGAAAAGTACAGTTCTGTTCTTAGATCTATAGTTTGTGTCATATTGTTAAACTTTTTTATCCTTCCTTTCTCTAGGATTACCTTAATTTTGGCTGATTAAGGAAAAGTTAAATTCTCTACCACCATATATGCATCAGCCCTATCCCATGCTAATAGGAATTCTGCGGTAAGGCTACTTTTGTAATTTGACAGAAAACTCTTGATCTACAAACTTTGGGCATTAATCACAAAGAATTCAATCTGCACCCATTCCACAATAGCAAACAGATATGAGAGACAACACAAGAGCAACTAAGCACATAACCTGTCAGCCATTTCACCAAAGGGCAGGGAAGAAGCATTAACCTCAAAACCTTCAGTAATCAAATTTTATGCTAGCCAACCATAGAAACTCCAAGGTCCCAGGAAGGTCAATCCCACCACTTTTTTTGTTCTCATTGCTTAATTGGTAAATTGTTATTTTAGTAGGCATTACATGTACATGGCATAACCATGAAAGGTTACAAAGTGTTATGGTGAAATGTGAATCTCCCTTACTCCTTCTTCATATCCTAGCTATGAAATCTCCTCCCTAAGGCAATCGCTCTTATCAGTTTCTTGAATAAGTTTCCAGAGGTATTGTATGTATTTACAAATATGTATGGACATATATAGTTTCATACAAATGGTAAATGCTAGTATTATGATACATAGTATTTGTTCTTTGCTTTTTTCACATAACAATATGTCTATTCTCACCATTTAGGATGAGTCAACACAAGAGCAACTAAGCACAAGGCAACACTCTTGTGTTGTCTTTCACATATTATCTGAAGAATAGAATCTCTGGTCACATCTGCTTGGGGGCAATACGTATATACTCTCATCTGAACAAAGATAAACCCTTTCTAAGGTCTCTATTAAAAATGTTCCTTTATTCTTCCCTAGCACTGTTATGAGGCATATTTAAAAAGTTTAAGGTATTTCCCCTTTTTCTTTCTCTCTTTCATTCTTTCTGGATTATTTATTTGTTTGTTTTTAGTAAACATCCATTTGAATCAAGTAGTACCAAACCAAAGTGGTTAGGAGCACTCCACCTACATGAGCTAGAAGAAAGCCTTTTATAGAAAGCCTTTTATTGAAGCAAAGCAAGGAAATTATTTGATTGGCTACAGGGTAAGTGGCTACATTATTTGGAAAAGTTCAGTTGGCTGTTTGTGATTGGCTATCCTTAAGTTTTGATTTCTTAAGCCTTGAGGCATTTAGGCTAATGTTTTGGTTTGGTTTGCTAACATGCACTGACAAGACATTACAACTATCTCAGTCTAATTGCCACGTTGTTTAATTAATTTAGCAGCATCATTGATAATTCATCTAAAGAAAAGTTAAAATGGGCAAAAATATATTATTAACATCCACAGATAAGGTAAGATCCAGCAGATTTCAAGTGCAAACCTTGACTCCCAAAAGTTTATGCTTGAAGCAACATATTTATTTACATAATTGAGTTGTAAATTTCAGTGCCCCATGAAAGAAACAAACAAACAAACAAAAAAAGGTATGGCTGTTGGGTTTCTACCCATTTTATTAAATTAACAAAATTAACAAGGACTAATTTGATAATGGATCATTGAAAAAAATAAATAATTTTATACTAAATTTTTGTGATTGGTATCATGATGGAAAAATCTGCCTTAATCGTGAGCAAACTCAGGATTAGATGGAACATTAATTTATTCTTATATAATCATTTATTTGTAGGTTGTCTTTAAAGAGCTATAACTTTCTGTAGCTCAAGAGATTTATGAAACAGTCTGAATCACCAATTTTAAGTGATTTTTTTAATCCTCTCTTTGGAAAAGATAGTTTGAAATCTTTCTCTTCTATTGGGCAAATCACTCTATAAAGGAGGACAGCTGTGACATTTATCATCATTTAAATAGATTGGAGTTTCAAAGCATGCACTGTCCTAGATCTAAGTCCATCATAAATTTTGCATAAGTTTCTTTGCTCTAAGAAGACAGTCTGACCCTGGACTGTCCTGGTTTTTCCTTTTAAATTCCTCCCTCACTTAATTCTCTCCCCTCATTTTAAGTCATGCATTTACTCTAACTGGCCTTATATGAACCATAATATTTGAAGAATTATCTTATAGCCATGGCCAAAAAGTGTTAACAGCTGCCTGACTTGTGTTGACTCCATGGAAATTCTTACCAAATTCAACTTCAGAGAAAATGATGTGGTCTGACCTTTCTTTTAAGTACCCATCTTTCTCTTTGCATCCCTTTATCTCCATGCAACACCATGACCTCCTATTCCATTGGCTTGACCAGGGCACCTCACTGTAAGGCTTTAGGTCAGCCTGCATTTCCTCTGAGGGAATCTAGGCAAACCTCTCCACTTTTCTCCATAGCCAAATCTATTGGTTATGTAACAAAGCCAACAGAAGTATTCTCAGCATGGCTCCATTGGCACTTTAAATAAGGGAAATACTGAAGTCATGGTGTGCAGATAACTCCTCTGAAGACAACACCCATGAGATTCACAACTTCTTTTCCAGCAGTGTTTCCTAGTTTAATCAACTCAAGGTTCATAAATTGTTTTACTGCACTGAGTTAGAATCAGAATTGCTGTGCTAACTAGACTGAGGTTATATGTCTCATGTTTCTAATTCATCTTGGCATTCATTTAAACATGAGAGAGGCTCTCTATTACATTTTTTTTTCTAGGCAGAAGGCTCCTATTCAAGGACACGATACTTTTCCGAGGTCTTTGTGTTCAGTCAAGCTGTCTCCTTTAACTCCCTTTTAAATCAATGATCCTTCCTCTCTGTACCCTCAGATCTATGCTTTCTGCTAAAGATCAAAATTATTTACAGGTTCCTAAATTCCTTCACTCAGCTGGTGCTGCTCCAAATCTGCCCAGAGAAAATCCTTAAAAGATTTATCTTTGTTCCTGAGATGCAGCACCCTACATAGCACAACTCAATTCAGCCTCCAATCTCTGAGTTTCCCCTAGCTTCCACATGATGATCTTTTTCCTACTAGTGTTTTTATTAAAAATCCCCTCCATGAGACTGACTAACAAAATCCTCCCATCTTAATTGGCCACTTTTCCTTTGGTAGCCCTAGGGTTTCTCAAACCCCCATTGTTCATTCATAATAACCCAGTCAGTATCTGTAGCCCACCTGGATACCACTTAGCTCAGAACTACCACACACATTAGCATAGGAAAGCACAATTATATCCACATACACTTACCCAGGATTGCCTTTCCCTGGCAGCATTTACCGTGTTAAATTCCACATTTACATTTTGTCTCAGCTGCTCCAAAGTCCAAGGGAAGCCAAATGACTTTGGGAAAGTTTGACATTTATTTACCTAACTGAGCTATTCCATAAGAAGCCTATATCATGTACAGTGATACCTTGAGATATGAGTTTAATTCGTTCCGTAACCTTGAGGCTGGGAAACTATGAGACGCTCCAGTCATGGTAAACTGGTGGGTCGTGTGCAGCCAGCTGATCCGCACAATTACTCATATCTCAACTGTTGCTCATATTTCAAAGCAAAAATCGCTCGCTCTACGGCTTGTATCTCAAAAATCTCATATGTTAGGGCACTCGTATCTCAAGGTACCACTGTATTTTAAAAATCTAATGAACTAGTTCATAATAAAATATTAATCACAGGCTTATCAGAACTTTTTATTAACACAGACCTGGCTTTTCATCTTGGTTCAGCTTCTCTCTAGTTCAAACTTGAGCAAGTTAGAAAACTCCCCCATGTTCAGATTTAGCACATTGAATGAGAAAACTTACTCCCCATCTCTTAGCAGTAATAGCGAAAATATCAATGTCATAGCTAGTTGAGATTCAACTGTTATTGCATTTCTCCGCTCCAGGGTATTTATGTTATTTTAAGGGAAGTACAATATCTTACTCAATGGAATGGTTCTATGAAGGCTGCAGAAGGATTCTGTGTGAGGACAGAATTTAGAACAAGTCTTAGCCAACATTTTTTACATCATATAACACCTAACTCTAGTTAACCAGTGAGATAGCTGTGCTATTAGGAATCTCACTAGCCATTCTCTTCTATCATTCTTATCATTTCTTACCATTGTTTAACAAGTAAGTTTCTGTAGTTGTCTTTCCTAAACTCCTTGTCTCTGATTATATATTTGAAAGACATATTTCAGAATTTAAAATTTGAGACTTTCTTTGCAATTGATGACTTCAACTCATGTGATAATTAAGCTGCATCCCCCACTGTAAAGGACTCTACTAAACACATTATGTTACCATCCCTGCAGCAATCATTTACTTCTCTGTCCAGAACATATTTCACCTCTTCCAGCAATAGATTCTGTGCTCTTGACCACAGGAGTGGGCATATGAACCAAGCTGAGTCAGTAATATTGTCCAACTGTTTAGCCATGAAGATTGGCCTGGAATAAACATATAATCCATAGACCTGCTCCAGGATATTTCTGGCTTGAAGGAGCAGAAATCATATCTTCTCTCATGGCAGAACTTCTGGGAAGTGAGTTCAGGGCTGCAAGTGGCCACGTTCCTTGCCATATGGAGAAAATTTGTCTATATTAAGGAAGATGAGATCAACATATGAGAGAAACTGATATGTGACATAAGAATAGAGAGAGAAAAAATTCTAACAGTATCACAGGCCATGGATCTAAGTGTTCTTGAGGCAAATAACACAATTTCTATGATGTGTTTTATGAATAATAAATTATCTTTTACCTTGAGTGAGAATCAAGTTATTTTTAAGTAAAGAAATTCTTAGTAATAAAATTTTCATTATCTTCCACCAGCTCTGTAAGAGGAGACAAAAACCCCCATCAAAATAAATAGACAGTTTCTGTTATGGGAATCCACCCATAACCCTGAGAAAGAGATGACTTTTGTCTTTCTTACTAACCTACTTTGTAATACTCTCCTTTCTTCTACTGTCTTCCTTGATCAGTTCTGTCATCTATTCTTTTTCTTTAGGTGTTTTTATCTCTACCCTCACACTCTTAGTTTCATCTATTCTAAAATACCTTTCTTTGATCTTATGGCTGTCCAGTATACCATATCATCTAGTCAGGGTATGTTCAACTATGTTGCAATAACACACAACTTCAACGAATCAGAAAACAACAAAGGTTTATTTACTCAACATAATAAAAGTACTACAGGGCAGGGTAACTCTCTAGAACAAATATCTTCTATGTTGACAACTAGATGTCCCAAATAGTCTTCCATACTATTACTGTACAGTATATAGTAATTATAGAATATGTGGTTTCTGTGACTAGCATGAGAAGGAGAAGATAGAAAACTGCACACCACCTTCTTAAATGCTTCTGCCCAACAGTGATAAATGTCACTTTTGCATTTATTTTATTGGCCCAAACATTGTCTATTGTCATGGCTAACTTTAAGGACTCTGTTTGGGGGAGAGAATTGAATGTGAGTGTTAAATGTTTCTACTATATTTTTCCTTTAAAAAATATTTTTGAATTCTCATGAAATTTAACCAAAATCATGTTAATTTTTTCACAAATACTCAATATTTAACTCCTTGTAAATTTGCTCCTGTGATTATAACTTGAATTAGTTAACTTGAGTGAAGTAATGACCCCATTCCCCCCCTTCTGTTCCCTACCCCTCAAACCTCAGTAACTTACAATAAGACACTTTTTTTTTCTTTCTTATGTCATGTACAGGCTGTATGTTGGTTGCAGTTTCGGACCTAGGCTAAAGTTCTCATGCTTCTGCTTAGACATGATATCCTTCATATTTGCTTGCACGCGATTAGCCAAGGTACATCAAGTGTCCAAAACACATTATGTTACCATCCCTGCAGCAATCATTTACTTCTCTGTCCAGAACATATTTCACCTCTTCCAGCAATAGATTCTGTGCTCTTGACCACAGGAGTGGGCATATGAACCAAGCTGAGTCATTTTTTACATCATATAACACCTAACTCTAGTTAACCAATGAGATAGCTGTGCTATTAGGAATCTCACTAGCCATTCTCTTCTATCATTCTTATCATTTCTTACCATTTGGGATGCAAATTCCTTTCTCAGGATGCACAAAAGGTCACATGGTAGTGGGTGAGGAACCTCCTACAAGGAAGTGGATATGAATTATGAGCAATAATATAATCTGTCACAACACTCTACTGGCACAGCTCTGTTGGCTCTCTTCTTGCTCTATTCACTTTCCTCTCCCATGGTGTTAACTATAACATCCATAAAAATAACATACAAATTATACTTCTAATATTATTTTTCTCTCAATATTTAATCTTAAATAATCTAATGAAAATCTAAATTTTCTACATTGCAATTCCCATAACCACCTCACTAGACATGTCTTAAACATATTTATTTTCTCAAGGAAGCACTCTTCTATACATTCCTATTTCTATCTGAAGTAGCATTATTTTCCTGATCTACCCCATGCCATATAACTTGTGTCATTCTTAATCTAACTTCTCATTCTTTCTTACATTTTATAAGCCCTCAAGTGCTATCCAATATCCCTTACTAATGTTTCATTACTTCCCCAGTACGTAAATCTAGTATGATCCAAGTACTTCTCACCTAGACTATTCTGATATCCTTCCTATTGGCATATCTTATAACCCAGAAATTCCATTCTTAAGTATAATGCCCTTAAGTATTCTTACACACATGAACAGACTTGAACCTCAAAGGGAAGGCAGGGAAGGGGAGGGGAGGCGGGAAGAGATCAACTAGTGAACTTGTATGCGTATATGCATAACCCATAGCCACAGACAATGGGATGGTGAGGGCCTGGAGCAGGCTGGAAGAGATTAATGGGGGGAAAAGGAGAACATATGTAATACTTTCAACAATAAAGATTAAATAAACAAACAAACAAACAAAAGAATTCTTACACACATTCACAAAAAAATTACAAAATCTTCACTTCAGTGTTGATCAGACTAAGAAAAAATTGGAAGACATGTACATGTTCAACAAGAGAACTGGCCAATTCTGGTATAGTCATACAATAAAATAAGTATGTAATAATGAAAACAAACTAAACCTACATATATTAGCATAGGTGATTTTCACAACATACTGTGCTAAAATAGCAATATCATGGGACTATATTCAACATGATATATCCTTTGGCAGGTACTTTAAATTATGTAAATAATAATATTGTTTCATAAAATAATTTAATAGAAGTATATTTTAAAAGCATGGAATTCATAAATACTAAAATTATTTATCGCAGTTACTCAGCAAGAAATGAGGAATGGAGATAAGAAGGGGCATAGGAAGGGCTACAAAAAGGGCTTCAGCTGTGTTTCTGTTTTATTTCTTAAGAGGCATTGGAAATACATAGGGAGTTTCTATTTGTTTGTTTATATTTTACTATTTGTGATTTTAACCTGTCAGAAATAGTTAATGACATAGTATATGCTTTTTAAACTTCTCCTAACTAATCTCTTTGTTCTAGACTCTCGCTATCTCAGAGCATTCTGCACATGGGCTAAATTAATCTTTCTAATATACCACCTTGCTTTATCTTCCTACTAGTAAGACTCCAACCATTCCCTTAGACCTATAAGATAATCACCATGCTCCTTTAATGACATTCAATGTTTCCAATAACCTGGAACTTCCCTGTCCCATCTTCCTTAATCCTTTACTTTAACTATCCTCTCCCTTTCTGCCTGTTTACTTAAGTCTTACCTTCCCATGAATATCTAGTCTACCCATCCTTTTCCAACTTGCCTCAGATGGTAGAATAGATGGCTAACTCTCTTTTCTAGAGCTACTCCTTCATACAAAGTCATTAGCCCTTTTCGTTCTCATCCTTCCAGAGTAAGTTCCAACAATTTCTCATTTTCTTTTAATTCACTATTCTTTCTGTGTTCCTTTGTCTCCAATAAAAACTCCTTTTTCAAATCTTCTCTTCTAGTCAACCATAAGGGTTGAACATTTACCACTTTATATTCTTGGTGTATTTTAAAAATATTGTTAAGAATTATGAAGGGTCAAAAATCTTATCTTACTTGAAAGCTAGCCAGTTAGTCTCCCACAGTTTTAGGAATGTTGGCAGAAGCTATGAGATGCCTGGTCAAAGACAAAATATTTTATTACTCACAGAGCAAGCAAAACAGAACATTAACTTTTTTTCTCTGAATCCAAATTCCCATTAGACAATTTAGAGATCATGTGACACTTGATCAAAAATTGAGTTACATGTCAGGAAAGAAACCCTGAGCTTCGGGAACTCAAATCTTTTATAATAGTTACTAGGCATACCTGCCCTTCCCTCTGAAGTAAGACACAATTTGTATCTTCAAAGGATGTTTGCTGTACAAACTTTTTTGAAAATAAATATATTTTAAAAAGGCAATCAATGCCTCTGTTCAAAAGATAAGCAAAAACACGAGACCCATGAGAATTGTCTTCCAAAAGTTACTAGTCCTATTCCTCCAACTATATTAAAAAATTTTTGAAAGCAGCATTTGGCAACACATTCTCTGAAAGCGGCAATCGTAAATGTTTTAAGCTTATAGACCACACATCTCTGCCATTGTAACTCAAAAGAAGCCAGAGACAATATGTAAACGAATGGGTGAGACTATATGCCAATAAAACTTTATTTACAAAAACAGGTACCTGGCCCTTGAGAACATTAAAACACATTTATGTGTCACATACTGTTCTAGATGTTGGTGACACTTCAGTGAATAAAACAGTTAAAATTTTCTGTTCTCATCAACCATACATTCTATTGGAAGAACACATCAACAAAATAAATAAAAGATAGTTTGCCAGATGATAGTAGGTGCTCTGGGTAAAAATAAAGCGGAAAAGAATAGATACTAAAGGAGATAAAATTTTACCATAAGGTAGGGAAGGTATCAATATGGAAGGTGACATATAAGAAAAGATCTGAAGGGAGTGGTAATAACTAGGAGAACAGCATTCCAGGCAAAGGACACAAACACAAGCACTGAGTTGACAGTGCTCCATGTTCAAGGAGCAGAAGGAGGCAACTATGGTGAAGCAGAGTGCATGAGAGGGAGAATAGTAAGAGATGAACTTGAGAGTTAGCTGGAGATTGAACACAGAAATAACCTGTATTGACTTGTATATTTAGAGATAAAGCTGCCATTTTCATAATAGTTTGAAATGGGGTAGGGTAGAAGTAGGAAGATGATTCAGGATGCCTTTGAAACAATCAAGGGAGACATGATTGCTCAGACTATAGTGATAACAGTTAAATTCTGAATGAATTTTGGAAGTACAACCCATGGGAATTGCTGGTGGATTGGATATAGTTGGATATGATGTGTGAGAGAAACAATGGAGTCAAAGACTGTAGCTAAGTTTCCGGCCTGAGCTACAGGAAGAAAAAAGTTTCCACAGACTGCAATGGGAATACTGATATAGGGCAGGTTTAGGTTTACATATGAAATATATCTGCTTCAGAATGTTAAGTAGTTGCATAGAAATGTGTTGATAACAAGCTAACAACTTAACAAAGATGTCCCGACCAACCCTTCTGCCCAGCAGCATCTACCAGAAAATGGAAAATCCTAATAGCCAACATTGTCCCCTTCTCTTTACAGAGTCTGGCCTCGTGGTCTCTACAGATAGGTCAGCTGGAATATTAACTCAGATGGCTTCTCTGGTCAAGTAAACTAGAATGATGACAAGGATCCTTTTTCCCACACTTCATCTGATGAAGGACAAATCTGGCAAATAAAGAAGAGACTGTCTGCCTATCAAAACGCATATTTGTTAAACTCTTTATCAACTGTCAGCCCAGAAAGAGAATGACAAACTTTTAACAAGATAATTTCAGGAACACTCCCTAAACATATTAAGTCAAATTGTCCCTCATGTGTCTGGGCTGTTGCCAGCAGTTACTGTCCACATCTTGAATTCTTCCTTAGGCTGCTTCTAGGGGTCAACTGAGGAGTCCTCTTACATGGCTTAAAAAATCAGCGCACAAAGCTCAGTTGGAGGAGAATGTAAAGGTGACGTGCTCCAAAGTGAGAGAATCACAGAACTATAGCTGAGTTCATTCCAGCCCGGCTCTCACACCCTAGCCATATCCCCCCTGGTGAAAACTCAGAGGTCATCTTTGCTTGGCTCATGCTTCATTTTACCACAAGCGTTTTAGGCAAAAGCAAAGTCCCCATCTAGTATATATAAACAAAATAATTAGCAAACATGTAATTCCATAGTGTTAATTCTTATGCAATTGTTATGCCATTTTATATCTTTTCATGAACCTCTTCAGTAT
This sequence comes from Lasiurus cinereus, assembly GCA_011751065.1. NCBI lineage: Eukaryota > Metazoa > Chordata > Mammalia > Chiroptera > Vespertilionidae > Lasiurus > Lasiurus cinereus. The sequence continues at coordinate 2,440,988 of JAAGEH010000286.1, read as the reverse complement.
TTCTCATAGAGGAGCAGCAGAAGAAGGTTACTATATTCAGAGGAGAAGGTTACTATATTCAGAATCCTATTCTTTCTCAGGCCTTAATTTTAGAGAAGGTCAGGCTGACTAGTCAGTAAAGGAAAGTTCGGTTTCAGACAAAAGATTGGATGTCTCTTTGAAATATTTGAAGAAGGAGGGTGTACTTATCTGGAGGAGAAAATAAAACTTCCTTGACATAGAAAAACAAAAAAACATTAGCCAGGATTTGACAGAAGTGTAATGGGGCTCAACCCAGGAAAAAAACTAAGTTGACAGTTTTAGTATTGGAGACAGAAACCAAATGGAGAAAGGAGAAAAGTTCGGTAAACTTACAACCCAGTGGTTGCTATATCCATTGGGTTATGGGTTTACAAAGGTCCTTTGTCCACACTTAAGCTGCCCATAACTCCTGATTGAAAGCAATAATTATAAGGGTCCAATATTGTAAATTATCATAAATCCTGGGTTAGGAGGATTTAAAAGTTGGTACAACAGCTTCATAATGTTAACAAGAAACTCAGCATACACTGTCACCCTGTTCTACAGTCATGTATGTGTTGGTGGTTTCTCTCATTATCACATTAGCTGCAGTAATTCTTAAGATCTATTCTCACAAAAGAGTATCTCAAAAATTAAAAAGTGGGTGGGAACATAAAAGGTATGGCTCTGTCTTTTAATGGAGATGAAGAGAGGAATACTACCAATTTCCAAGAAAACTTCTTATAACCTATTGACCAAATCTGAGTTATCCACCAGAAGGAACAGGATTGTTCTATTTGGCTTGAATTAATTCAAATCTCATCTCCTGGGAGTGAATACTTTGCTGCAAGAATAAAATTGAGGTATTATTTGCAAGGGATGGACAGTATCTTTTGGGTAGAAAATCAAGAATATCTGCCATATTCATCTTCTTGCATTTCTTATATTCTACCTTAAAAAATACTCTAAGATATAAGAACTTTGGTAGGAGGAACATTTGAGTAACTGAGATTCAGATGACTAAAAGAAAAAAAATAGCATAGACTACAATAAAAACATCTGTTTCTAGTAAGGTGGTGTAAGTAACTGAGATCAAACATCTCAAAGGAAATAACAAAAAATAGAAAACTGGACAAAATATTAAAATCATCTATTTGAAACTATCTAATAGCTAACAAAATAGTGAACAATTATGAGGCCACAATCTAAAAGTAAATAGAAATCCAGAGAGAAAAGCTGACACTTACGACTAATATACCCTAGGAGTGTCTGCCAATTCTGAAAGGAAGCAGAAAAGCTCAGGAGCTGAGCAGGAACATAGCACTTGGAGTTCAGAACTTTCTCTGAGGAGCTGATAAAACCAACAGGCCTCAGTAGTAGAAATAAGAAACAATTCAGAAGTGAATCTGTCATTATAGGGTCTTCAGCTTCAAATCACCTCATTCCTTGACACTTAGGTGGAAAGATCTGGAATTGCTAGAATCCCTACTAACAATATGGCAGAAGCAAGCAATATTTTCAGACAAACGTAACTTAGGCCACTAATTATTTATGTATTTTTATATTGTCATACATTTTCACCTACATAAACAAAATATCCTGACAGCTAAGGATGAAGATACAGTATATAGAATTTAACTATGCTTAAAAGACAAAATATTGATAATTTTTAGAGATAACTAGAATTGTTTAAAAAGAGTCAAAGGCAAATTCTAAAATAAAATAAAAGAATAACTGAATTTAAAAAATCAAGGGATGTGTTTAATAGCAAATATGATACAGCTGATTAGGAATTAATGCACAAAAATGTCAAATCCGAAGGTTTCTTTAATAAAGTAAGAGACAGAAGAGGATAGAAAATGTAAAGAGATCATGCAAAATAAATGAACTGCAGAGAGAAACTATTAATTAAATATAATTAAGGAGAAAAATAATATATAAAAGTAATATTTGAAGTGATAATACCTAAGAATTACCCAAAGCAAATGAGAAATAATAAACTATAGATATAAGAAGCATAATAAGCAGTGAATAGAATGATTAAAAAGAAAATTACACCTATATACAGCATACAAAATTGCTAAAAATCAAGATGAAGATAAATTTCTAAAAGCAGCTAAAGAAACAAAATAATTTCAAAAGTATAACAATAATATAATAGCTGACTTCTCAACAGAAAAAATAAAAAGAACATATCTTCAAATTTCTGGAAAAAAATTCTAAGCAAGGATTGAAATAACTAGTAAAATGAAAGGAAAATAAAATATATTCAGATAAGTAAAAATAACCAAGAACATTATACCTAAACCAAAAGAAATACTAAGGAAAAAAAAACTATTAAATATGTGGGAAAATTTATTTAATGGCTAAACATATGAGTAATGTTTATGGGCTTTTAAATTGTACAGAATTAAAATATACATAAAACCATAGCATAAAGGTTGGATGGAAGAGTAAAGGTATTAAAAGGTTTTAGGTCCTTACATTTTTTAAAAACATGTAAAAGTCTTATTTGCATTAGATATTAATATAGTGAGAAAATATGTTTTAATATGATACCATTAAAGAAATTGTAAATCACTTTATTAATGGAGGAAATAAAAATCTAAAAATGGGGTGTTTCTTTGTCATTCACCACATAAACAAAATAAAAGAGAGAAGGTATATAATCAATCTTAAAAGATAGACCAAGAAGTATTGGACAGCTTTGAGTGTCCATTTGTGATGAAATATCGAACTAAAAATAGAAAGGCTTTTTTTAAATTTATTCTCACTCACAGAATGAGGATATTTTTTCCATTGATTCTAGAGAGAATGGAAGGGACCATGGGTAGAGGGAAGGGGTAGTAGAGTCAAAGAAAGAGAAAGAAATCCACCTTACCTATTCCTAGCAACCCTATGAATGAGGAATGTCCACAATGTCTGGTCTTAAACAGCCCTGCTCAGCCCCTGTAGACTCATGCCTATGGCTTCTTTTATGGAGTCAATCCATCTCATATTTGCCATTCCTCTTTCCTCCTGTCTTCTATTTTCCCCAGCATTTTTGTCTTTTCAAAAGGAAAAAGGAAACAGCTTATGGAGTTACAGTCGACGTATAATAAACTGCACATATTGGAAGTATCTGATTTGATAAGTTTGGCATGGATATAACCTTGTAAAACTATTGCCAAAGAAAAACATATTTATCAACCCCCAAGTCTTCTTGTGGCCCTTCGCAATTCCTCTATCCTTCCCTTCCTCCAATATGCCCAGCCCCAGTAAAATATTGTACTGTTACTGATTGTTATAGTTTTATTTGCATTATTTAGAATTTCATATAAATTGAGTCATATAATGACTGGCTTCTTTCACTTAGACTAATTAGGTTGTTTTAGGTATATGTAGTCCATTCCTTTTTTTTATTGAGTAGCATTTATGGTATACTAAATCCGTATATACATTTACCTGTTGATGGACATTTAGATTATTTCCAGTTTGGGGCAATTACAAATAAAGTTGCCATGAATATTTTTGTAAAAAAAAAAGTCTTTGTATGACTATATACTTTCATTTCTATTAGATGTATATCTATGAGTTGAATGCCTAGGTCATATTGTTGGTAATATTTAACTTGTTTTAGACATTACCAATCTTTTTTAAAGTAGTTCTACCATTTTTCATTCCCACCAACAATGTGTGAGAATTCCATTTCCTCCACATCTTTACCAACATTTGGTTATTTTCAGTCTTTTTAATTTTAGGCTTTCTAATAGGAATGTAGTAGTTTTAATTTCCCTAATGACTAAGAATGTCAAGAATTTTTTTTTATGTTTATTTTCCATCCATTTATCTTCTTTGGTTAAATATCTTTAAATCTTCGCACATTTTTAAATTTGCACATTTTTAAATCTTATTATTGAGTTTTGAGAGATTTCAAAAGATACTTTCTGAATGCAAAATTTTACACAGTCTCTGTCTTTTAATTCTCTTAACAGTATATTTTAAAGAGCAGAAATTTTTAATTTTGATAAAGGTTATCATTTTTTTCTTTTATGCATTGCCTGTTTGGTGTCACATCGCAGAAATCTGTGCCTAACCAAGATAACAAAGATTTTTCTTTTAGAACGTTCATGTTTCAGATTTTACCCTTAAATCTACGATTCATTTTAATTAGTTGTTGCATATATTGAGAGGTATGAAGTAAGGTTATATTTTGCATATGGGTACCCAACTGTTTTAGCACCATTAGTTGAGAATACTCTTCTAACTCTAATGAATCGCCTTTATATAAACTTTTGCCAAAAATAAGTTGTCCATATGTGTGTGTCTATTTCTGAATTCAGTACTATTTTTCATAGATTTTTTTTTGTCTTTTTTAAGGCCAACACCACACTGTGTTTTTACTGTAGCATTATATAAATCTCAAAATCAGGATGTAACTGTCCCCAAGTTTGTTTTCATTCCAGAGTTGTCTTGGTCCAACCAAGTCCTTTGTATTTATGCATTAAATTTAGAATCAGCTTATCAACTTCAATGGAAAATCCAATCAAGTACAAAGTAATATTTAGTGGCCTCTTCAGATAATTTAGAAAAAAACTTTTTTGCAGATCAAAAATCTGGATTACATTCCTAACCTTTACTTGTGATAAATAAATAATAAAAAAAACATTAAAAAAAAACCTGGATAACTTAAATAATCTCACCAGTTTAGAATGTTGGATGCTAAAGAGACCTTACAAATCATTGCCTCTGCTTCTCAGTGTTAATGCAAAGACAAGGAGCTTCAAAGAAGCTGATGGTCCTATCAAAGGTCATACAGTTTACAGTTAAGAAAAAAATCCAATAAACTCATTCCCAGTCCAGTGCTTGCTCCTCTACTACAGTCTCTCTCTCTGAGTATCCAGTCATAGATAATTTTACACTTATGAGATGTGGACTAAAAGGGAATTTCTGCAAAAAGAATTAATGTCTTCACAGTTCTCTTGAGAACTGCATGGAAAGGCCTCTTGGAGGAAAGAAACAAGCAGGAGACTGGGGAGTATCAACTGCAAGCTGAAAACACATTTCCCCCCTCTTAGCTTTCCTAACAGTTTCAATGAAAGCAAAATTTCTATAGTACAGTATTTACAAGAGAAACTAAGAAATTCTCTTTAGCCTGGATTGGTTCTAATTTGGAATACTTTTCTATGGCAACCTACTGCCATTTGACCATATTACTTTATTTTATTTTTGCCCAAACCATAGTACCCAACTAATTCATTCTATCTCAACTATATCTTGCATTGATAATATTTACCACTGGGGACCAGGATTAGGTACTTATGTTCATTATCTTTGATTTCCCCGACAATCTTGCAAATTAAGTGTGATTATCATTCTCTTTTTAAAGATTTTTTAAAACTGATATTTAGAGAGATAGGAAGGGAGAGGGAGAGAGAAACATCGATATGAGAATGAGACACTAATGGGCTCCCTCCTGCATGCCCTCAGCCACAAGTCAAGCCCACAACCTGAGCAAGTGTCCTGACCAGGAATTGAACCAGCAACCTTTTGATGTACAGGGTGTTGCACAACCAACTGAGCCACACCAACCAGGGCATGATTATCATTCCAGTTTAAAAGATAAAGTAATAAAAATCTCAGAGTAAATAAGAAGCACATTTAAGGTAATAGTATTAATAAGATATAGAGCCAAAATAAAATAAAATAAAGAAACAGGTTCTGGTGATTCCAAAGTGTCCACTCTTCCCTAAGTGCAGAAAGATTGACTGCGCTGAGCTATGAATTCCCAACCAATACTTACTATTGACCAAACTGGTCAGTAATGTTCTGGTTCCTGGACAGGAAAGAGTGTCCTTCCTGGTGTCCAGAATAATCAAGAGTTAGAAAATCATTCATTGGTAAATAGGGGAGGGACATAAAAGCAGGATGAGACTAATAATTATGAAAGATGATAGGTAACTTGGGGCAAGCACTATTCTACAGACTTTACAAAGTCTATTCTTGTTTAATTCCTATAACAACACTAGGAAGTGTTTCTATTACAGAAGAGGAATGGAAAGATTTTAGACTTAAGTGATCTACTCAAAATCACATAGGTGGGAGTCTTCTTTCAGAAACCACTTTCTTAACTAGGGGGTTAAAAATCACCAGAAATGAAAAGAAATAGAGAAACAGAATAAACCACCAGATAGCTGGAAATGTAACAGGATGAAGTGAATACTACATTGAACTTCGCAGCTTTTACTTAAAAAGAAATAATTGTTGTTAAAGAAGGCATCAAAGATCTCTGAAGTACCATCTGAAGTTCTATAAAGCTAAAGTTGTTGTTTTTTCTCCTGTATGAGACTTAATATGTCTGCAGATATAAGAAATTCCATTGTTTATCTCTATGCAATACAGTTTGTTTAGTGTGCAATTCAGCAGTGCAATTGTGTTTACTATTAATGGCTAGGAAACCAATTGTGTGATTCACCATAAATATAATGGAACATGACAAAAGTAAGACCATTATTCAGTCTCCAGAGCCAAGTCAGACTACTAAGAATAAGAGTAAATTACAAATCATGAAGAATATCATTTTCTGATCTGCATCAGAACACTGGGAGCTTCCAACTCCCTCTTTGAGCTCATGGGTGACCTAAAGCCTTTGTTCAAAAGAAGTCTCATGGGTTATGGAATAAATTTAGCTAAGATGTAAGTATGCTACTCTTCATCTTAACCTCCATTCCAAATCTAAATATCTCATTGTGAATAACCTAGTTGCTTAGGAAGCACCTTCAGACCCATGGGCTCCATGGACTCTGAAGAAAGACAGATCAGATTTGATTTTGGTCCCATGACTGACTGACTTCTTATAACCCTATTGTTTCCCATATGACTAATTTTACCATTTTAAGTGGAAGTGTTTTCTGACAACTTTCCCCTTATTATTCACCCATTCCTCAATCCTATTGCATTAAATTGTGGATCCCACCTGAAGGATGAACCTGAAGCTCACACCCAATGGATGATAGAACAGGGAAATGCAGGAGTCTCCACTCTGAAGACTTGTAGCAGAGCTACAGTATGCCATGCAAACCCTGGACAAACACCTCTGCACATTTACGTGATTGAAAATTACACTTCCAACTTGACTATTATTTTAAGGTTTTCTTGTATTTACATTCAAACCTAATCTGAACTAATGCAGACAAGTTATATAAAATGTGAATAATTATATGTGCACTATGTAGCTCAGAGGTTTATTTTGAGGATTAAATGAGAAAATGCATGTAAATACAAGGCCTGGATAATAAGTATTAAATATTTGTCATTATTAATATTATGATAACATTTTTTGGCCTAATGACAATTTTCTTGTTCCAGGTCTATTTGAGAAATTATGAGGTGTTTCCTCCAACTAAGACATTATAAGAAAAGATATAAATGGGCTTATAGGATCACTATGGTCCTCATACCTAAGGCCATTTCTTTACACTAAGAGATCATTTTCTGTAAGGACTAAAGGATTGGGATCTAGACTGCCCAGAAGATACAATTCTGTTTTTTTTTTTTTTCTTTTCAACTCATCTTTTCCAGTCAGTAAATTAGCTGTCAGTAAATGCTTTTACTAGTGAGACCATTGTCGTATGGCATTGTCCTGGTTCAAGAATTCAGTTCATTTCAAATGTTATATTTTAGAGTTATCACTTCCTTGCACTTTAAACTCATCAGTCAATTATTTCCAAATTATAACATGAAAAGAATTATTTCTGGGGTGAGTTCTGAACATGTCTGTTGATTTTCTTATCTTTGTTACTAAATAATTTGGAGTATAACTTTTCTCTCTACTCACCACAGAAGTAAAATATGAGAAGCACGAAGTGAGTAGTGGTGGATCTGAGAGAAATTGCTGAGCATTATATAAGCCACAGGAATTGGCATTGAAGACATAGAATTTCAAACAAAAGCATGATTTACACATACAAAAAAGAAATTCCCATTTTTTAAAAGGGAATTCTAGATAAAGTGGCCAACAAGTGCAAAAGCATGGAGAGAGAGAGTAAAACAATCCAGAGAGTTGATGTGGAAAGCAGGTAAAAGTGTCCAAAAGGCACACTGAGATTAGGACATGAAGATCCTCAAGTGGCAAAGGAAGGATTTGGGGACATTATAGTCAGTGGAGACCAACTGATGAGTGCTGAGCAAAAGTGTGAATGTGCAAAATGATAGGTGAATTGGTGACAGCATTCTGGGGGGATTAGAAGTAGAAGAGATGAAAACAATAAAACAGCTTTATTGAGCTATAATTCAGATACCATACAATTCATCCATTTAAAGTGGACAAGTCAATGATATTTAGTATATTTTCAGATTGTGCAGCCATCATTACTATCTAATTTTAAATATTTTTGCTTTCCTTTACTTCTTCAGCCTTAGCAAACATTAATCTTCATAAGGTCTCTATATATTTGCATATTTGCATATATATGTACTACATATAGTATATATTCTTTCACTCAGAGTAATATACTCAAGGGTCATCCATATTGTAGTATGTGTCTATACTTAATTTATTTTTAGTTCCAAATAATATTTCATTATATGGATAGATCACATTTTATTTATCCATTCATCAGTTGAACATTTAAGCTGATTCCACTTTTGTGCTATTATAAATAATTTTATAAATATTCGTGAGCAATTTTTTGTGTAAACTTAAGAATAGAATTGCTGAATCGTAAGATAACTCTATAGTTAACATTTTGAAGAACTGCCAAATTATTTTCCAAAATAGACACATCATTTTACATTCCTACCACATTTTATTAAGGTTTCAATTTGTTCACATCCTTGCAAACACTTGTTATTGTCTGTCTTTTGGAATATAACCATCCTAGTAGGTATGAAGTGCTAGCTCACTGCATTTCCCCAGGGACTAATAATGCTGAGAATCCCTTCATATTTATTGGCCATTTCTGTATCTTCTTTGGAGAAATGTCCATATGTTGGAACCTGCAGAGGTGTGGACAAGGAGCCCAGAATGCTGGTAAACTTTGAGCCCTGGAAAAGGTCAGAGCTGTGAACTGACTGTTTAGTCCAGAAAATGGTAGCTGAAGCAATTTCCTGACAAGATAGTCATGTAAAATCCTTACTGATAAAATAGCCTGTCTGTTACTGGAATTGCCTGCCTAAGGGCTATAGGTGTATCCCAAACTGAATAAAAGAATGGCAAGGCCTGAGCACAAGTGGAGTCCTTTCTCTTGCATTGGGCTCCTGCCTGGCCTTCAATTACCAAATTTTTATTTCTTGTCTAGTCTCTCTCGTTTGTGCATGGCCCTTCCCCAGAGCCTGAACTCTAAACCATGCAGGACGTGGGTAAGATCATTGTGTTGTTGTTGTTGTTGTTGTTTTACTGAGTTGTAAGAGTGATTTAGTTATTTATATATTCTAGGTACAAGTACCTTATCAGATATAAAATTTTTTAATATTTACTCTCACTTTTCTATTTTCTCAAGGGTGTCCTTTGAAGCACAAAATTTTAAATTTTAGTTAAGTTCATATATTGATCATTTCTTTTTTTTTCATTTTTACTTTACCTATATTTGTTTTATTCTAAGAGTTTTATGGTCTTAGATCTAGACTATGATCCATTTTGCATTAACTTTTGTTACATACAAGGCATGAAATAGAGATACAACTTCATTATTTTGAGTGTGGATATGAATAGAAAAGCCAGAGGAGAAAAGAGTTTTTAGGGTAAGAAGAGCTCTTTTTTGGACATTTGATTTTGTATTGTTTAGGTGAAAATGTGCTGAACATCTGAGGAGATGCTGACTGATAACGTAATACTGGGAATATTCTTCATAGAAATGCTAATTAACCACTCTCCACAAAGGAAAAAAGGATACAAATTAAACAAACAATACCAAGAAGAACAATTTCATTTAGAGAAGAAGAAGTACAATAAAATATATTTTTTCAAGTAATTTATTCATTCATTCTTCCAACAAATATTTATGGAGCCCTTTTATGTGCCAGAAACTACATAAAGCACCTTCAGTTGGAGGAGGTAACAATAACTATGGTTTTGGCTTTCATAAAACTTTCTGTCCAGAGTGGAGAGACAGACAATTAAGTAAATAATTGTGGCATAGCCCTAGTTTGTTTGGCTCAGTGGATAGATCGTCAGCCTGGGGCCTGAAGGGTCCCAGGATCAATTCCAGTCAAGGGCACATGCCTGTGTTGTGGGCTTGATCCCCAGTAAGGGGCATGCAGGAGGCAGCCAATCAATGATTCTCTCTCATTATTGATGTTTCTATCTCTCTTCCCCTCTCCTTTCCTCTCCGAAATAATAAAAATAGTTTTTTTTTTAAAGAATTGTAGCATAATGATAATCATATGACAAAAGAAAGTCTAGCACTCAACAGAAAGCATCCACCTCTATCATGGTATGTCAGGAAACGTTCTGCATAATTTTCTGTCTAACCTGAAACCTGAGCAGAGAAAAAAATCAAAGAAAGATAGGGAGAAGGATAAAGTATTCTAGATGAGAGCATGGGCAAAGAAAAGATGAGAACTTTATTCATTTGAAGAAGTACTGAATGATGTCTGGTCCAGTCAGAGTACCAAGTCCTAGGAGAGGTGTGCAAAGGTTAAGCAGTTTACATCAGGAAATAAATGGTTGGCTAAGCCATTCTCACATCTCCTGAGCTTGCTTCATTCCTTCACCTTATAGCATGGTCATTTGGTTCTTATCATTTCTCACTCACCTGCATCAACGCTCTCTCTCAGAATATCCTGGGTGACTTCTCTTAACTAGCCCCTCTGTTTGGTTGCTATCATCTACTCCATTTGCTCCCCTGCAAATACTAAAGAGCCATTGCTAGAGTTTTAGCTATTCCTACCACAGAGGCTGGTCAGCTCCCCATGTAGCTTACCTACTACAGTGCTATATTTGTAACCATGGCCTACGGTTTCCTCAGCTGCTCCTGAAATGCTAGTCCCAGTATACCACTAACTGTCTCTCTCTTCTAGCAGAGAGATACTTGCTCCCCCAACCTATCCTCCACTGGATATAGTTTTAAAGGGCAAAGAATTTGGATTTTGAAACAGACAAGGCTGAATCTTAATACCAACCCTGTAACCATTGGCTATATGGCCATTGTGACTAACTTAATCTCTGAGTCTCAGTTTTAAATGAGTGAGATATGCAAAATATCTGACTTCTGGCTGGGATTCAATTCATGCTGGTTGCTTTAATTTTCATTCTCTCTTAAGTGTACAGTGAAGAGTTTCCCCTATATACCTCATATTTCTGCCTGCACTCTCCATGTAAGGATCCCTGACTCTGGGATTTGGATCTCTAAATCGCTTTATCTTTCATTCTTCATTATGTCTTGTCCTTTAATAACACACATAAGTCTCTACAGTCTCAAAAATACCATTACCTGATGCTTTGCTCCTCTCTCTCCCTGTCTCTGTTCTCTGTATCTCTTCTTTCTGTCTCTTTCCCAACCTTCCACCTCTCTCACATTGCTCAGCTTCTCATGGGAATTGTCTCTGCTCACAACTTTCCATTTTCTCACATTCCTCTGTTTCCTCACTACCCTCTCTTTTTAATTGCTTACCATCAGGTTTTTCCCCATTAAAGTATCTGGGAAGTCACAAGAACTTGCCCATTGCTAAAAGTTAATGTTATAGATATAGTTACATATAAAGTTATATATACACTAGAGGCTCAGTGCACGAAATTCATGCACTCAGGGAAAGAGGTCCCTCAGCTGGGCTTGTGCCCTTACATAGTCTGGGAGCCTGCCACCACTGCTGCATTCGCTAGCCATGAGCCTGGCTTTTGGCACATTGACTGCTCCTACATTAAGCATCTACCCCCTGGGGGTCAGTACATGTCATAGTGACCAGTCATTCTGCTGTTTGGTTGATTTGCATATTAGCTTTTTATTATATAGGATAATCTATATTACAATATATGTTATATATTGCATTACAAATAATATCACATTTTGTATATATACCATATTATGTATAGTGCATTTTACTGATCTACCTATCTTACAAGATGTGCCTTGATATGAAGATAAATAATGAGGAACAAAATTTCTTGTTGTTTGATATCTTGCTAAGTAGTTGTTGCCTATTCTGGAAATATACACATGTTTAGTGTCCAGGTTAATGAACTGATTCAAATTCCTGGGTCACCCATAAGAAAATGGTCCAACCCTTGATATGAGAATTAATAGAAGCTTCTACAAATGAGTAATAATTAAAGAATGTGAATCAAAAACAAAAATACAAAGTGAAGTAAAATTTACCTTAGATGCATGATTTAGAAAAGAGCATGAAATATATGGCAGATTTAAAAGTTAAGTTGAAAATGGAGGTTCCTGATAAAAAAAGCTTATGTCAAAAACATCAGATTTTCACTGCTATATTCTTAAATTTATTTTTTTTAATTTTAATTTATTGATTTTTAAAGAGAGAGAGAGAAAGGGAGGGGGAACATCAATTTGTTCCACTTTCTTATGCATCCATTGGTTGATTATTGTATGTGCCCTGACCAGGGATGAACCCACAACCTTGTCAGAGGATGCTCTAAACAAATGTGCTACCTGACCAGGGATCCTACATTTATTTTTATATAAAAGTGATTGAAGGTCTTTATTTTTGTTTGTTTTGAAAACCCTATCTCCTGCCTTTGCATTATACTTTGTCTGGGAAACAGATGTAAAAATAGCTCCCTGCCACTTACAGAGAGTATACTATGGACAACAATGGGATGGAGGCCCTTAGACATCCTCTATGCCTCAGGATGCATTTACCCATGTTCCATGGGACAGGAGGGAGGCCTGGTAGAGGGAAGAAGTGAGAGGAAGAATCAAGGTAAGAAGTGAGCTGGATTGTGGAGGAGACAGATGGTGCAGGGTCGGTTCTGAGTGAGTGAGCTGGAGGTAAACCACTCTTGTCACATCATGCTGAGTACTTATGCAATGGCTTCAGAATAAGTTATCACCACCCTTCAATGTTCTCATTAGCTCAGCAATGTCAAGTGAAGAGGGTGGGAAACTTTCTGTTAATGCCCAGGGGTGGACTTGATCTGAGCTAAGACACCCTTGGAGGTCAGGTTACCAGACTAGGTTGGTCAGAAATGCTGGCATTTGAATCTGAATTGAAGCAGACACAGAAAGCAGACACTGAGGTCAGAGATTGTAAATCCAAAATTAGGACCATGGACAGGGGAGAGAGTTTCTAAGCTGTGGTCAGCATCAGAAAACATTGTGAAAATTGTTCCAGAGAGCAATGAAATAAAGCAGAAAAGGTAATAACTTAAAGATCTGAATACTTGCGTTCCACGAGTTATCTCATGTGTGATCTTGAATAAGTCATTTAGCTTTTCTGCATCAATTTCCTTTTACCAGTTTCTTACTTCTATAAGCCAGATTACCTCCAGCTACAAAATGGATGACAGAATCCTCCTCATTGGAATGTTTTAAGAATTAAATGAGATAACCCATATAAAGACCCTAGCACATAGTAAACATTCAATATATGCTCATTGTTCTCCTGTTGTTTACCTTATTATTACTTCTATCTCATAGGAATTCTGTGAAGACCATTCAGATGCAATAATATATATAAGTCTGGGGCCTGGCAACACTGTTTCTCAGACCCTAAGCTTTGCCATCTGACCTATCACCCTTGTTCCCACTCATTTAATGTCTCAGGAAACATTAACCTAAAGCCATATAACAAGCTACTGACATCCCCAGACACTTATGTCACCAGCAGTGAATTGTCTGAACTAGCAAGATGGCAATCATTCAGAGAGATGAAAATGACAGAAACATCAAGGGTTACTAGGGCTACCTTGGCTGGGACACCAGTAACATGCCCCCTACTTGCCCTGTTGAGGTCAAATCCACTGTGGTCAAGATAAACTCTGCCAATTTTAAGTAAAATAAAATATATGAGCACAAACACAGATGCAGAAAAGAATGTAGAGAAATATACCCCAAATTTGATTATTATATCTGGCCAGAAGGACAGTTTTGATTTTATTCCTTGCATTTTCCCAGTTTTAAAACTTTGTGCATTGCATAGGCATTGGTAATATAATCAGAAAAGTTATAAAGCATAAAAAGTAAAGACTGAGGTCCCTCAAAGTAGACTCTGATGACATGAAGAGACTAGACCATATTGTCGAGGGGAGTAGAAGAGGGAATTTGAAGCTTCATCCAAAGTAATTTTTATTCTTTCATCCCTTCTTTCTGTCACTTACCTCCCTATGCTAAATCTATATCACTAGATTATTGTAAAACTACCCTGTAATTTATTTTCTCACTTCCAAACTCTCCTTAAGGCTGTCCCTCCCACGCAGCAAGAGCTCATCCTGCTGCAAACACCATCATTGCCAGCCAGCCTCCTGTTCACTCACTTATAATGATGTTCTGTCACATCAGATATCACTCAACAGTTGCCCACTGTTCAATATCTTTTCTTAACTATTCCTCTGCTGTATTCTCTTCTCCACTACTATTTCTCAGTGAAACTTAATGAGGCTTCTGTGTTTTAGCTAAAGCAGGGTCTTCAAAGTGTGATCCCTGGACCAGCAGTGTCAGCACCACTTGGGAACCTAAAATGCTGTTTTCATGCATTTCACAGAATCAGAAACTCTGCTTTTTCTTCAAGCTGTCTAGGTGTTTCTGATAACATGGCTATAGACTAAGAAACAAATTTTGAGCATTGAGTTCTACTGACCTGCTGTCTTTCTTCAAAGCTTCCTTGGTCATTCACATACAGCTCACTGCCTTAATATATGGTCTGGGGGCTTTGTAAGGAATCAACTTGGTAGGATAAAACTGCTTTTTCCAGAATTTCCTGTTAGGCTCGGCCACAAGAGATTTGCAGGCAAGATTTGGAGAATGGAAGTGAAGCAGCAGGCCTTTTGCAGCTCACACATGTTGTCACTCATCTGCTGATTCACTTCTTGGGTGGGAGGAAGCAGCTCGGTCTGCAATTGTTCCACCTAGTCCTGAATCCTCCTTCACCTTCTCTAACCTCTGGGCCTGATGGGCTTTAGTTCACACCATTAAGATCAAAGGCAGTGAGAACCATGAGCTCAATTTGGGGGTTTCAACTTGTCTTTGGTCTCCCTATCTTATTCCCACCTTCTCCTCCCTGATGTATGCCCCCAAAATGCCTATCTCCTGCGTCAGATGCAAAGACAACAGACTTATATCATGACTGTAAGTGAGGTAGATGTTTCTTTCCCTGCATAAAAGGTAAAGGGCTGAGGCATAGGAAAAGGTTCCCTTGACCGCCTATCACAGATCTTACTAAATCTCCCATTTGTCATCTACACTATTGCAAACTCATGAAAACTCAACTTAAATCTGAGCTCCAGAAAGTTTTTCAGATAAATCCTATTCTAATTTATTTTTTCTTTTCTAATTCTGAAAGACATGTTGTCCTCCTTTGTGTTCTGTCTGGTAATCATTCACAAGCTGTTTCACATGTCCTTGGTTTGTCTCCACATCCAGATTATGAGCAAAAATGCCAGCAATCACATGATCTTTTGCCCTGTCCATGCTCACCCCAATGCACAATAAAGCAAATTCTATTTAATATGTTTTGTAATGTCTTCTTTCCCTAGGCTTCATATCCTTCCTAGATATTCTTTATCACTTCCAGTGTGTCGTATCTAGGCTGACAACATTCAAATATATATCTCTTATCCTGACCTCTTTCCTGAACTTCTAGCCACCTATACAATTGCCTACTGGTCATCTCCATAGGGATATCCTCAGGTATCACATTTTTACCCAACAAGAATAAAACTGAAGTTGATATTTAGCCAAGCCACCATCCTTTTGTTTTCAACCTAAGAGAATTGCACCTTCATTCCAGTTGGCCGAACTTAAGCTATGACTTTGGTGTTATCCTAGATACCTCATGCTTTCTTTCACCCTATATCTAATCCTATTATTGAATCATCTAGATTGTTCTTCCATTATTATGTCTACTCTTTTCCTTACATCAGGTATAATATACATAATGGTTAAAACAATGGACTGCAGAAATAGGCTCAGGTAGACTTGAATTCAGTTTTACTGATGATGACTTACTAAGCCTTGGCCTCCTCATCTGTAAAATGGAAAAATAATGGTATCTATTGCAAATTATTGTAATATATATTAGCACAGACAATTCGTATGAAGCCATATATAGTCCCTGTCACATGGAAGATACTCAATAAATATTAGCTATTATGATTCTTTCTAATATAACTCTAAGCCAGGTCATTCTTTCCTTGGTTATATCTTAGCATCCTAATTGGTTTCCTTGCTACTGCACTTTCTTCTCTCTCTGAATTATAGATGTATAATTTATAAAATGTCATAAGTAATTTCCAAAATGCCACTAATTAGTCTCTCAAATTCCACATATATTTTACAATGGTATTTTAAAGTATATTAATGTTTCAGATGGGATCAACTTGATTAACAAATTTATAAGGTCTGAATGCCAAGAGTCTGTGGATTTGGCACAAATACCCAGTTCTTGCTTTTGGAATTTTAAGTAGCTAACAACAGTCCACGCAGACTTCCAGGAACACCACTGAAGGCCCCCAATATTACATAAGGTAGATATGTAATTCTGCTTCTGAGTCATAAAACAGGTCTCTTTTCTAGAGCAACATATGGAAGTGTGTGACTTTTCTATGTCATTCAGATTGGAATGTCTTCAGATTATAGTAAGAAGATTCATCATGTCCTTCTGAAGAGATATGCCTTCCTGTAGCAATAAATGACTCTGACCAAGACAGACAGGCTTAACAGCCACACAGCAGATGGCCCTCAGTCACGTTTTAGGTAACTGCTTCAATTGAATATTATAAAATTGGATGAAATTCTACCAATTTCCACTTGCAATTATAAAATTGTAGAGCGAGAAATGTAAAAGAGTTAGAATTTATTAAAGTGAGTATCCTTAATATAGTCTTCACTTTCTATTTCTGAAAAAATATTTTTTCTTATAACATCACTTTATTTGTACTTCTAGTGAGCTTTGCCCTGTATTAGTAATATATGTATGTTAGCTACCTTCCCTACCAGACTGAGTGACTTGAGAGAAATTCTATGTCTGATCCATCCTTGTATTTGCAGTCTCTTATTTAGAGTATGTACTTACTGAGTACTCAATTGATGAACAACCAGATGAATAAATATGCCATTGAAATTTTCATAATGAAATCATACTTTATAATGAAGTGGAACAACTCACTATATAAAGGTGTTCTGTGGAAAATTGTGATGTATCATGCCAAATCTTCCCATTGTTTGTGATATATTTCCTATATCAAGTTTACTTAATTTAATATAATTCAAAAATATATAGATTGAGCATCTGCTAACTTTCCATTGACTGCTGAGGTGCGGAAATACAAAGAAGAATGAAACATGTTCCTTGTGGCAAATTTCATTTCCTATTCTTTTTACTGTGTGATTTACTGATGCTCTTCCCACAGAGTGGTGGTGTCTATGTCCCTTCCCATGAATCTTAGAGGGATTTTTAAATATATACTTTTATTGATTTTTAGAGAGAGAGAAAGGGAGAGGGAGAAAGAGAAACATCATTGATGTAAAAGCAGAATATCAATCAGTTGCCTCGGACACACCTCATATCAGGGATTGAGCCTGCAAGCTGGGCATGTGCCCTGACCAGGAATCAAACCAGCAACATCTTGATGCATGGGATGATTCCCAGTCAATTGAGCCACACTGGCCAGGGCATGAGTAGGATATTGTTGTTGTTTTTATGCTCCTTCCAGTAGAGCACAGTGAAGGATTTGATCTCTTAGTCTAGGTTACATGAAGGATTCAGCTTCTCTTACTCTTTCCATCAGAAAACTCCAGGTTGGGAGCAAGCTACCATGGAATAAAGAGTCCCAAACTATTCCATATGATAAGTGGAAAAACCACACTATAGAGGTCTATATGAAGAGGAACTTAGTCCTCTGGGGAAGGCACAGAATCAACCACCAGACATTGAGTGGCAATCTTTTTGGTTTCTCAACCTTGATATTTTGGGAAGGATAATTTCCTTGAAAGAAGTAAGGTCCTGTGTATTGTAAGATACTCAACAGTATCCCTGGACTTCACTCACTAGATGCTAGGAGCAACACCCACCCCAGTATAATAATAAAAAATGATTCTATACATTGCCAAGATCCACTGGGGATAAGGCAAAAAAATCCCCCGTTGAGAAACACTGCTTTTGATGATTCCGACACTCAGATGAGTTGCCCCAGCTAATTTCGTGTGGAGAAGAAATGAGCTGTCCTCAATGAGCCCTGCCCAAATTGGAGTTTTATGAGCAGAATTAATATTGTTGCTATTATGAGTCACTAAGTTTTGGAATGATTTAGTACAAAACATTAGATAATAGAAAGAGTGCCTCACTTCAAAAAACTGTTTTTCCCTTTCAAGGTGAAAAGCAGCTACATAACCAAATAGTCACCATTCTACCACATTAGCTTATAGAATCTACTATAAACATTGGCTGGTGAGGCACTCCTTGAACAGATGTATGTGTGTAAGAGAGATTCTGTATATACACACAGAGAGGCAGCTCTCTGATACCGAAGTCTTGATCTGTGGTCATACTGAGCTATTGGAGCATTTACATTAACCTAATTTTAATATATATATATATAATTATATTCTCTTCCTAATTTGCTCATGCACTTTCAACTGGAAGTGGTGAACACCGGATTCTTAAATAACTCATCGTTAAGGTTGCCTACAGTAACACACAGCTTGTTTTCCAGTAAGCTACATTAGATGACTCAGCCCCAGATTATTTGGAACAATTGTGAAATAATGATCTGATTAGAGCTGTGGCAAGGTCATGTTTAGTCTGCCTAGCTCTTATTATTTATCTTCAGATATCAAGGAAAAGGACAGGTATAAAGTGTGGATATGTAACAGCTCAATAAAAATTATACATGCTAAATTTAGAGTTTTTAATAATTTAAAATTAAGATAAGACATGATATTTCATATGCCTAGAATTTATTATTTTACATAATAATAATGAGCAATGTGAGCTCTAAAGTGGAAGCTGTATCCCATTTATCTTAATGGCAATGGCTACTTATTGAATCCTTACTTTTGGACCCTGTGCAGTATCATTATATGCTCTGGTGTTAATCCTCACCACTGAATAGCAACTGCAGTTTCAGAGAGGTTTAAATGACTTGCCCAACATGCTCCTGGGATTTGAAGGCTTATCTATCTGACTCCTAAACCTATTGTCTTTCCACAACACCTGTTCCTTTTATCTTTGTGTCCTCACTAGTCAACATGATGTATAGTACGTAGATGATCGATCAAACAAGTTTGTAGCTGTTGATTAAAAATAGCTTTGAATCATAATAAACATAACAGCTCTGTATAGAAAAAAGACAATATAGTAAATGTATCATTATGATGGTCAATCCGTTTGTTGATTGCCACTTAACAGAAAAGTTACCAAATAAGTGAGTATTATAGATGCTAAGCCAACTGAATTGGCTGGACTCTGTGCAGTATACTAATTGCCTAGCAATCAGCCACTGAATGGCAACACTAGTCTCCTATGTAGAAACATCCTAAAAGAGCCTGCTCTACAAAGTCATTTCCAGGAAATGTTTCAGAAAGGGAAATAGAAGTCAGCATAAGCTCTTTCTCATAAGGAAAGTGACAAACTGGTTAAGAGAGGCTGAATGTGATGACTACCTAACTATGTTGCATGTAATAAAGCTAACTGATAAAATTAAATGCAGTTGTATTGTGCTTATTATTAACATAAGGTAATGATCATAAAATGTGAATAAATAAGTGAATAAATGGTATGTAAGTCATGAAAATAATAGCCCAAAATGCTCATAGGCATTGTCAAGTGACATCAGACAATGTAATTGTAAAATGAACTTGTTATGAGAATATGTACATATAGACCAATTGCAAACAATACTTATTAATATTTCAAATTGGCTGGTAACTGGTTATTGGAATTAAGCCTGTTTTTCCCTCTCAACTGCTTTCTGTTTCACATAGATTACTATAAACTTTAGATTCAGACTTATGTACCAGGATGGGTGTGTATGCACATGTGAGGAATAGAAAGAGAAAAAGAGAGGCAGAAAAAGAAAAGGAGAAAGAGAGAAACTGGGGTAGGGAGAGAGAAGGAGGGAGAGGGAGAGAGAGACTACCCCGAGAAGAGCTCCTGCAGTTACACTCTTAATTTTTCATAACTGTAGAGTCTTTGAGGTAACTTATGGCCCTGACCTCATAGTTTGAAGCTACACAAACCAGTATCTTTACACCACAGCAGGAAGCAGCAGCTAAACCTCTCCTTTTTTTGCTGAAATAGCAAAAGGTAAAGAGGCAAGACAGGCTTAATAGGTCTCAACAGGGGGTATTACAGATTCTTGGTGTGTGTTTGGAGATGTGTGGGGGCTTTGGAGTTGCCACAGTGACATGGAGCACCAATAGCATTTAAGGTATGGAAGTCAGGAAAGAAAAACTTTCTGCAACATACGGGCCAGTTTCCAAGGAAGAATTTTCCTGCCCCAGATAATATTACTTTAAGAAATATTTCACCACTTCTCTTTTGGAATTTCACACGCACTTGTTAAATATCAGCAAAGAAAACCAAACACTAGTCATAATTACATATAGGAAATACACCAGGATTTGGCTGAAAATATTTTTTTCTGATTTGAAGCAAATAAATCACTTCTAACAATAAACTCTAAATTCTTCTCAATTTTAGGGACAGCACCTGAGTCACTACAGGCATTAACATTTTAAAGAAGAAAACCAGGGAAAACAAACAAATGCTAAGATTCTGTTCACCCCCAAACTACCTCTGCTCACACAGTAAACTTGGTTGAACCTGAGGTAGATAAACAAAGGGAACCAGGTGGGTAGAGAGGTGAAAAACTCACTTGAAAATGCTAAAAAAAAAAAAAATGTCCCTTTGCCCTTTGCTCTTCCCTCAGTCTTGGGGGAGGTTGTGGCTCTTGCGCATTTCTGGAAGACAATTAATGTTGTTCACTACCAGGTGGGCTGAGGAATTAGCAGATGGCAACAGGATGGCTGTAAAAGAGAAAAGAGCTCTTACAGATGGTGCCCTTACTCCTTTCTGTGTTTCTGTTTTTGGAGGGGGAAGAAAGGAAAGGAGAGAGTTGCAAGATGGCAGAATTGGGCTGCAAAGTTCCAAAGTATTTATTCTCATGCCTTCTCTAGTCACCACTTACTACCTTTCATCACATATGACAGAGGAGAAATCAAGCAGGAAACAGAGAGAGGATAAGAGGAAAAATTCTGTTAACATGTACAACTATAAATTCACCACCCTGTAGAATTACCCTTCCTGGACTGGAAGCCTGTTAATGCAGTCAATTTCCCCTGCATTATCCTTCTCCAGGTGAAATAAGCTAATTACTGTAACTTTTTTTCTTCTAGGCCATTATTTTTCAATGGTGGGTAATTATTTTTGGTGCTTGACTTCCCGCTATATACATTTTGCTCATCATGTGATTCTGCGACATTACAGGTTGGTCACAATATTCAGATAATGGCTTGTGAGACAGGAGCTGCCTGCGCTGGCAATCTCCTGTTAGATGACACCACCATCTCCCTTGGCAGTCTCATCCAAGGCAAAAAAAGTAGTTAATGAAAACAGTCCTCCTCGAGCAGCTTCTGCGTGTGGGCCCAGGTTCCTACCATAATGAGCACCCACAGACATTAATTGGGCTGCAGGTCTCTGAGTTTTCCAAGCCTACTTTTTTAGCTCCTGTTGTCATTGTAACAATGGCAAGTTGTAAGTTCTTTGCAAACGATTGCCTCCTACAAAAGTGATCCTGGGAAGTTCATCCCCAGGGATTGCTATCTACTTCCTTTTT
The DNA here is from genome assembly GCA_011751065.1 of Lasiurus cinereus. Classification (NCBI taxonomy): domain Eukaryota; kingdom Metazoa; phylum Chordata; class Mammalia; order Chiroptera; family Vespertilionidae; genus Lasiurus; species Lasiurus cinereus. The sequence continues at coordinate 2,419,057 of JAAGEH010000286.1, read as the reverse complement.
CTATGCTGGCTTTGGGTGAGAGTGTCTTCAGAGCATTTCCTCTGCCTGCCTGCACTTGAATATCAGAAAGAGAAGAAAATGATAAAGGCCATTGGGTGAGGTTAATAACTGTAAGTATTATCCATGATTCATTCACATATTCATCTGTCCATTCATCAATTTAGTAAATACATATTAAGAAACTACTATGGGCCAATCTGTGGATAGTTACTAGATACAAGGCAAATTAGATCAATTTGTGGTCCTACAGGAACTCTAGGAGAGGAGGTCAAGAATTAGAATTCAGCCGAGACCGGTTTGGCTCAGTGGATAAAGCGTCGGCCTGCAGACTGAAAGGTCCCAGGTTCGATTCCAGTCGGGGGCATGTACCTTGCTTTCGGGCACATCTCCAGTGTGGGGTGTGCAGGAGGCAGCAGATCGATGTCTCTCTCTCATCGATGTTTCTGACTTTCTATCCTTCTCCCTTCCTCTCTGTAAAAAATCAATAAAATATATTTTTTTAAAAAAAGTATTAGAATTCAAATTTTCATAAAATGTATAAGGTCCCATGGCAATGCTGTCTGCCTGGAGGGTCAAGATCAGAAAAGCTTATAATAGTACATCACCGTTAAACAGTTTTGAAGAATAACTAGGTGTGATTCTATCAGGGAGCCAAAGGTAGGAAGAACTATACCATAGAGAAGATGGAGTCCCTACAAAGGGACAGGAACATGAGAGAACACTCCCAGGTGCCAGGTAGATAGGAAAACTGTGGCACAGAGTACAGGTGGGGTACCCAGTCCCCTTCTTTTATGGAATTATCACCCTATATTTTCTTTGGAGAATCACCCTATACCTACTTTCAATCCATGTGTGGTTCCATTCCTGCAGAGGTGACTTTGGTTACTCAGCTTGGTATCCCACCCACCCAGTTACCCTAATCGCAGTGACTGGTTCTAAGAAAGGCATCCAGCCCAAGCTGGTCCAATAAAGATAAATCCCGGGGCTAATTCAAGAGCTGCCAGAAATGTTTGTTCTCTTGTTTGTTTGCCACCTGATACAGACTGGGAACATTTAAGGTCTGGAGTTCCTTCCAGTTATCTTGCTAGCTTTGGGGAACTTGAGAAAAAACTCAACACAGTAAAAAGCAGAGTCAGAAAATGGAGAAAAACTAAGTCTCCCTGACATATCTTGAGCCTCTTGGATCAAGCCTCAACTGAATCCTGGACTACCTAGAAATGTATATCCAAAAATCATTTTCCATTTTATTAAAGTAAGTTTGAGTTGAATTTCTTATCAGTTGATAACTGAAAAAAATATCCTTAGTGATATAATGCTAAAATTCTTTAAAAAGTATCTTCTTAAAAATATAGTGACTCAGGGGATAGAATATATTGAACACGGAGCAGGTGAAAAGTAATTGAAAGGATCCATAAAACCTGATTTTCAGGTTCTGGCTTTGCCACTTACTACTAATATAGTTTGGGGCAAATTACTCCATCTTTCTGAGTTTCAAATTCTCTATATCAAAAATACAGATAATAATTCTAACCCCCTCCCCATATTGCATCCTTGCAAAAAAAATCAAATAAAATTATAGAGGAGCAATTTGTCAGATCTGGAGTGTTAAGTAGTGAAATGACTACTAAAGTATTCTTTTTTTTTTAAGTAACCCTTTAAAGATTTAGTTTCGTATTAGGAGTCAGTCTCATTTCTCCAGTTGTATAATAGTTCTAAGGATATTGATAGCCAACTAGCACCTGCTATAAATCATCAGGTTCCTAAAAGCTAACTGGAAATCATCATTATCTCAGGTCAAGAGCCATCTAAATTGAAAAACACACTGTGCCCATGTTAACATGGTATGTGTTAATTGGCATTATGTTGGCAGTTAGTTGGTCCAAGGAAGATAATGTAAGAAAGCTATGTCCAATATCTACTTAGATCCTGAGGAGGTCCAAAAATACCAGCTAATAAAGAAAACAAAACAAAATAAATCGAATTGACTTTGCCTTTCAGGTTGTTATCCATGTTTTATTTCTCTCTATCTTTTTTATTTTCCTTAACCTGGTTGCTGTGGTAACCTGCCCCAGAGTGACAAAGCTTTGCTTGAGTACTAGATATTCTATGTCAGCAAGAACTGCCAAAAAACCCTCTCAGTCACCCAGTGTTTCTCAACAACCAGACCATGCAACTGATTACCTTCAAAGTAGGTATTAAGGATCTTGTCTTAATAAAAAGGGAAAATTTGAACACAGAGGTATGTATAGAGGGAAAACAGCCTGGTGGTACAATGAGACTGCTTTATACAAGCCAGGGAAACTTAGGGGCCACCAGACACTAAGAGAAAGACATGAAACAGATTCTCTATCACGGATCTCAGAAAGAATCAATCAGGCCAACACCTTGTTTCCCAGAAATGTGAGAATATAAATTTCTATTGTTTTAGCCACCCAGTTTGTGGTACTTTGTTCTGGCAGCCCAGGAAAATAATATAGTATTCCTCCAATGAACTTCAGAAATAACTAAGTACAGGTTTAGATTCTCACAGTCACACAGAAGGGATTCTCAGATTATTGTAATTTAGACGACAAAGGTGCGGGAGAAAAACTTAGTTACATTCAGAGATATGAATTTCTGTTGAATTCAGGGTGGAGTACTCCAGCTTCCTTATTGTGTCATAGGAGTTACTTTTATGACCCTGCCAGAATTGAACTCTTTCATAGCATATAGTACAATACAAACTCCTTCCTCATCAATTTTACAATCTCCATAATTCCTAGCAAGTTGTTGGCATTTAACATTAAATAAGTATCCTATGAATTATATGTACTTCAAGGCCTTTCTATATGTGGCATTTCCAAAAATACCCCTTCTATCTGATTCCAAAAGTGACCAAAGATGACTGCCTGCAGAAGATCTAGGCAAGGAAAATAATGTCTAACAATCTTGGAAGAGTGTCAAGAAAGGAATGAGGTTGTTCAAGGTGTTCAGTGATCTAGAGATAATACTGAACACATTCTTCTGAAGCCTGCTTTTTCACTTGGCAATATATCATGAACTTTTCTCTGTGTCAATAAATATTCCTCTATAGCATGATCTTTAATATCTACAGGGAATCCATTGTCAGGAAATACATTCCATAATTCACTTAACTAATCCTCTACTCCTGAGATAAGTCAATGAAAAAAAATCAAGGTAGTGAGTTGAATCCAGAGGTGTGTATGCCCTAAGGACCAGCATTGTGATAATCTCTTTTGTATTCCTCTATAAATCTCCTCATGGTGCATTCTTTGTCTAAGAGAGTGCCCTAGGGAAGCTCATTCTCTGGTCTGTGGGCAATTCTAGGGCACTAAAACAAAACAAAACAACAACAACAACAACAACTGGCTTTGACACTTACTACTCATATAGTTTGGGACAAATTATTACAAAAACACCTGTCACCAAGCTTCTGAATACATCAACCATCCATTCACTCAGAAAACAATACTTATTTTGCACTTAACCTATGCCAGACACTATTCTGATGCTTGATAACAGAGCAATGAGCAAGGTAGATATGGCCCCTGCTTCCTTGAACTTTAAATTTTAGAATACATAAATAAAATAAATACATTCAAATAGCTGCTATGAAGGAAGTAAGATAGGTGATGTGAAAGAAAATGATGAAAAGAGAAAAATTAAGACGGAGAGAAAGGAAGTAGCATATTAACTGAGACCTGAAAGAGGAGATGAGCTGTCCATGTCAAGAGTCAGGGAAAGCATCCCCTGTAGAGAACACAGCTGGAATAAAGGCATGATGTGGGAAACATTATGACATGTTCGAAAAAGTAAAAGTTATTCAGAGTGGCTGGCTAGAGTGAAATAGTGGGTGACAAAGAAAACTTCATGAAGTAGGCAAGTGCTGGATCTAGCAGGCTGTCCTAGGACATGGCAAGACAGCAGGGACTTTCCTCCAAGGGCATCGAGTACAGTGAAAAGCTAGTTGGGAAGGTTTTAATGTGTCAGTGTTGTGTGTCAGCTCTGTGTTAAGAAGCCCCTTCTGGCTGCAGTCAGAAGAAGCATAGGTTATAAGGAAGCATGAGAGGAAGCAGAAAGAGACAAGTTAGCAGGCTACTGCTGTGGTCTAGTGAAGAGAGTTATTGGTACCTTAGACTGCGTTGATGGCTGTCGAAATAAAAAGAACTGAACTGGTTCAATACATTTTTTTATAATAGTATAAGTAGGACATACTGATAGAATGAGTAAGGATAGATGGATTAAAGAAAAAAATCAGGGATTATCACATTTTATCATGAAAATTTTTGAGCTCAGAGAAATGTTGAATGAATTGAATAATAAATGCCTATATACTCACAATGTAGATTGCACAGTTAGCATTTTGCTGTATACTTTATCACATAACCATCCATATACTTTATTATACTGTCCATGCACCAATCTATGTGACTTTTTTATGTTCTTAGGGTGAATGAAAAAAGTGGAGAACATCAAAACACATCCCTCCCTACCCCCTACTACATTATGCATGGTATTAACTAGACTCAATATGTGGTTTGGGTTCTTCTGTTTTTATAGAAAAACTAGAGGCCCAGTGCACAAAATTCTTGCATGGGGGGAGGGTGTCCTGGAGCCCAGCTTCCTCCCTCTCCAATCTGGGACCCCAAGAGGAATGTCTGACTGCCCGTTTAGGTAGGATAGGGCCTAAAGGGGCAGTCGGACATCCCTCTCACAATCCAGGACTGCTGGCTCCCAACTGCTCACCCGCCTGATTTCCTGATTGCTCCTAACTGCTTCTGCCTGCCAGCCTGATCACCCCCTAACCACTCCCCTGTCAGCCTGATTGATGCCTGACTGCTCCCCTGCCAGCCTGTTTGCCCCCAACTTCCCTTCCCTGCAGGCCCGGTCACCTGCAACTTCCCTCCTCTGCCCGCCTGGTCACCCCTAACTGCCTTCCCTTGCAGGATTGATCACCCCCAACTGCCTTCCCTTTCAGACTGGTCCCTCTCAACTGCTGTCCCCTGGTGGCCATCTTGTGGTGGCTATCTTGTGTCCACATGGGGGCAGGATCTTTTGACCACATGAGGGCAGTCATCTTGTGTGTTGGAGTGATGGTCAATCTGCATATTACTCTTTTATTAGATAAGATAGAGGACTTGTGCACTGATGGGGGCCAGCTGGTTTGCCCTGAAGGGTGTCCTGGATCAGGATGAGTGTTCCCTTGGGGCATGCAGTGGCCTGGGTGATGGGTCTCTGGTGGTTTGCAGGCCTGCCACACCCCCTAGCGACCTAAGCTGAGGCCCTGGTATCTGGGATTTATTTATCTTCTACAATTGAAACTTTGTAGCCTGGAGCTGAGCCAAGACACAGCCATTGAAACTTTGTTGCCTTAAGCACCAGCCGGGGTTTGCCGAAAGCTTGGCTTCCTCCATCACCAGGGCAACCCAAGCCTCCCTCCTGCTCTCTCTGTGGCCGTAGCCATTTTGGTTGGGTTAATTTGCACACTTGCTATGATTGTTTGGTGGGTGTGGCTGGTGGGCGTGGCTGGTGAGTGTGGTGAAGGTATGGTCAATTTGCATATTACTCTTTTATTAGATAGGATTGCATGCAATGAAATGCCAGTGTCCCAATTATGCCCCAATTATTTAATCATCAGTCTAGATTTAGTGGGACATAGGCAGGTGACCAGAAGTCACAATAATGGCCTATCCATAGTATTTCAACGTCTAGACAGCTGAGCCAAACCAGAATACATGACATGCAAGACAGAATTAGTATGCAATCATGCAAGGTTTATTTACCTATTCCTAGTGAGTCCTAGTTTCCAGCAAAGGCCACCCGGTGATGCACACGAAGAACGGACGATGAAGAGAGAGACAGACAGGAGGCCACAATCGGTTCAGGCTCACACAGCAGAGCAGTCAGGGCACTCGGCTCATGGAGCGATGTGAAGTCCTTCTCTATCAGGCAGGAGACATCGACTGAAGAAGGTCCCATGCTTATATAGCTGGTAGTAAACAATTTGTGTCCTTATCAGTGTGGGCCAGACAGTGTGCCTTATCCTAGGAGCAGAGCATTTACATTTTAAGGCTCTGGGCTTTTACATCAAGATAGTGGGGCGTTCATCAATTTTGGAAGTTACAGAGTATTGGGGTTTCCACACAGCAAACATTTCATACAATCATTATTTCATACATTAGAGGGGTTTCCTTATGACCATAACATTATTTTAATAGCCAGTCTTAAGCATACCATTTAATGAGTTTTAAAAAATGCATACACTTACGTAGCCTTGACCCAGGGTTTTAAAATGTGACACTATTCTCAACTTTAGATAAGTCTGTATTCTGGCTGCTGTACAAGGCATTGTTGAATGTTTAGCAGCATCCCTCTCCTCCACCCACTGCATGTCCATAGCACTGCACACACCCTCTCCAGTTGAGACAATTACAAACGTCTCCAGGCTTCCAAAGTAACCTGTGGGTTAAAATTGCCTCCAATTGATAACTACTTTTTAATTCATACCAAGATAGAGCACATTATCATCACTCTTTATATATCTCCCCAGTAAATGCCCATCCCTCTCTCAGAGATAACTAAAATCCTCATTTTTTGCCACATAGATTCATTTTGCTTGGTCTAGAACTTCAAATAAGTGAAATCATACTGTATGTACTCTTTTGTGAAAGGCCTTTTCAATAAGCATGTTTTTGAAATTCATCCACGTTACTGTGTACAGCAATAGTTTATTCTACTTATTGCTAAGCAGTGTTGTATAGTATGAACGTACCTAAGTTTGTTTAGTCATTCAGTTATAAATGGACTGACAACTGGGCTATTTACAATTTTATAAAATTCTAATAAATTTGACATAAACATTCTCATATAATTCTTTTTATGGACATGTTTTCATTTCTGTAGGCAGAAACAGAAATACTGAGTCATACAATAAGTACATGTTGTTAAGTAATTTCAGACTTTCTTGTAAAATAAATATAGACCATTTTACACTCCCATCAACAATGTATGAGAGTTCCAGTTGTTCCATATGCTTGTGAACACTTGGGGTTTGTTCAATAACTTTAATTTTAACTATGTTGCTGAGTGTTTAGCACATCTTGTTAGACATATTTCTAATTATGTTATTTTATTTTAATAGTAATTTTTAAATTAATCTTCCTCTTTTATGCAGTTAAATATAGGAAATGCAATTGATTTTGTATGTTGACCTTATATCCTGAGACATTGCTAAATTCACCTGTATCAGTTTCACCTTTTCAAAGCTCCCTTAGTCTTTTCTACCTATGTCATTTGTGAATAAAGACATATTTACTTCATTTCTTATCTGTGTGCCTTTTATTTTCTTATCTCTTTTTATAGAAAATCTAGAATTTCCATTAAAATGCTGATAGAAATGGTGAGTGTGGATGTCCTTACCTTGCTGGTGGTCTCAGAAGAAAGCATTCAATATTTCACCATTAAAAAGGATGTTAACTGTTCATTTTTCATAGATGCCTTATTCAGAATAAAAATTCCCCGTATTCCTCAAATACTGAAAGTTTTTTTTGGTTTCTTTATCAATGAATAGGTGTAAATTTTGTCAAATGTTTTTGTTCTCCAGCAATTGAGGTCATCATATGCTTTATCTCCTTTATTATATTAGTATGATGAATTACATTGCTTGACTTTTTAATATTAAACCAAATATTACCAGGAGTAAACTCTACTTGGTATTGTCCATTTTATGTGCTGTTAGATTTTATTTGCTAATATTTTAAGGACTTTTATATCTATATTCATGAGGTACATTTGATATTAATTTTATTTTTTATAATGTCTTTGTCAGTTTTACAATCAGGGTTTTTCATATTTTTTAACTTGTGCAAATGGTTGAATAATCTTCTAAGAGGAGAAAGACAAGTGAGAACATGCATGGGAAATTTAGAAATCAAGAGTTCTGATTTAGACTTGTTTTGTTGAAATCTAAGGGAAAATGTCAAGGAGATAGTTTTATACTGGTAAATAAATTTACAGCTTAATGGAAATGGCTGGTGAGTTATGTGTGAAAGTTATCAGTATCTAGATTCTAGATGATGTTTAAGTCCACTGAAATGGATAAGATAACCTATTCTAAAATTATAAATTGGAAAGAGAGCTGAGGAGAAGCTCTAAGACACTTTAACATTTAGAGATTAGTTAGGGGAGTAGGATACAATAAAAACTGAGAAAGAGCAGCCTGTAAGGGAGAAGGAAAATCAGTAGTTTATGGTTCTCAGAATCCAAAAAAAGAAAAAGAAAAAAAAGAAAGTGTTGCATATTGATTGCTGCTGAGAGTTCAATAAATAAGGACAGAGAAGTGGCAATGGATTTGACAACATGGAATCATTGGTAACATTGATATTAATCTTTCAGGGGGTCAGAGGCAGGATAGAATGAAGATAGATTGGAATGAATTAATAAACAAATGGAAAGTGAGAGAAAGGTGAAGGAAAGTATAGCCAACTAGTTATAGATTTTTTTCTATAAAACAATGAAAAAAAAGTATTCCAACCTTCAAAATAGGTAAGTAAGACAAAACAAAAGAGAGGACAATTCCACTTAAAATATGTGTGATAGTGGAGGGAGCTTTGGACTAAAAATCAGACCAGGGTTCTATAGTATTTCCAGCATTAAGTGGTCATTTCTCTGTCTCTGAGTTACAGTTTTCTCACCTGTAAATTGATGTCTGTTAGACTAGATATTGAAAAAAAAAACACGTTTAAATATTTCTCAACTTCTGTGACTTCTCTGTCAGACTTCATAATGAAATTGGTCTCTAATTTGTCTTACTTACCTCTTAAGAGTTATGGTAATTTTATCTATTGTGTCTCCTAATTATTTGGTTTGTTTTGTATTATGTAAGTAGTATAAAAATGGGAGTCCAAGTCTATTTGATTAATCTACAAAAAAAAATATACAGAGCCCTTATTCATGTGGCTCAGTTGGTTGGAGTGTCATCCCGCACACCAAATGGCTGTGGGTTTGATTCCCAATTAGGGCACATACCTAGGTTGCAAGTCCATACAAGAGGCAACCAGTTAGTATTTCTCTCTCACATCAATGTTTGTCTCTCTCTCTCTCCCTTCCTCTATAATCAAAAAAACATCCTCCTCATAATAACTAGGCCACATCAAATTATCTTGTTTGTGAAGATAAATATATTAGATTCACCATTTTACTAAATCCATGAATTGATATATTTATGTTATACAGAAAGAATTCTACTTATGTGAAAATAAGTTGTTAAGAGGAAAAATTAGGCCAGCATGAGAAATTTTTAAGAAAATATTGGATACAGAGCCAAAGGAATTTCCCCAACAGAGAAAAAACAGCCACAGATGTTTATTTAGATCTTTTATAGTCTCCACAGCAAGTGAGAAGAGAGATGATAGGGTACTTGAAGGTTAATCACAATCATCCAATCACATCATGGTAGATGAAGCACATTTGATAAACTATAATAACTAGTCACTAAAATAACTAGGCCACATCAAATTATCTTGTTTGTTAAGATAAATATATTAGATTCACCATTTTACTAAATCCATGGATTGATATTTAACTAATTAAACTCATCTCTTCTAAACGAAGTGATTGTGTGGATGATGTAGTGCCACATAAACAGGAGTTAAAGAGAAACAAAAATTAAATAGACTTGTCTACAAAGAATATGTATATTTAAATAATTCAGAAGTCAAGCCATCATCAGGGATCTGTTGAGCTTCTACAATTTAATGTTTTGAGTTTCAACATTTATTAGACAGTAGGTGGGAAACAAATAAGAGAAAATGATTCCTGTACTTATGTAGATTCTAATTGAATTGAGGACACAGAACACAATAGTGACTATAATGAAAGACATAGCTTTATGCATAATTTGGGGAACGACTAGAAAATTAGTATTTATACAGAAGAAGCAGGGTATTATAAGGCAAAGATGTCAGGGAAGGCTCACAAAAGGTATGGATTTTAACTACATTAGAGGCAGAATTGAAAATTAGAACATACTTGTTTCAAGTGACAAAATCTAACATGAGGTATTTTTAGACATAAACTTAAATTTGTAGAAGTCACAAGAAATCAAAAGAAGATGGGCAACTAAGTTGGCAGGTACAAAAGTATCTTTAGGACTCCTTTCCTTCTTTTTCTCATTTCTACTGCTTTTAGTTTCTCAATCTCAAGTCTCAATTCTTCGCCAGTGGAAGCTCAGAGAAAGAGACAAGCCAAGAGTAATGGAGTAATTTGTAACATAATTAGTGCCAGAAACAGTGGTGTGCTGGTAAATCTTTAAAAACTAGATTTCTAATAAAGAAAAAAAAAAGACCTGATTTGTAACATTTGCCTGTTTCTATGGCATTCATACTCCTCCTTTGGCTACCAATAATTTAACAACTAGCTGGCAAAATTCCTACAAATTTAAAATGTGCCTCTTAGGAACTGGTATGAGAGGACTTCAACACATCATAAATGCTATAAAGCTGGAAAAATATTTTTAAAAATTAATGTAACATCTACCATCCCAGTCTGCTTTCCACTTGGGCACAGTTTCCCTAAACCGGTGGAGCTGGACCTGAAGTCCAGAGTTCAGCATTCCAACTGAGCTAAGGAGTCTCACGTTAGTTTGAAAATACACACGGGGCTGGAATCTAAACAATATCAGTAAATAGGAGGGACTTGTGTAAAAGTGAGCCCAAGAGCTCTAGGTGGGGTATTCTGGTAGGTCCTTGCCTGAAAGCTGCACTGTTCATGTGCAAGGAATAAGTACACAACTTTAAAAGAAAGAAACTGTTATAAGGCTGAGAGTAGAACACAGATACTAAACTTCAAGCAGAGTTATGAGTTACATGAGACTTCTGGACACCTCCTTACACTCTATTAACATCTCATTAGCACTCAGATAAAATTTCAGAAAGACCATGTACATTAGTAGTAAGAAATGACATATTTAAAGTGCTAATAAAATAAAACAGTCAGTCCAAAATTTATATCTAGCCAGCAAATATTTCTTTAATGAGGATAAAGTAAAAACATTTTCTTTAAAAATAATCCTGAGGATATCTGTTGCATGAAGACCAGCACCTCAAGAAATATTAAAGAATATTTTTCAGCTTAAAGGAAATAATACTAGTTGGAAATTCATATCTGCAGGAAATGAAGAAAGTAATACTATCTAATAAAGAGGGAATATGCTAATTGATTGCCCCACCCTCAAAGATGGTGGCACCCACAGCCAATAATGAGGGAATATGCTAATTGACTGCCACACCCTCAAAAATAGTGGCACCCACAGCCACAAGATGGTGATGCTCAGTTTCCTCAACCCCGCCGTGCACCTGCTTCCAGAGTCCTCCAGTCCCCTCAACCCACTAGCTGACCAGGGCCAGCCCAAGGCTTAGGTAGCCAAACCAGTGGAGACTTACGTTTCTGGCAGTGGCAGCAGCAGAGATGTGATGGGCATTGCCTTCCCTGATCAACAGATCATCTCCAGTCCATGAATTTTCATGCACTATGTCTCTAATAATAATATGTGAGTAAAGTTGTTTTTTTTTTTGCTTAATCCTTCCCCGCTTTGCAACTGGCCACCCAACCTCTTTGATAGACATTCTATTCTCTGTATCTATGAGTCTTTTGCTATTTTGTTTGTTAGTGTATTTTGGTCATTAGATTCCATATATAATATTTGGTATTTGTCTTTCTCTAGTTGGCTTATTTCACTTAGTGTACTCTCCAGGTCCTTCCATGCTGTCACAAAGAGTAAGCTTTTTTTCTTTTATATGGCCAACTAGTATTCCACTGTGTAAATGTACCACAGCTTTTTTATTCACTTATCTACTGATGATACTTGGGCTATTTCCAGATCTTGGCTATTCTAAACAATGTTGCAATGATCATAGGGGTGCATATATTCTTCCAAAAATGCATTGATATTGTTAAAATTCAATCAATTCTAATAAATAAAAGCCATTGACCACTAAAAATAATTTAAAAATAAATAAAATATGTGAATAAATATAAAAACTTTTTTCTTTTCTTAATTTCCTTTAAAAATAACTTACCAATTAAAGCAAAAGAAACAATTTTGGAAGTTTACTTTCTAACATATATACCGGTAAAAGATATGACAGCATTAGGACAAAAATTGGTGGAGGTGGGTAAATACAATTATATTGCGCTACTATTTTTATATTAGTGAAATGGGAAAAATAAAGTGTATAGGAAGAACTGAGAAATGGAAAATGAGAAATGTGAAGTAATACAACATTAACTAAATTAACTCTGAAAGATATAAATGTGCATTATTTTCTGGCCATCGAATTAAACCAGAAATCAATAAAAAATATTTTAAAATCCCTAAATGTTTGGACATTAAATAATATATTATAAGTAACCCACTGCTCAAAGAAGAATTCACAAGAGAAGTCAGAAAATATTTGAACAAAACAATAATGAAGACACAGACAAATTTGTGGGATGCAGTTAAAGAATAATTTAGAGAAAAATGTATAACTTTAATTGTCTATATTTGAAAAAAATGTTTAAAATAAATTAAGTTATAAATTAAAAATCTAGACAAAGAAAAACAAGCATGAAATAACTAAATTAGAAAAAATAAAGATAAAGGTAGTGATCAATAGAAAACAAATACAGAAAATTAACAAAATATGGATCTGATTCTCTGGAAAGATTAGTAAAATTTACAAGTACCTAATAAGAAAAATCAAGAAATAATAAAGATACCAAAAATTGCCAATATCAGCAATGAAGGAAATGATATCATTATAGCTACTATGGTCATTAAAAGGTAATATTATAAACAGCATTATGCTAACACATTCAAAAACTTAAATGAAAATGATTAGTACTTAAAAAAAGTTATTAAAACTGACTCATAATGAAATACAAATCTGGATAGCAGTTTTTCTATTATTAAAGAAATAGAACTCATAATGAATATACAACTTCAGGGAAAGCACCAGATCCAGGTGTCTACTATGCTATATTTATCAGACATTTCAGAAAGAAATAATGCCAATTTAAAATTTGCCTTTCAGAAAATAGACCAGGAAAAATGCTTACTAACTTACTGTATGAGGCTAGCATAACCTTGATACCAACATTCAAGCAAGACATTATAATAGAATTATGAACAGCCCTCATAAATATAGATACAAAAATTCTTAACAAAGTATTAGCAAATCAAAACCAGAATTATATAAAAGGAAATTATTTCAGGAATGCAAAATTGGCTCTATAACGAAAGTCAATAAAGTAATTCACCACATTAACAGAATAAAGGAAACATTATATGATTAGCTCAATAGATGCAGGGCATTTGACAAAATTCAAAATCTATGCATGATTTTAAAAATTCTCCACACACTTAGAAAAGAAGGAAATCTCTTCAATTTCAAGGAAGATCAGCTATTAAAAAATTACATCTAATAGCAGACTTACTGATGAAATATTGAATTATTCTTAAGATCAGGAATATGCAAGGTTATCCATTCCAACTGTTTCTATTCAATATTGTTCTGGAGTCTGAAGAAAGAAATAAAAGGCATAAATATTGGGACAAAGGAGTAAATCTACTTTTATTCACAGCACGATTGTTTATATTAAAAAAGCTAAAGATGCAAGGTTAACATACAAAATTTAAGTGCATTTCTATGTACTAAAAAAGTTGAAATTTTAAAAAGATATTATTTATAATAGCATCACAAAACATTAAAGTCTTAATAATAAATTTAACAAAAGATGTGCAAGACCTCAATTCTGAAAACTACAAGATATTTCTGAGAAAAACCTATTTAATTTAAATTAACATAGATATAATACATAATGCATTAAAGGACTCAATATGAAGATGTCCACTTTTCTCAAATTAACCTATAGGTTCTTTTTGATTCTAATAAAAATTCTGCTCAGCGTTTTTGTAGAAATTAACAAGCTGATTTTCAAAATTTATATGGAAACATAAAGGACCTGGAATAGCCTAAACAATTTTGTAAAACAACTTTGTAAACAACTTTGTAAAGAACTTTAGAATGAGATAGAGGATGTACACTATCTCATTCTAAAACTTACTATAAAGCTACAGTAATCAAAACAGTGTAGTACCAATACATAGACATATAGATTCATGGAACTGAACAGAACATCCAGAAGCATAATACAACACACATACATACACATGTGATCAGGCTGGCAGGGAAGGGGATTTGGGGGTGATTGGGCTGGCAGGGGAAGGCAGTTGGGGGTGAATGTGTCTGCAGGGGCGGGCATCTGGGGCATCAGGCTGGCAGGGGAGAGAAGTTAGAGGCAATCAGACTAACAGAGGAGGACAGTGGGGTTGGACCAGGCCTGTAGGAGAGGGCAGTTAGAGGTGACTAGGCCTGCAGGGGAGGGCAGTTGGGGGTGATCAGGCCAGCAGGGGAACAATTAGGCATCAATCAGCCAGCAGGGGAGCTGTTAGGGGCAATCAGGCAGGCAGGCGAGCAGTTAGGAGCCAGCAGTCGCAGATTGTGAGGGGGATGTCTGACTGCCAGTTTAAACCAGCAGTCATACATCTCCCGAAGGGGTCTCAGATTGGAGAGGGTACAGGCCAGGCTGAAGGGCAGCCTCCCAATGCATGAATTTCATGCACCAAGCCTCTAGTATTAAATAAAAGTCTAACTCACTACTAATAATAAGACAAACAGCCAATTTATGGAAATGTTTGCATAGAATGTTTATGGAAACATTTCACAGAACAAGATATACAAATGGCCAGGAAGCACATGTTTGCTGGTGTCTGAACATTGCTAGACACCAGCAAAATGTGTATTAAGACCACAGTCAGATGCCATGTCATTAGACATGTTTAAATTAAAACTGATAAGGCCAAATGTACCATGGTTGTAGAACAACTGGAATGATTATACTTTGCTATTTGGAGTGTAAAATGGTACAGCTACTTCAGAACAGTTTTTCAGTTTCTTTAAAAATTAATCATATACTAATCATTTGATCTAATAACTATTCTTAGGTATTTCTCTAAGAGAAAAATATATACACCATATATCTATCCATGAAAACCCTCATAAATGATTGTTCATAACAGCTTTATTGCCATTAGAAAGTAGTGGGACACCCCAAATATCCATCAAAGTTGAAAGGACAAATGATATATATTCACACAAAACAAACAGTGTACATTCATACAATGAAGTAAATACTCAGCAATACAAAGAATGAACAATAGTTACATTCAACAACATAAAAGAAATTTTAAAATTGTGCTGAGCAAAAGAAAGCCAACACAAAAAGTATACACTGAATAATCCATTATATGAAATTCTAAAACAGGTAAAGCAACTTAAAAGTAATAGTAATCAGGTCGGTATTAATCCAGTGCAGCAGGCAGGGGGAATTGACTGTAAAGGGACAAGAAAGAACTCTCTGGAGTAATGGCATGTTCTGTTTTGATTGGGATGGTGGTAACATGGGTGCATATACTTACAAAACCTCACCAAACCATATACTTAAAAATCATGCATTTTATTTTATGTACATTGTGACCCAATAAAATTGATTCTTAAAAAATTTAAATTGAAGCACTAAACATAAGAATAGCTATCAGTGTTTAGCATGTCTCTGGCACTGTATAGGATGCATGTATACAGTACTACTCAATTCTTAGAGCATCCCTCAAAACTGAGGTTGGGAGCTGAGAAGTACTTTGCTCAAGGTCACACAAAAGAGCTGACCTATAAAAAGGCCCAAAGGATGAATTCTATAGAAAATCAGAAATGAAAAGCACTAGAAAGGAATGATGAGAACAAGGCCATAATATCTGAAACTAGAGGGAAGAATTAAAAGGTGTCTGTAAAGGCAAATATGTGTGAAGGAAGGGGGCTTCATGTTTGATTATCTTGGTCTTCTCAACAGAGTAGAAGATGGGATTAGCTGCTAGAATGGGGCTGGAGTATAAGGAGAAATCTGGAATGGTCCCCAAGAGAAATAAGAAAGAATTGCATGCCAGCAACAAATAGGGAGAAAGTAGGACTCTGCCACTTCCTCTGGCAGGTTCTGCAAAGGAAGAGCAGCCATGATGAGTGTGATGGTGGACATAGCCTGAGTGAGTGAGTAAATCTGTCCCAGGCAGGAGTGGCTCAGAGGCCTCTAGGAGTGGGTGAGGAAAGCCTTCGCAGACGAAGTTAAAAATAGCCAATATCTCATCCGTCCCAGCTGAGGGGAAAACTGGCAATTCTCTCTCTCTTTTTAATTATAATATTTGACTTACTATGATTCTGTCAGACTACTAAATTGGAAATGGAATAAAATATAGTAAAATTTTGGCTGAGCCAATTAAAATATTCCATAGGGAGTCTTTCTGTCCAAGCAATATTATGAACCTCTGAATAAATTAGATCTGGGCCCTGGTTTGTTATTTTTAATTTGGATTAATGGAGTGGATATAAAAGACTAAAATTTAGAATGTATTCAGTCATTCACATTCTTATCAAAACAACATGTCAAAAATTAACATCACCTTCACTCCCTCCATTCCCTCTATTACTGCCAGTATTTGCCCTATTCTCTTCCTTTCCATACTTGAAACAATGGAGGTGATTGGACCTTAAAACTGTTCCTTTTCACATCTGGCCCTGATCCTTTCTGCTATTCTCTGTCAAGAAGCAGTGCTTCCCTAGCTTAGCTCGTTTAGCTCAGTGGATAGAGTGTCAGCCTTGGGACTAAAGGGTCCCAGGTTTGATTCCAGGTGCCAGTCAAGGGCACATGTTGCAGGCTTGACCCCCAGTAATAGGCGGCCGATCTATGATCCTTTCTCATCACTGATGTTTTCTACCTCTCTCTCCCTCTCCCTTCCTCTCTGAAATCAATAAAAATACATTTTTAAATAGGTGCTGTGCATAAAGATGGTTCTGTAGTCAGTTATGTTTTGAAAACATTGTATTATCAAGTGTTTGCTACAGAACTTCTCAGAGAGTTTAATGTATTCTTGTGCCCTGAGAATCTCCACGGGTAAAATAAAATATTTGATCATGAAATCCTGGTGGTTATAGCGGTGCCTGAAATCCACCCCATGAACATCAGCCTCAATTGCAGTAACTGCACCCTAGTCACCTTCTCTGCCTTTGGTCTCTCGTGTTCCAATCCATCTTGAATATTGCAGTGGGGATATCTCTGGCCATATTTTCCTTAAGCTGGGCCTCAGCTGTCCAAGTTCTGGTGACCACACACAATAACTAGTATGTCATATCCAAGCCTCTCCCAGTGTGACTTACAGAGCTCTCCAGACTCAAAAGTGAGAAGAAACCTGATCCATTGCAGCAGCAGCTGCAGCCATAGAATGCATATGGCTTCAGAATTTACAATATAGGAGGATTCAGCATGAATAAATACAGGGACAAGTGGAAATGGGCCGAGTGTCTCCAACTTCTACAAAAAAAGGAGAACTGAGACAAGACTTACTCATAGTTGTTGCCTTGATTCTAAACTCTGTGACTCATATGCCAGCCAGCAGATAGGAAATGAGTTAAAACTAGGACCAAGAGGAACACTTGCCAAAATCTTCGGAGATCCACCAACAACAGAGAGAAGACTCTCCCATTAATCACTTCACTTCATTCAGAGGTAGCAGCCCCAGCCCCATCTTAAATAACCAAAACTAGACAAGTTCCACAAGTCTGGAGGCAGCATCAGCAGCAGAATTTTGCCCCTTCAAAGCAATGTTTTGCTATAACAATATGAAGTATCATGGAAACCCTCATTTCAAATACTTTGACCTAAAATCCTATATAATAAAAGGCTAATGTGCAAATCGACTGAACAGAGGACAGACTGGTCGCTAGGATGCACACTGACCACCAGGGGGTAGACTCAGGAGCTGCTCCAGGTGGTCAGTGCACTCCCACAAAGGGAGTGTCACTCAGCCAGAAGCTGGCTCACACCTGGTAAGCACAGCAGTGGTGGTGGGGGCCTCTCCCGCCTCCGCAGCAGTGCTAAGAATGTCTGACTGCCAGCTTAGGCTTGCTCCCCACAGGGAATCAGACAACTCCCGAGGGCTCCCAAACTGTGAGAGGGCACAAGCCTGGCTGAGAGACTCCCTAGTGCATGAATTTTCATGCACCCGGCCTCTAGTTATTTTAATATTTCAGGTCAAAATGTGGTTTGGACCTTAATTATCTAAATAATTAAGTGTGTAGACAGGTGCTTAGTTTCAAGAGCATATGACTGGAATAAAAAGAGCCTGTTTCTTTAAGTAGTTGCTACAAAATGTTTTTAAAGCCCTCTCCTGCTTTGTTGATTTATTTTTTAAAGATAGAAAGACATGATGAATGAGTTGGAATTCTGCAGGATCCCAGGAGAATACAGGAGGAGCTTATGGGAAGGGAAGGGGTGAGTGACTTTCTTTTGCTTTGCAAATGCTCCCAGGCCCCTAATCCTCCTTGATTACTCTCCAAGTTGCTGCCCTCACTGTCTGAACTGACTCCATGCCAAGAAAACCCTTCTTTCAAACCTTGGAGAGTTCTATGCAATGGGATAAAAAGTAATAAGAACAGAAGAGATGAAGGGTAGGGAATGAAAGAAAAAGAAAGCTGAGGAAATGAGTATATTTGCAAAACCAGGAGATTCCTACAGCCCCAGCTTTTAGGTTCCAGCGATTCTGAGAAATAAAAGGGCAGCAATAACATAAAAGGCCCCTATCAGAATCTGCTTTTACATGGGAGGTGTCAAGCAGTTTCTCTGTCGCTGGTCTGGCAAACAGCAGGCCTTCAATAAGAAAATTACTGAGAAATTTTGTCCTGAAAATCAGCCAGAGATGGCAACACCCAGAGTTTGCTTTCTAGGGACTTGTGGGTCCCAAATGAGCCTTTTCTCATGACTGTGGAACCAAAGGTATTATACCTCTTATTTATGCCAGCAGAGAGGACAATGGAGCTATCATGTATTACCTAACCAGCAGAGTTTAGGGAGTAAGTAGTAAGGTACCCAGCAAAACAGGAAAACACCAAAAAATGTTTTTGATATAATATAGTATTTGCCATTTAAAAAAATGCAAGTAATCAGCATGGGAAACTAGAATAGTTTCTTATACTTATATTACAGTTTAATGTGATTTGGGTAAGCTAGCCTTTGCTACAAAAATACTGTCTAGCTGAGTCTAACCTAAACTAACAAATCATCTTAAAACTCAGTGACTTCAAACACCAGTAATCTCTAAGTGCATTGGGCATGGCCTCATCTGGGTTAGACTCAGCTAGCCAGCTGTTCTTCTGGCTAGAATATCTGTAGCTGCTCTGCTTCTCAGAGTGGCCTGAGATGGCTGAGAGGCTCTGCTCCACGTGTCTCTCCTCTTTCTTGTATCATCCAGCTAGCTTGGGCATGTCTACTCTTGGCATTGACAGAAGCACAAAGCAGGGCCAGCCTCAAGTCCTGGTGCAAGCACAAGTCCCTGCTGGAATTTTGTCTGCTAGCATTTCACTGGACCAAGCAAGTCAAAGTCCAGCTTCAAATGATAGAAAAGTACACTTCACCTTTTGAGAGACAAACTGCAAAATCACCTGGCCACTGATGTAGGTACAGGGAAAGGTAAAGAATTAGGATCAATAGTCGCACCTATTGCTTCAATTTTTAGGGTCTCTGAAATTCTTCTCTATATATCACTGGTTCTTCATGGTAGTAGCTAGATAGTATTGGGGCTGTATCTTTGGGACTCAGTTTCCTTTTATGTAAAATAGGGTGTTATTTTCTCTGCCAAATGAGATAATAGATGTGAAAGTTCTTAGAAAGCTCTGAAATAAGCTATTACCACAGTTACCAAGGATAATAATACTCTTTGTTTGTATTGGGCTTGTGGTCATACATTCTATGTCACAACTGCTCAACTTTGCCATTGTAGCATGAGGTAGCCATGGACAATATATAAATAATGGGATGGCCATCTTCAAACAAAAATTTATGTACAAAAAAAAAGGGCAGTGGCCTGAGGGTCATAGTTTTCCAGCCCTGGAATATGTCCATGAATTTTAAAAAACAGATATTAAGAGATACTTGGGCAAAACCTCCTTCAAGAGATTCTCTACCTCCCTCATTGACTCGTGTTAGGGTTTAATAACCTTCAATATTAAAAGACACATTATGATATGTCAACTATACCTCAAAAAAGATACATTATATTATCAAAGCTCCTCACTCTACTTTAAGTTCTCTTGTTCTATATGGAGGATAGTTTATTTGTTATATATCAGATACTTTGCACACAAAGGTACTTGTTTTCAAGCTGTTATCTGAGGATTAATGAAACTTGAAAAGAGAAAGAAAACTTTGTCCATGTTCTCTGGAACATGAGAAGATCCTTGGCCTCCTTCTTTCCCACCACAAGTGCCTGGTGACACTATCCTGCAGAGGCAACAGACAGGGTGAATATGTGAACCATAGGACATATTGGCAGCCCCTATTCAAAGGATGTCCTTCATTTTCACTGAAGAACTAGCTGCCACCACCCAGACCTCTATAAGCTTCTTTGCTGTCTTCAGAACTATCTTTGAATTTTCATTCCCTGTCAGCCAGAGGATTTATTCTCCATGGTAATCAGGTATAAGCCTTGCTCCAGCTTGCTCTCTTGGGAGGCAAGTATAGAAGGAAGACTTCTCATTTCTAAATCTCAGGAGGTCAATAGCTTAGAAAATGAACTAAAAAATAAGCTGGAGGAAATCAAGAATAGTCACACTACCCCATGAGTTTTTGGTGTTTTTTTTTTGTTGTTGTTGTTTTTGTTTTTGTTTTTTACCTGAACTCTTCATTAGGCATTCTGAATAGTCCACTTTGGAAGTGAAAACAGCTGGTGGGTAGAATATAAAGGCTGGTGTGGGGGACATGTTTTTATGAGAAGCAAACAAGTCAGAACTTTCTAGATAATGCAGGCTGAGTCAAGACCCCAAGTGGGCCTACTGAGAAAGACTTCATTGTTCTGGAATGATATTCTCCACATCAAATGAGGATTTCCATAATAAGCAAATTACCTGAAAATGCCTAGTGAGTCAACCCAGATAATGAGGACATTGTAGATCACAAAGCTTGTTTCTCCCCACTTGGTACATAGTTTAGGACACAGGCAGGACCCCATATTGATTTTGTGCCATCTCATCCACAGAGCTGGCACGGCTCTCAGGGTACATTAAATTCAATTCAGGCACCAGGGGGACAACCTTTGCAGTAACCGGGAGCTTTTTAAGGTCTGAGCTCCATTTACGGTTGGCAGATGCCCAGTTTTCTTAGGCTGCTCTGAGACACAATCCTTTGTAGCACAGACCAGTCTCAAAGAGTTCATGTTCAAAGGAAGATTCCCTTTCTTTGTGCTCATCTGAGAATGTGGATGGGCTCCACATGGGGCATTCACTCTGCCAGTTTAAACCAGGCCTTCCTGCCATTCACAGCACATACCTTCCAGATGCCTGAGCCAGCCTGGCAAACTAAGGATCTGGCTCTGCAAGCTACCTGCAATCCATCCTTCTCTGTTCTCCTCTCATTTATGACTTTCTAACTAAATGCTACCTCCCCACTGCCAGACTCTCTTCTCCTACAAACCCACCTTACATGCTAGCCCCTCCCAACCTTTCTATAGCTTTAATTTTGTTCTTTTTAGTCTTACTTTTCTAAACTCATATTATTTACTGACCTACTTCTATCTTATGTTCTAGCAAAGGTGTTACTTGTTGTTCTCCAAACTCAGCTTGCCCTTTCCCACCACCTTCTTCCTCATGCCATTTTCTCAGCCTGAGTGCCCTATCCCACCTATACTTACTCAAATCTTTCAAAGACCAACTTACATATTATTTCTTCTAGAGAGTTAATAAAAAATAATACTCTAAAGTCCCCTAAACTCTAGATTTCAGTTGTATTTCTCTTATAATGCTAATCATATTTTCCTGCATATTATAATGAATTATCTTTTCTAACCTTTGGGTTGGGAGCACCATTATCGCTACACTGCTTTCCTCTTCCAAACTATAATTCATAATGGATGCTCAGTTAATACTTGTTACTCAATTTATTGATCAAGTGCAAGACTCAAGGCTTGAAAGAGTTAATGTACCTTCCTAAGTATCAAAAGCATAGCCAGAAAATGTATGATGTTATGTATATAGCTTGCTCTATCCCTTGTAGAAAGTAGAAAAGGCATTTAACGACAGTTTTACTATGTTTTTTTACTGAATCAGATCCTATAAGCGTAAGAGAAGTAAGTTAAATCTTATTTTCTGATAAAAGCAATCACATAAAATAGGTTTCTGTTCTTAACCAAGGTCTTGAGCCCAACTTCTTTATATGAATGGTCACAAGCGTGATATTTAATCAATTACAAATGTTACACCTAATACACTATAAGATATAAAGCTTTCTACAGTGTATATAAATCAATTAAAGAAGGCAACGTACCTGTAAAATAAAATTTCATTTAATATTGCCTATCATAAAAGCCTACTTATAGTTATCATCCTTTAAACTCCCTACTAAAATAAATTTGGAGGTGAAGATACTCCTTTGATAGGGTCATGGTTTCAGAAAGATTTCTTTAAAGCAATTTTGGAAGGCTTCTTAGAAAACTCTATAGGGGATTAAAAACTGCAGGAGCTTTTGCAGAAACTAATGCAGGAATGTAGATTTGGTTGCCCCTGTTTCTCCCTGACAATCTCCCTACAGTGAACATAGATATTAGCCAGCAAGCTTGGATTTCTCTCAATATGGAGGCAGAAAATTTGCTGCCTTTTGAGTAATCCTCTTATCAGCATTAGTTAATTTTACCTATTATGTGACAATAACATATTTGGCTAAGAAGACTGCCCATTAAAATGCATCCACCCATTTATTCACACAATGGTGTTTTATTTTTCTTATCTGATAAAAAGCTTGGCCTACGTTCCTTTAGGTTGACAGACTAAATGTCTACAATGCTCACAGCCATTTCCATGCTACCTCTCCTCAATGATAAGACTCAAAGCTGCCTTTGATAACTAAAGGTGGTACGCTCCACATTATTGATCCACCTCTGATTTATGAACACCCAGGCCTTTCTCTACAGTTACCATGTTTACATGCCAGAGGTGCTTAACCTGCCTACACATTGAAATATCACTGCCATGTACCCAATGGATGAAAACTTATGTGCACACAAAACCCCACACATTGATGTTTATAGGAGTTTTATTTATTATTGCCAAAACCTGGAAGTAATCAAGATGTCCTTCAGTAGGTGAATGGATCAATTAAGTGTGACATATCAGCAAAAAGTAAAAAGATCGGTGGTTGTCAGTAGTGAACAGAAATGGAAAGATGAATAGGCAAAGCACAGTAGAAGGTATACAAATGCTAAAAATATATGAGAAGATGTTCAACACCACTAATCATTAGAGAACTGCAAATAAAACCACAATGAGATACTACTTCACACCATGCTCACTACCATCTCCGTAGTACTCTATTAGGATAGATGCTAGGAATAAAAAGACAAGTGTTGTCAGGATAGGGGACCCTTATTCACTGTTAGTGGGAATGTAAATGCTATAGCTTCTGTAGAAAACAATATGGTGGTTTCTCAAAAAAAATGTAAACACTGATTTAATTTAAAATGACCCATCAGTTTTACTTCTGGGTATATAATCAAAAGAACTAAAATCAGGAACTTAAAAAGTTTGTCCAAAGAAGCATTGTTCCTAGTAGCCAAAAAGTGAAAGCAGCATAAGTATTCATTGACGAATGAATAAACAAAATGTGGTATACTACAAGTTGGAAAGCACACAACAAAAGCAGAAAATTCTAAATCAATCTCTCTCTCTCTCTCTCTCTCTCTCTCTCTCTCTCTCTTTCTCTCTCTCTCTCTCACCACACACACACACACACACACACACACACACACACACACAATGTTAGATGTGGTTTCATCTGTATTTCAAGAGAATAGGGATTTTGTTTTGCTCTCTGCAGAATTTCCCATGTTTAGAATTGCTAAAGTGAGTGTACAATATGAATGAAATATGAATGAAAAAATGTGCATAGTTTTTACTGAGAGTCTGTGGTCAGACCTCCTGAGCAGGGCATGGGTGGAACACACAGCCAGTGGATCAGATGAGCCAGTGAAAGAGAACCAGACCAAGACTTCCCTCCTTACCAGGTGGGACAGACCTGGGGAAAGTACCTCCCATAAAGCATAACGTTTAGGGGTTATATCAATTTCCTATCAGAACTGAAGTAATGAATAGTGCTCCCCAACATGAGGGTTACAGGAGTTGCCAATATAAAATGGAAAAAAGGTGATAAGAAATTTAGGGTGGGCTCTCTTCCGAAGTCCAGACAGAAAAGTAGCCACTAAAATGTAGTAGAACCTCCGTCACTAAATTCTTGGAAGGAAGCCTCATACTAGTCAGTCCAGAAATCAAAGCCAAAACTCCAATTAAGGATGGTGAGGAGAACTAGGTTAAAGCATAAAAACTTGAAATTTTCATTTCCAAAATGGAGGCATACAGTTAGGGTTAGATTAGCAAGATAGTTAGCACCTCATATCACAACTCCTATGCCTAGAACTGGAGATAAGTTCAGATGCCTGATGTGTTCACCTACCCATTATAAAGAATAAAGGATCTCTTATCTACCCCCCTCCTTAATCTTCCTGCTATAATTTCACAGTCTGTTTGATGCTTTACTGCCTCTATATCTATCCTTTTATTCATCAGTTTACAATGTTCTTTATTATCCACAAATGAGTGAGATCATGTGGTGCTTCTCCTTCATTGACTGGCTTATTTCACTAAGCATAAGGCTCTCCAGTTCCATCCAGGTTGCTGCAAATGGTAAGAGTTCCTTCTTTTTAATGGCAGCATAGAATTCCATTGTGTATATGTACCACAGTTTTCTGATCCACTCAATCAAAGGACTTGTATCTATGCATATAAGCATAACCAATGAACATAAACACTGGGGGGTGGGGGTATGCCTGGGAGGGAGGGAGGAATGGGGAGATATGTATACATGTAACACAATAAAAAATAAAATAAAATAAAATAAAATAAAATAAAATAAAATAAAATAAAGGAATTCAGAAACCAGAGGACAGGTATGCAGTAACCTGTATGACTTGTGTCCCTGTCTTGACTTTTATTCTCCCTCAATACCATAGGTTGGTCTGTGTGTTTTCACCTCAGGTTCTACAGAGAAGCTCTTCAAGCTCAATTCCTGATCCAAAAAAATGAATTTAGGAGGAAAGGAAAGGTAGGCATCTACAGACAGAATGTGTAATAGGAAGGTTTTTCACCACAGAGAGAATACACTGACAAAACACTTAGAAGACATGAACTGGGTCCATAGAAATATTCCTCGGTTTCTTTTTCCCTTGCTTTTTGTGGTAAAATGATTTCTGTAGTCTGTGTTAACCAGCCTAACTGTTTACTCTTCATTGGTGGTTTCTCTAATTCAATCTAATTAGTGTGTTCCAGTAGATTCTCCACTTTGTGTCAAGTATAGTAACAATAATTAATAGTAGTAATAATAAATAGGGTTTTTTATTATGCCTTTCAATTGTCACCTGAGCCTATTAAAATATGTACTGCTAATATCCTCATTTATTGATAACCAAACTAAAGAATGGAGACAAAAAGAATTATTTGTCCATGGTCACACCCCTAGTAATCTGAATTCAAATTCAGACAGGCTTTCTGACTCTATAACCCTCTCTCAAAATCACTAGATATACTGAGCTACTCTCACTAACCTCTTCTGATAAACCTGTGCTTTCTGAGCATGATCTCTGATCTACTATGACCTCTTTTCAAAAGACCCATATCTTTTGCCACAAATGTTAATTTTTCAATATAGTTTTACTGTTCCTAGCACAGTCATGAAGTAGAACAATGATTGAATCTGATCTATAGGGTCACATAGCCATAGCAGAGGGCAATGATTTCCTATCATTTCATTTGAACTCCCCTCTCCATGTGAAGAAAAGCACATTTCAAACCTCTTCAAGGAGAAAACCCTATGTGCTGGGCAAAAAAACAGACTAGTCAGAGTATCTCCAAGTGCTATGATTGCCCAGCTTTCTTGAAAACCTGAGGCACACAAACATTGTGAAACCCATGCCATTTCAGGGATATTTTGTTCAAATTACCATGTCCTGGAAAAAAACTAGAATTATATTATGCAGTGATCCATTACATGAAATGTATACTCAGAGGTAAAGCACTGTATCTAAATATTTGCTTATTTTTAATTCATACTCTGAATTAAGTACTCAGATTAAAATGTCATACCTGTTTTGATAAGTAGTTTGTTAGTTTGTTTTTAATTAGTTACCTAAATCTATTATGAGTGTGACAGAGTAAACAAGCAAAGGCATTATACTGTGTGATTAGAACTAGTCCTAGGAGTTGGCTAAAAATTGACAGAAGTATAGTAATCCTAAAGCAGCAAGGAACTGCAAGAGCTAGAAGTACATTTTAGAATGAATCAAAGGCCAGAAATGAAAAATGGGCCTTCAGAAAGTAGCCTTTCATATTAGTAAGTTGATCACGCAGCAAGTACATGTGCAACTGCATTCTCCACAATGCATTAGGAGCTGAGGATTACAGAGGCAACTACTTGCTCCCTGCTCCTAAAGAATTTTATCATCTCCCTTGCTCTGGCCAGTGTGGCTCAATTGGTTGGGCATCATCCCACATACCAGCAGGTTTCAGGCTTGATTCCTGGTCAAGGGCTCATGCCCAGGTTGCAGGCTCGATCCCCAGTAGAAGGCATGCAGGAGGTAGCCAAATGATCACATTAATGTTTCTCTCGCTCCCTCTCCCTTCCTTTCTCTCTAAAATTCAATAAACTACTCTTTAAAGAAAATAATTTTATCATCTCTAGAACTGAAAGAGAACTTCCTACATTGATAAAAATATCCCATATTTGCTCTGTTTAATATGGAAGAAAAGAACCACAGGTTGATATTTCAATTTCAATTAAATTAAATTGAAAATTTGATTCTTCAGCCACACTAACTATATTTAAGTACTAAATAGACAAACGTGGCTGTTTAATCAAATCTAAATACATTTAAAAATTCAGTTTCTCAGGCATACTAGTTATATTTCAAGTGTTTAGTAGCCACATGTGGCTCATAGCTACTGTGTTTCATGGCTACAGCTATTTCCCTCTCTCCCAGAAGTTTGATTGGACAGAACTACCCTAGAAAAGGTCAGAAAGGAGAAAGTATAATGTCTTTATTTTTAAGAAGCATTTATTTTATGGACTTCTTTGAATAAAATCTTAAATCACTATAAAAAAAAGAAAGAATGAACAGGACTGAAAGGTGAAAGGTTATCGACTAAAGAGAACTATGTGCATTTCACAACATACCTGTAACCAGATGATATTTTAGAAATATTCCTCAGTTTCTTTGGCTTTGAATTAATATATAACTAGAGGCCTGATACACGAAATTTTTGCAAGAGTAGGCTTTCACAGTCCCAGAAACTACCTCAGCCCTCGCAACCCCAGCTTCCTCCAGATGATTGTCAGGAAGGTCATCCGGAAGGCCATCCAGATGGTTGTTCAGCTATTTGGCCATTCAGTCAATTTGCATTCTACGCTTTTATTATTATAGATATTTTAAGTGATGTCTTTAGCAATCGACGGTGAGCCATTAGGCACAAAACACTTCCACTTGAGACATTTTCTATAAAAATAGTCAAATCCATTATATTCTTAACTTTATAGTCAAAGATGATCAGTGTGGGTGGATGGTGCAGACTATAGGCAAAAGAATAAAATTTCGGATAATAGAGACACCATTGAGGTGAATTATTTTATTCCAGCAAACCTCATGCTGAGATTTATTTCTTCTTCTTGGTAATGCATAACAAAGAAAGTTGAGTGTGGGCTCTTGTATCAGTAGGACCATTTAAGCTGATGCATTAGAAGACTACTAGCAATTTTCACCTCATTCTAGCTATGGGCCTATTGATGTTCTCATTAAAAACTAATATTCTCAGTGACTTGAAACTCATCATAAATATTTAAGTAGTATTACTTCTAAAATGAGAGCTTCTTTGCTCCCTTCATTCTCAAAAGGGCTTCAACCCATTTGTGACTATGTTTTTGAAGAACACAACGGGTACCCACAGTGACAAGCCCTCTATATTCATGTAGATGCTGATATACATGCCATGAAAATAAAACACAGTAATTGCACTGAGTAGATACATGTACCTCCCATTATCTGGTTTACATACCTGGACGAAAGATTTATATATCTGGGGGTGCCTTTTTGGTACCATCTTCAGAACTCTGATCTTCAATGACTTTGGCCTTAGAAACACTCAACAAGGCTATTTAATTTCTGAAAATTGACTTCTTCACACATGAAATAATTTAATTTAATGACAATGACAGTAATCGTGTTAATTGAAGAAGGAAATTCACTGTGCAAAGCCACATTAATGCCTGGCCTTATTTTAGTCTGTTCAGAATTTGTGTATTTAGGAGGCTATGTCTCAGCTTCTGGAATGATCCATTCAAGGTTTGATTGGCATGTCCTAGGTAAGCACTGCCCACCTCAATGGAAAAGATCTGTGATGTGGTCAAGGAGGTGAGCCAACAGTCTGGCCCAATATCCTGTGTCAAATAAGCTGCCTTCCCTTTTCCATTTCCTCATTCTACTTGTTTATTTTTTCTTCCTTTTATTTATTTATTTAGTTTTATTTGAGAAAGAGAGGAAGGGAGAGAGAAAGAGAGAGAGAGAATTTGTTGTTCCACTTATTTATGTATTCCTTGGTTGCTTCTTGTATGTGCCCTGATCAGGAATCAAACCCACAACCTTAGAGTATTGGATGGTGCTCTAACTAACTGAGCTACCCAGCCAGGGCCTCTTTTTCTTACTTTTACCAAAAAAAAAAATGTTCTGATATAAGCTTAAACAATCCTTTTAAAACAGCTTCTCATGCTTTCTTCAATAGAAATCCTCAGTATAAACCCCCAAACCCCATCTCCAGTAATAATCTCACCACGGTCAGCACTATTAGTACAACCATCAGCATTCACCTGTTCCTGTTGGCATGCTGACTGCTTTGAGTATACTGGTTAAAACTATCCCACTAGTCATCCAGCTAATGGGGTACTTACCGCCTCCTCTGGAAAATGAGTTGCTCCAAGGTACAGGCTCTTTTAGTTATGGCTGACTGGATTTAGAGGGGACAGTTCAACCAAGATGAACTGGTCAAATGATTTCTTCCTACAAATTTAGATTAGAATTAAGAGTTAGTCAGTCTGACCTGATTTTCAAATGGAGCAGTTGCAAACTTGGGAGACCTGAGTTGACTACCTTCTCACTAGCACATGATGGAGAAACAGAAGGAAAAATAAAAAGCCAATTGCAAGGGGAAGGAGGGAGTGAACTTTTGTCAGTTTTGCAATTCAAGCTACTATCTCCCTACTCCCACCCCACCCCTAACCCACACCCCTCATAGACACGCATATATCCACAATCATTCTCCAAAGAAGATTGCCTCACCTCTGACATAATCATCTTTTTCTTCTCCTTTTTACTGTTAAAAGATATTTTTATAGGTCCCTTTTTTGGGGAGGGGTTAATTCTCAACTGAGGATATTTTTTCCATTGATTTTTTTTTTAGTATAATAGTAATTTGCCACCACTCCTACCTTGGAGAGGCAAAATTGGAAGATGGGGTTCCCAAAGCTGGAACCATAGAGAAGTTACTGCTGCTGCCAGAAGTCAAGAGAGAGGTCACAGCTTCCCAGACATACCTGCTAAGCCCAGTTACATGAGTAAAGCCCTCTTGAACATCCTCATCTATCCACAGCCTTCCTGGACATTCCCATCTAGCCACATGAGAGACCCCAATTGAGAACTTCAGAAATACCGCTCAGCTGAGCCCTTGCCAAACCATAGAAGCAAGAACAGGTAAAACGATTGTCTTTTTAAGCACAAAGTTTTAGAAGGGTTCGTTACAGAACAAAGGAAAACTGAAATGTTCCCACTCCTCTCACAATCATGTATGGTTGATTTTTTTTTGCAATAAATCATTATTCGATAATATTTGAAATGGTTTTGCCTCTCTCAGCAAATGCTGACTGCTACATCTGGCATCCAAAGCTCTCGTCCCTGCTCACCTCTGAGTACTGTTTTTAATCACCTTTTACTCCAGCCTGTTAAATCATGGATTCTCACAAATGCATTTTACTTTCTAGATCCACATTCTCCTTATGCAGAATATAGCCTCCTGCTAGTACTGACATAAGTAAACCCTGTTTTAATATCACCTCCTGCCAGAAGTATTATCATACCCCCACAAGTAATCTCTTTCCTCTTTAACCCTGTCATATTTTATTTTTGTATGGTACTTACCTTGCATTATTGTTAATTAGTTCCTTTGCAGAAGTAGAAACTTCAAGAGGATAGGATTGAGATTCTTAATGTATCTTTTCCTTTCATCAGTACCTTATACAGGATGCCCCACCCCCTCCAAAATGTATACATGCTTTCACAGCTGATAGCTCAATTTTGGAAATAAAATGTATTTTAATAAACACTGCCTTTATAATTATTCAAAATGTGTGTTTCAATTTTTGGGGAATATATATATATATATATACACACACACACACACATACAGTATGCTCATTAAATGTTTGTGGGCTGATTGACTGGCTCAATTAAACATCAGTGAATCTTGGGTGACCAGGAGAAAAAAGAAAATAAATGTGTGCCTACTACTAGAATGAAAGCTTTGCTGGGCATTGAAAAAAAAAAGGCTCAGAAAATACTTGTAAACTGGATGACATTCATGTGATATGTTCTATGAGCCTTATATTGCAGGAACATCTTCCTTAAACACTGTATAGTTTCCAAAATGTTTGAAACATTTACAGTTCCAATGACAACTTTGCTCACAACTCATTTTCTCCTTCCTCTTTCTGCATTATTTTCTCTTTCCAAGCCCTGCTTTTTTTCTTTACCAAGGGAGAGGAGCCTTCTTTAGGTAGGCTGCATGCTGCCCAAACCCATGTCCAGCTCCACAGAAATGTAGGGGTCATCACAATTATATTATTCTGACCTCTTTCTTTCTGTGCATATTTATTTCCTGGCCTGGAACCAAAATATAGAGTGTTTTCGGATTCCTAACCCTCCGAGGATAATTTTTAATTTAATCACTTATAAATTATAAGAACAATCAAATCCTTGGTTAGCACAAAACATCTAAGGGATTGTTACAAATTTTTGGCAATATTTACACAAGAGAGAGCAGAACATATCAGGCCAAATTGGTTATAAATGCAAAGCAATTTTCATGGAAAATTAAAAACTAGAGCCTGACATTGAACTGGTACCCAATACATAATAACTTCTAAGAGTGCCGTTTAAAAGAATCCACCTACCACTTTGACTTCTTATCTTTTTACTTTTTTAAAAAAGGAGGGGGGCTGGTGAAAAATTCCAAATTATTAACCAGATTCATACTCCATACAAAATAATTGAAAAAGCCAGAGTTTGCACTGAGATTCCAGTTTGAATGTTAGCTCTAAGGCATTTACTGGGTATTTAATGTCAACTCAAGTTTCCTCAATTGTCAAATGGGTCAAAACCCTGGTCATACAGAATGGTGAGAGGTGCTCCTTTGAACATAGGACATCATGACACCTAGAGCTGCAGGCACTCAACTGCTTCAGAAATGGCAGGGCTGGGACACTTGGTGAATCTGTTTCTCTCACCAGCACTCAGAGCAGGATCTAATACACAGTTTATACCCTGTACATGGCCCTTCCTCAGAGGAGCTAGGGAGTCATTTCCATATTCTCTTCCTTCCACTACATCAGTTTTGCAGTTTTCTTACTTACCTAATGACAAGACACAGTTTTTCTGTCCTTGGAATTCTGAGGCATAGGTGAGATCCAGGGTTCCTGATCACTGATTTTATAAACTGGGAAAATGGCACTGATGCCTAAGAAACAATAACAACCAATCCATCACACATTTTATAGCCTTTTTATTATTATAATTAGAGGCCTGGTGCGGGAAATTTGTGCACAGGGTAGGAGGGCTGTCCTTCAGCCCAGCCTGCTCCCTCTCCAGTCTAGGATCCCTTGAGGAATGTTTGACTGCCCTCTCACAATCCAGGACTGCTGGCTCCCAACTGCTCATCTGCCTTCCTTCCTAATGCCCTAACCACTTCTGCCTGCCAGTCTGATCACCCCCTAACCATTTCCCTGCCAACCTGATTGATTCCTAACTGCTCCCCTGCCAGCCTGTTTGCCCCTAACTGCCCTCCCTGTGAGCCTGGTCATTCCTAACTGCCCTCCCCTGCAGGCCTGCTCACCCCCTAATTGCCTTCCCCTTCAGGCTTAATCACCCCCAACTGCCCTTCCTTGCATAATGAATGCAACTGCCCTCCCCTGCTGGCCATCTTGTAGTGGCCATCTCATGTCCACATGGGAGCAAGATCTTTTGACCACATGGGGGCTGTTCAATGGGGCCTGTACTGCCACTAGCACAACTAGGCTTCATATTCCTGGCATCTTGCATGTTGGAGTGATGGTCAATCTGCATATTACTCTTTCATTAGAAGAGATAGAAGCCTGGTGCACAGCTGGTTTGCCCTGAAGGGTGTCCTGGATCAGGATGGGTATTCCCTTGGGGCCTGTGGTGGTTTGTAGGCTGGCCACACGCCCCAGCAACCCAAGCGGAGGCCCTGGTATCTGGGATTTATTTATATTCTACAATTGAAACTTTGTAGCCTGGAGCCAAGCCAAGCCTTGTGCTTGCACAGCCATTGAAACTTTGTTGCCTTAAGCTCAGGCCAGGGTGTGCAGAAAGCTTGGTTTCCTACATTGCCAAGGACAACCCAGGTCTCTCTCCTGCTCTCTCTGTGGCCGTAGCCATCTTGGTTGGGTTAATTTGCAAACTCGCTCTGATTGGCTTGTGGGCATGGCTGGTGGGTCTGGCTTGTGGGTGTAGTGGAGGTATGGTCAATTTGCATATTACTCTTTCATTAGATAGGATAAAGTTTGATTACTTTCATATAAATATTCCATTCAATCTCCTTTAAAGCTCCCAGTGCTTCTGAGATAGGCAGGAGAGGTATTAGTATGCCAATCATAAAGCTGAGGAAATCAATGCCCAAAAAGTCTGAGCCATGTATCAGGGCCACAGAGGTATTTAGTGGCAGAAGCTAGACTAAGCTCTGGGTTCCAGGACACCCTGCCCTGTGTTCTTCCCAGTTGACACACAACTTTCTGTGCTTCCCTTTCCTACCCTCTAATTTCTGTCTGTGCAATTTTAACATACCTGAAAGAAATTAATCAGATCATTATTTCATTCAAAGTTTCATCCTGAACTCCTAAGTTGTGTAAGACTCTGAGCTGGGTGTTTGATGGGGCACAGAGATGGCTACAGGAGCAACAGTACTTCAAAGAGAGGCAGTGTCATGGAGGAGTGCTTTCATTCATGAGTCCAGAAAGGCTCTGGAAGAACTTATGAATGGAAGGACATAGTTCTCCATGTAGCTGTGAAGACTGAATATAGAGAAGATAAGTCAATTCAGGCCATAGACTCAGATCTATAAGAAAGGCAGCTTTATTTTTGTTTTGTTTTATTTTTGACACTTGAACTCAATTTCTTTTGTGAACACATTCTGCACATAGTACCCTGTTTTCTGTTGGTTTGAATAATCTATATCCATTCAGAAAATGATGGTTAATTTTATGTGTCAACTTAACTGGGTTATGATGTGCCTGGATATTTG
This sequence comes from Lasiurus cinereus, assembly GCA_011751065.1. Lineage (NCBI taxonomy): Eukaryota > Metazoa > Chordata > Mammalia > Chiroptera > Vespertilionidae > Lasiurus > Lasiurus cinereus. The sequence goes on along the minus strand of JAAGEH010000286.1, from coordinate 2,385,245 downwards.
GTTAAACATTATGCTGAGTGTGTCTGTGAGGTGTTTCTGGATGAGATTAACATTTGAATCCTCAGACAGACTAAAGCAGACTGCCCTCTCCAATGTGAGTGGACCTGACCCATTCTGTTTAAATCCTAAATAGATGAAGAAGCTAAATAAGAAAGAATTCTTTCTCTCTGGCTGTATTTGAGCTGAAATGTAAGTCTTCTCCTGCCTCTAGTCTTGGACTTGAACCTACATCAGCTCTCTTGGTTTTCAGATCTTTGGACTCTGATTGGAACTATGCTGTCTGCCCTCCTGAGCCTCCAGCCTGTGGACTACAGATCCTGGACTTCTCAGCCTCCATATCCATGTGAGCCAATTCCTTACAGTAAATCTCTTTCTCCAGGCACATAAATGTCCTATCAGTTCTGTTTCTCTGGAGAACCCAGACTAATACGCAGGTTCTTCTCACCCTTCCCTGATAGGGTGCCTATGTCACTAAGGGTATCAGCAGAGGAACTTACTTAGGGCTGACAGGAAGGAGGAGACAAATGGTCATTGTCCCTCATGGTCTGTACTGCCACTAGCACAACTAGGGCTTCACATTTCTGGCAGGGGTTTTCGCAGATGGCTGTTACATTTTAATTGTTCAAATCACTACATACTCCAGATCCAGTTCTCGCATCCTCTCCCACAAGCTTCTATGGTATTTGGGAAGCATTGGGCTGTTCCCTTTTCCATGCCAGATATACCAGAAATTTGGCTAGGCTGACTCAGACCCATAAGTACTGACATACCACATAGCTCCATGAATGAGGGACTGGGAAGCTCTGCCCAACTTTCATCTTCTCAGGATCCACTTATAGCATGAACACAGGACACATCCATCTCAGATCCCAAGAAATTTATTATTTCTATTATGGCACATTCTCAGCACCCTACAATATCTTCTCCTTTTGAGCTTCCTCTAAACATATCACCTTTCTCCACCTGTAAAAGCTTTATCTAGACAGGTAAGAGTGGGCTTTGGGGAATAGGAGAAAAATGAATGATCAGGTATTTTTATTCATACATGAAACTTAGCTTTTGATAATCATAAAATCAATAATTTGACTCATGTTCTCTGCAGATTTGGTTATTTGGCTTTTGTTGGTTTTCTGTGATACTATCTTCCCCTCAGATATTAAACACTTCTGATTGAATGAGACAAAATTTGAGGGGACAAGAAATTTCATCAGATCAAGAAATAGCCGAGACCAGTTTGGCTCAGTGGATAGAGCGTCGGCCTGCGGACTGAAAGGTCCCAAGTTCGATTCCAGTCGGGGGCATGTACCTTGCTTGCAGGCACATCTCCAGTATGGGGCATGCAGGAGGCAGCTGATCGATGTCTCTCTCTCATCAATGTTTCTGACTTTTTATCCCTTTCCCTTCCTCTCTGTAAAAAATCAATAAAATATATTAAAAATAAATAAATAATCTGAGTCATATCTTTTACCTTTGCTCTGTTCTGTAGGGCTTGGGAATGCTGACATGGTGTTGGAGAATAATGTTTAAGTGAGCAATGTGAGAGATACTGGGAAAGCAAATTATCAGGACTCATTATTTTCAATTTTCATAAAACCCTCCTGCTCCTGAGCTTTTTAAAAATGAGAATTAAATAAATCATTAAAGAAACTTATCAAATCTAGCCAATTTTAAATAATGGAAAAACAGAACTGAATTCTGCCTGAAACTTCACATTTTGATTTTTTCCTCTTCATTTTCAATCACACTTGGTATGATCTAAACAAACTTGTTCAGCATCCCTCACTCATTTTTAGACCTCTGTCTTTCTACATCCATTCTCCTTAAAGCACCTCTGTCAGAATGAGAATAATCTTGGGCAGGGCTCAGTAGCCCCTGAAGCCAGGCTGTGGAAAACTGGAGCTGTTCTATCAAAGGCTATGCCAGGACCTCTGCCTAACTTGTGGCTATGAGTGCACTGGCTCAGAGCCGGTGTCTGGCATGAGCCAAGGAAGAAGCAGAGATAAGCTTGGACTGGTCCATCTGGCAGAATCAAGGTCAGGGATATCCCTGCTGGAGCAGAGTGGATAGAGTAGTACCTGGTTCTGAGGAACAGCCCCTCATGGTGGTACCTCTTGGTACCTGGAAGAGGGAGGGCGGGAACCCAGGTATAGATTTAGTCTCCTGGAGGAGAGCCAACAGGAACCAGGCAGGACAGTGTGTGCCTCTTACAGAAGTCTGGGAGACCAGGAAGGATGGGATGTGTGGAAGCCAGTACTTTGGGTTAGATCCACATTGGTGTATTATATAGCTATAACTGACAACCTACAGTGCTCTTTTACAATCTTGGACCCCTTGGGGGATGTTGGAGAGCCAGTTTTGGCCCAATTCCCTCAGGGCAGGCTGAGGGACCCCACTGTTGCACAAATCTGTGCACCAGGCCTCTAGTTATAGATAAATAACCATCTCCTACTCCTAATCATTTAATTAATTTTGTAATGAAAGGTTCCAATAGATTTAAGTTTGAGTTAATATTTAGATGAGTCTCTCTTCCTGAGAATAGAATCAACACTGATGGACTGCTCGTGTGTTAGAAGTCTTAGTCTACCAAAGCCTAATACTGTCTCCATTGTTTATGAGGAGGGGTGAAAAGAAAGGGCAAAAGAAAGCAATGAGTCATTGTGAGTCTAGTTTTCCACAAAGAGAAGGGGGCTTGCTGCTTTCCCATACACAAGTGAAACATTACAGAAGACTTTAAATAAGTGAAGCCCTCTTTCAATGATGTTTTCTGCATGGTTGCTGGTGCCTGAGCCTGGAAGTTGTCAATCACAACTCAGGTCACATACCACACTATTAAGAGGAGAATCCCACAGTGTCATAGATGGCTGGGAGCCCCAGAGGTCATCCAAATCAGTGGGGTTCAGCTTCAGAGAAATAATTCACTCTAGCTAGTTTGAGCAACCTGAGATTATTACCCTGAGTTGACTAGTGGCCTTCCAAAATTCATGTCCACCTGGAACCTCAGAATGTGACTTCTTTGAGAAACAGATTTTTACAGACATGATTATTTAAGTTAAAAATAGTTCATACTAGATTCGAGTGAACCCTAAATCTAGTGACCATAAGAAGACAGAGCACACACAGGGAAAAGGCCATGTGACAATAGAGGCAAAGATTGAAATGATGCAGCTACAAGCCAAACAGTACCAAAGATTGCTAGCAACCTAGTAAGAGGCAAGGAAGGATTCTTGTTAGAGTCTTCAGAAGGAAGATGGGCTGGATGATACCTTGATTTTGAACTTCTAGCATCCAGAACCATGCAAAAATAATATTTTGTTGTTTTCAGCTATCCAATTTATGGTGATTTGTTATGGCAACCCTAGAAAACAAATACACCCCATATTAAAAGGTCCAGAGAACTATTATGGGAAGGCTATTGAAGAAACATACCATAGGCTTAGTGTCTGGGAATAATCCCAAAGTACACTGTGGGAGCAGTCAGCTAAAGGAGCCTCATCTCCTGACTCATACAGCAGGCTCCAGATTTCCCAGCTCTAGAACCACACTGAAAAGGATACTGATGCCTTGCTTCTCTCCCTTATTAATTCGGTTCCCCCTAATTTCAGTCTCTAGCAAGGGTATCCAATTGGTAGAACTGAGTTACTAAATCCAGCTATAAAGGATCTGGAAATGCAGGTTGTGGCTTACCAGTGTTCACATCCAAGAGGGCTAACCAGGAAAGTTAGGATCCATAGGAATAGCACTAATCACCAAAGTGTCTACCCCAATTCCTCACATTGATCCAGATGCAGATAACCTTCACTGAAATATTCACATGGACCAGGCATTAAATTATATTATTTTATTCATATTCTTAACAGCCTTTTAAGGTCCCTATTATTGTCCTCATTCTAAACATATGGGAACTGAACTGAGGTTCAATTAAGTTTTTGAATCTCATTGATTACCTTACAACAATTTATTTAACATTCTAGAGGTCTGTATTGAATATCTACCAGGCTTGCTGGAATAAACAGAAAACAGGAAAGACTTAATCCCTAAATCTAGTTGCTTAAAGTCTAATGCAATGGTTTTAAACTCTGGCCTACATAAGAGTTGCCTGAGGCCTAGGTTTTCAGGTAGATTGCTGAGCTCCCATTCCCAGAAGTATGAGAAAAAAAGCACCATTGTTATCAAGGTGATAAACTGAACCCTAGTCCCTGGATTCCAGGCCCAGTGGCTCTATTGATGCCCTAAAAATTCCTCCAGATGCTAGGCAGGTAAAACAGGTCTGCAGAGAAGGTAGATACAAGTCAGTAAGTGTTAAGTCAGTGATTGGTAACTGAACCTGGCATGACAACTGCCTAGAAATTCATAGCACATCCTGGATTATTTAGGGCTTTTAGGCATCCAGACTGTGAGCAACAAAAGGCTCCTCACCCTCTTCTGTATCTGGCATGCATCCCAGTGAGACTGAGAATCCACTTCCATGGCAGTCTCCTCTCAAAGCACTTCTCACACCAAATGCTGCCTCCTGCCTTGGCTGTGTTATCCCTGCTGGTTTATAACTAACAGGAAGCCAGGGATTGAGTCTGCCTTGTTTGCAGTTATATTCACTCTGGGCAGGGACTATACAAAATCCTAATACACTAGGCTAAGTCCTCCCTTGCCTGTGTGTGTGTGTGTGTGTGTGTGTGTGTGTGTGTGTGTGCGCACGCGCGCGCGCAAGAGAGGAAGAAAGGGAAGGAGTGGACAAATCATGTCCCATCACACCGAGGGAATATATGGCCTTTAGCCTCACCCCTGGACTCAGAATGGTCTGCACGGTGCCCCTCTTCCTATCCTTGACAAAGGGCATGGTGCCTGCTCTATGGACTGAAGTTACACCCACAAAGCTAATTCAAGGCTCTTGCCTTGCGCTCAAGTACGTGCGTGCGCACATTTGTGTGTGTGTGTGTGTTTGTGTGTGTGTGTGTGTGGTGGGGAGGCCAGCTGTTTTAGGAACAAGATAAATCCAGTGTGGCTGGCGCTTAGTAACTGGAGCATGATAGAAGACTGAGAATGTGGGCCTGACCAGATCTCTCGAGACTGTAAGCTAAGGGGAAATGCAGCTAAGTGAAAAAAACCCCAACAACCTTGGAACCCTATACTTAGAACCTCTGAGAGGAGTCCAGGTAATTGGCATGGCTGATAACCAGATACAGCAACAACTGTGTCCTTGCAGATGCCTTGGATCTATACCCTTGAAGAAAAATCTTGAGAAGTCTCCTTTGCTTCTGCCATCAGTAGACATGTTCTAGGGACACTCAAGAGACCTGTCTTATTAAAATGAAAACCAACTTTGATGGAACAATCGGAAAAGAGTCTGAAAATTACTAGATTCTTTAGATTACATTCATATTCATATTCTCAACTCAATGTGCTGAAGTTATAACTCAATATATAACTGTTCCTACTGCCCTGCAACCACTTCTACTTGGAATTTTACAACCCATCTTGCCCTGACTCATTCCTACTCCCAGACCCCATGGCAATCTCAGTTAGAGTTGGCATAAATTACCATAAAAGGGCCAGTCTACACACAACTAGTAGGAAAGGAATACATGACCCTTACCAACATGGCCAGAATGCTGTTCAAGAACCTCCCCAACATAGAGACCACTGTCAAAACTGAGGCCTGGGTTGGGAGTGATTTTTGGAACATACATGTAGATTCCTTTACCCAGATATAATTTTTTAAAATCTTTTATTTTAAATTAACTTTTGAATTGCAAAAAGTTGCAGTTATAGTAAAGAGAGTTCTTATATACTCTTTACCCAGTTCCTTAGATATAAGCATCTTACATAAACATGATACAATGATAAAAACTGAAAAATTAATACACTATAAACTAAACTATAGATATTATTCTGATCTCCCCAGTTTTCCCTCATTTCCAAAATGCAACTGGTCTGAACTAAACACTCACTCCCACCAAAGCCAATGGAAATGAAGAGATTTTTTTGGATGCGGAGAACCCAGCTGGGAACAGGTTACAACCAAGAGACATGAACTACTATGGAAAGTCGAGGAGGAAAGGGAGGAAGTATACCTTCTTTGAGATTATGTGTGATGGGGAAGATGGGAATTCTCACCTCATTTCCTCAAGGAGAAATGGGGTGCTATGTGCTTCCAGAGTGTGAGTACAGTGAAATAAGTGTTCCTAATGCTCACCTGCACTTGAGAACCCATGCCCTTATTCACTTTGAAGGGGCTTGTCTCACCCCTGGAGATCACTGCCAGTTTCTCTGGATGGTAGCAATGTTGGCTGCAGAGAAAGCAGACGCCTCCCTCTGAGTGATGCTCAGTGCACTCTACATCACACATATATGACAGCCCCTAGGCTCCACAGTGCCTAAACTCACCATCATACAGGTTAGGACCCAGTTCTGGAACCAGAATGGAATTTTCCATGTTTAACAGCATCTGAGAAGTGATTGATTGAGATGAAGAGAAAATGAGGTCAGCTAAAATTGCAACAAATTACCCTAGGTGAGACTCATGAAAAAATAAACCATTTTTATTGCCATTGGGGAATTAACTATCCTTCTTCATACCTGCAACCAGGCTTGAGGGTGGATAAACAATTGTCACACATATTTCCTATCTTCTATGAAATCTGAAGAGATGCAACTAAAGGAATGTCAGAATATTTGCAGGGAGTACATTAATAGTAGCCACCTCCAGCCCACTTCCACCACCTCCAGCCCTCCCATACAGGGGTTAAAGCTGCTGAACCAACTTATAAACCAGAGAAAGAATATACATAAGCTAATAGTAAATACCCCTGGTGTTTGCTGGAATATGCAGGAAGGAAGAGGTTGAAGTGATGGAGGGGAAAGAGAACATGGAATTCCTTGCTTCTAAAGAATGAGTTTTCTGCCTATATAGATGAGATTCAAGCTGAACACAATATGCTGCATAACTATGACTGTCCTTCATTGATAAATGAAATGGAACTGAAATCTGGATGATTAACTCAGTAAGCCACAATTCCTTTAATTTTAAGTGTTTGATATTCTTTTTATGTTCTGTGTTATATGGAGCAGAATTTTGGGGTCTTAAGCAAACAGTTATACATGTGCTTAAAGCTTCAACACTCTTTTCTGAAAAATAATACTGCCTGTGGAAGCAGATATCCCTTCAGATGCTGCATATGAAGGAGAGGGCTGACCTTTCCTCTGGGTGACAGGACAAGTCATTGATGTAGTCCCTGCAAACATGGGCAATGCAAAAGTAATGCTGGCTCTTCTGGTGAGTATACAAGAAAGAACGCACTAATCCAGCATGTTCCAATTTCTTACTCTTATTCAGCTAATGTTACTGATTTTTTAATCATTCTAAATGACATATTAAAACAATGAACTGAATTGTATCTCCCTAAAATTCGTATGTTGAAGCCCTACCCCATAATGTGATGGTATTTGGATATGGGCCCTTTAATGAAGTAATTAAGGTTAAATGAGGTCACAAGGATGAGGTCCTTATCCAATAGAATTGATGTCATTATAAGAAGAAGAAAAAAAAAAAAAACACCAGAGACAGCTCTCTCTCTGCATAAGGATCAGGAGAAAGGCCACATGAGGACATTGTGAGAGGTGGCTGTCTACAAGCCAGGAAGAATTCTCACCAGAAACCAAATTTGCCAGCCAGTCACCTTGATCATGGACTTCTAGCTTCCAGAACTTTGAGAAAATAAATTTCTGTTAAGACACTCAGCTTATGATATTCTGTTATGGCAGTCCCAGCTAGCAAGCTAATACACACACACACACACACACACACACACACACACACTCCCCACTCCGTTTCCCTCTTTCTTTTCACACAATGAAGCATACTATGCACCTTGATTTTTAAGATGAACAATGTTTTTGAGATTTACATATCAACACTTTTTTATTATTTTTTTTTGTTTGTGTCTAATACCAGCACAATATTCCATGGAATGGCTGTGCCCTAATCTATTTCACTGGCTTCTTATGAATGAACATTTAAATGGTTCCAACTTGCCAGCACACACAATGCTTCAATAAAACACATGTGTGACTTTGCACCTGTCACAGAGGGCTTCTTAAAAAATATGAATTGCCAATAGTATTTAAAAACAGATTTTATGTATAATCTGCATTTGTTACTTTTCTTGAAAGATTAGAAAATATGACACACTGGCCCACATTCTCTCCTGGCACTCATCATTTGGAGCTGAGAAGTTGCTGTACTGTCCACATAGGCCACAGTGGTCCTGCCTGCCACGGCCCTCATACATCAGGCGCCCCCACACAAAGCAGTTTGGACCCCAATCTAGATTCTTTGGTCCCACTGCAGTTTAAGTAAGTTATCAGAAAATACACTAAGTAGTAGCTTAGCTCATTCTCATCACCTTCTAAAAAAAAAGCCTTCACTAAGTTAGAATTTAACGTTATACCTTCTGCCTCTATGGAAGGTTGAAATAAGAGTTGTCTATTTAAGAGGATTTGAGTCTCTTTTACAGAGCTGTCACTGAAGATACTGTCCACTGTGTTACTCAAAGTTCTCTAAATAAATTTTCATCCCATAAATGTCTGCTTAGGACTGATTCCAGAATAATAAAAAGGTCTCTTCAGGTGAATGCATATACTTTCCCTTGTCAAAAAATGAAAATGAATTAATGCGCAAACTTCTACTCTTAAGAAGCCAAAGTTTTAGTCAGACTCGGTATCCCTGAGACTTAGCACTGGCCTCTGCTGCCTTGAGAGGTTCTGCTTCTCTATTCTATTTAAATCAATTTTGAGAGGTCCCCACCCCCTTAGTCCCATGAAGCCCATCTAAGTTCAAGTTTCCACCGTTCAGTCAATTTCGGGATGAACTTGGGCTTGGCCAAAAATTAACATTTTAATAGCTAAAACTCAGTGCCATTTATTTCACTGACATTCTTGTATTCAATAATGTAGATAATCTAAATTATCTAAATATGCATTTCCCCTGAGGGACCTACTAATCTTATTTCATTTTGAATGAAATAAAAATTACAAATAAATATGTATATTTGTCCTGGATTAGCTCTCACAGAAAAAACAAGGCTGCTTAGTGCTGAGTTAGGTGAATGGCTCCCTTTTTGAATAGCTCAACGTCTTCTTGAGTCCTGTGTTTCAACAGGAATCTGCACCATGGAAGCAGCTAGGGAACAAAGAACTAGGGAAAGAATACTGTGTGTGTGTGTGTTTTGTTTTGTTTTGTTTTTTAAATTGACATTATTATGATGTAATGCTAAAAATACAGCCTAGTTTAAAAGTTCATTCCAGATATTTATTGACGTCATGAAGTTCTAAGTTCCCTTAAAAATTCTGACCACTAATATAGTCTGGATTCCTAGCTGAGCAATGACTCTGTCATGATTACTTGTTAAGTTGATTGTTGTCCTAGTCTTCAGCCAGATCTGAGGGAGCAACAATGAAAGCTTGTTGTAGAAAGCCCTGGATGCTCAATACAGTACTCTAATTCATTAGCTGTGTGAGCATGAGCCAGTGACTGGAGTGATCAGTTTCCTTACCTGTAAAATGTGGCTGCTACTGCTCAAGGTGACTGTGATGATAATCATATGATATGTAATATGCAAACATCCTTGGGAAATGTTTGAGTGAAAGATTGCAATAATGATGAAGGCTAATAAGATCAGGCTGCTTCTAAGTAATTTACATATGTAATTTACTTAATCATTACAATAACTATGGTGGGGGGGGGCGGGTATTAGTATTTTATAGATTAAAAAACAGAGACACAAAGCAGTCCTAAGAAGTCTAAGGACACACAAGATCCAGGATTTGAACCTAGGATGTCTTTGTTCCAAGGCCCATACTCTTAACAACTTTGCTGCTTCCCAAATGTAAGGAATTATTTACATTAATATACTCCACAGTGCCCCACATATAGAAACATTCTTTCAAATACACCTTCCTTATTTTCTTTCGACAAATTAGGTAGTACCGGAGAAAAACAAAGAAACAAAGAAACAAACAAATAGATGTTCCTTTGTGTCTTTCCTAAATGACTAGTGCCTATTCAACAGGAATAGATGGAGGGCTGATTACTCTTAAATTAACTATATTGCATGTAACCCATGTGTTAGAATTCTCCATTTGCTTTCTTTCACATTATCTAATCCTATCTTCACCAAGACAAAAACAAAAACAAAAGAAATTATTACTGTTTTCATTTGACAGAGGACAAAGTTAAGGTGGGAAGAAATGATGTAAGTGACTGCGGTCGGTCTCATAACTGGTAAAAGGCATGGCTAGGACTAGAATTCGTCTTTTATTGAACCCAAACCCAGGTCTCCACCTACAGACCCATCCAGCTTTTTACCAAGCTCTCATTAAGATGTGCATGGTAAGGGGCAACATAATAGAATCATTTGGTCCCCATGTTTACCTTTATATTTTGTGGGAGAGAAGAGGGCATGGTGGGACAGTAAGAATGTTGTGTTGTTGAGTACAGGACACTGGTTCTAGAAACACTGAATAGAGATATGGTGTCTCCAGTCCCTATCTGTGTGAATGTTGGGGGTGGGTATGTGTGCTTATTGAGCACTAGGGACTCTGTGGGAGTTTACTCTGTGCTACCTGATCTGTAGATGAGGTCCCCTTTACTCCTGTTCTCTCAAACCTAAAGTGGAAGATAGAGGAGAAATGAATGATGGGTTCCTTCTAGTGCTTTTCCCATCTTGCCCTGTGGATGATGGAATCTTTTCCTGAGAGAGCATCAAGGCAGCCCTTATCCATGTGCTGCACTTCCCAATTGTAGCAGAAGATGGCCAAGAAGTGGTCAGGAACTAGAGGGGATAGCAGAGAACATTAAAGAAAGACAGAGGAAGGAAGGACAGGAGGCATCACCTTTTAGAAACAGCAATGGAGAAAAGCACCAAATATTTATTCGTAAGAAAATTGATGCTCAGAGGAAATAAGTGGTTATCTGGCAAACCCTTCACAAACCCATAGTGCTCTCCCAAAAGATGTGTTTTAAATTCAGCTAAAAGCTCCTCATATCACTTGTCTCTGTTGCTTCACAGAAAGTCCATCCCCCACTGTTTTAACCTCTGAGAGAGAATCAAATCAGTAGGTTAGGAGGCAACTGAGAAGGCAGAGTTATCCTGAGACAAAAGAACTGGGGCTATGATGGTATTAATCGGCATAGACATGTTGGTGGCACACAGCTTTGTCCCTGGTACTGCCCCTGCTCACTCAACACACAGTCCCTCTAAAGACCTCACAAATGCTTTCAAATTTAATTAAATCCAAGTTACTATGTCTCTTAAAATTGTCATTCCTTCAGTTTTCAATGTATTTACTTCTGTTGTCATCATCTGATTTTCAAAACACAATTCTAGTGTGTGTGCCTCCCTCCAGGGGTATGGTAGGGAGGCTTTCCCCTTTTAGATGACATATTCATTCCATCCAAATGGGTAGGGATTCTCCAGCAGTCACACATGTGCGCGCGCACACTCGCGCACACACACACACACACACACACACACACACACACACACCATTCCAGTTAGTAGAGCTCACAGTCGGAGGCCTAAAGGTTGGTGGGTGGCATGTGACGTGGTGGCATGAACTGGGCATGGACATCAGAATTGGGATCCAATCCCCACTATAACCTCTCTAGCTGGATGACCTTGAGGATCTACTTAATCATTCTGAGTCCCAATTTTCTCCTCCACAAAATAGAAATGATATTTCTTCCCAGGGGTTGTTACGAAAACTAACTTAGATGATGTTTATTTATTGCTAGAGATGGTGCCAAGCACATGGTTTGTGCCTGTAAAATGATAATAAGTATCACTATTATTGTCATTATTGTTATCAATCCCAAAATATTTTTTTTTAAAGTTAGAAAAGCAGACATGCACTGCACTTCCCAATTATGGCAGAAAATGGTCAAGAAGAGGAGTTGCACAACAAATAAAGTATACAAGCATGAACTCTCCAAAATAGTCAAACAAGTCCTCCTTCCTGCTCCAAAAACCATATGTACCTCTTTCTACTACAGGACTTATATCAATGGAATTATTTGCTAACGAATCTGCCACTGCATTGAAATCTGAGCTCTGCAAAATCAGGAAAATTTTATTCATCTTAAGATGAATCAAGCTTCTCTTGATGCCAGGAGTTAATAAATTGTGAATGAATGAAAAGCTGTCCAAAAAAAGTACTTCTTCAGAAGAAATGTATCCCACAAGTTGTTTGGAGACATACTACCAAATGAGTTTATAATGCCTCCCTAAATGTCACTAGCAGGTAGCCAACCTAAACTGCAATTAATTAAAAGTAATCTGTAAACTTGTCAAGTGTGAACGGTTACAAAAGGAAGCTAAATGAAAAAGGGAATGGCTGATGCAACAACAAAGACAGATGCCAATGGCCATCAGAGAGGAGAGGGTTTGTCTCTTCTGCTCTGCTCTGCATGAGGGTGTTCAGAGGGGAAATGTTCTGGCTCTTCAACCTGAAACATCTCTTGGGACAAGAGAGACAATTCATCAAGTTACCAAGGCTTGACAGGACTGTCCCTGAGGACACCCAGCTTGGATTCTATATTCGCCAAGAAACCTTCTGAACTGTCATGTATTTTTTTCTGAGTGAACTCACAGACTCAGGCCAAGTTTTTTTCTCCATCTGTAAATTAATAAACCTGCATTCCAAAATCCACATCAGAATTGGGGTGGGTGGGAACGTTATCATGAACCAATTACTCACTACCTAGTCATGCCAGGAAGAAAATAAATACAATAAAATTGCTAGTGTAATAAAACTGAACTGGATGTTAAAAAGAAAGAGATAAAAGTTAGAAGGTCTAAACCTGATAGCCTGACCTGTCCCATTACTTCAATGAGTACAGCAAAGATTACAAGACAAGCGAAGGGCTGGAAGGAAGCCCCATCCTTCAATGCCATTATTCCCCACTGGGTCCCTCAAAGTGCAAAGGAGCATTATATGAACTACAACCACCACCACCACAACAAAGCAATTTCTTTCATCTCAATAGACACCTAGTAAACGGACAACAGACAATAGGCATATATTATGGCAAAGGAACTATTGATTAGCTAAAAAGAGTAACTTTCAGCAGGGCTATGAATATTAGAATTATTATAATGTACAGCTATAAAATCCAAAATCCTAAGATTTTTCACTATAATTTTTCAATTATTGGTCTAATATAGTTAACATTCAAACCTATCTCTTAATTATCTCTAGCATGATTCTTCAAATGCACTTACATGGCACCAGTGCACTTTGTTGATTCAATACAAATTAAACAAACTAATTACATTATACTAGAGGCCTGGTGCCTGAAAATTCATGCACTGAGCGGTCCCTCATCCTGGCCTGCCATCTCTCACAATCTGGGAGTCCTCAGGGAATGTCCTACTGTCCTACTAAGCCACAGTATGGCCTCCCTCTGTGGGAGGCCACTGGGCCCATCAGGGGAAGGCACCACCCCACTACCCAGCTGATGCTGCCACTGTCTGCCCTTAGCTCTTGCAGCCACCACAGCTTTGTCTGGAAGGAAGTCCAGAAGGATGCCTGAAAGATGTCTAGTCTATTGGTCTAATTAGCATATTACTCTTTTATTAGTTTAGATTATAGATACAAAATAACTACCTGAAAGACTTTTTTAAACTTTCCAACAACTGGGTTGGCATTAAATAGATTAGGCACAGATAATATATGGTCTATGAGCCTAGAGAAACTCTTAATTTATTTTCATCTGGACAACAGGGAAAGTACCAAGAGGTATAATCAACCAGACATACTTTTGCTTACAGTTGCAAAAATGCAACATGGCTTGAAAACCATTATCTATGGAATCCTAGATTTCTATAACATTAGACTGTCTCTCTGAAATGCCCTCTTACTCTGTATCTAAACACAACAATTTCTAGCTATGCCGGTCCATCTGTGCCTTTCATTCTCTGTCTGAAAGTCCATCTGACTCTAATTCTCTCATTCTTTCTCTCTCAGATGATCTATCCCATTATCTGATTCTTGCCCTTCCATATTCAATTTCTCCCCTGTTCTTCTCATCCCCTATCTATCATCCTTTTTATCTATCCCAGTGCCACCCAATAAAACTTCCTGCAATGATGAAATTGGCTTATATATGCACTTTCCAATGCAGTAGCCACATGTAGCTATTGAACATTTAAAATGTGGGTAATGCAACTGAGGAAATAAAATTTTAATTTAACTTAAATAGTTACATATGGGTAGTAGTTATATTGGACAGTACAAAATTCTATTCCACAGAATTTTCAATCATTACAGAATATGTGCCTATGTGTGTATACATAATCTTTATCTCTTCAATATAGGAACTCAAATATATGTGTCTGTCCAATGATTTCCCCTTTCATCCCTCAACAAACTTAAGTATATATATATATATATATATATATATATATATCCTAATCTTGAAATCTCTAAGGGATTCAAGAGAGAAAAAAGGAAAAATGAAGCAATGAAACATGGAGAAAAAAAATTTTCAAGCTATAAATTCATGAACCCATTCCTGCAAGTGGGTTTGGGTACTGCCTATCAATAGGTCATTAATGGCTGATTAGAAAATACTGAAGGTTTGTTGATTTGGCATGAGGAGAACTGTGCCTGGCTTCTTCGATCAGGCATCCCCCTTGCAGAGATATTGCAGGACTGCACTCTGCCATGGCCAGAGCAGGCACCAGCAAGGAAAGCAGCTCTGGCCTTGAGCCTGAGGGTGATTCAATCTAGAGCGAAAGCTCCGCCTACAGGCCACAGAAGTTAATGCAGTCTCGCTCACACAGGGTCTTCATTCATCCTGACAAGAAGCCTATACAGTAGAAAATCTCATCTCCAAATCCTGCCACAAAATCCCACGTTCATGGGGGTGTGAGGAGGTGGATAAAGTGAAGCATTTGTCAACTCCATCTCACCAAAACACTACCTCCCTGATTCCACCACAGTGAAGCACTTCATTTCAGAACAAATAGCAGTTCATCACCAACCTCCTTCCTGGGTGCATTTAACTGGGCACCAGGGTCTAAAGTCCCTTCACAGTTCCCAGCTCTCTGCCGAATGTACATGCCACTGTACATACCCCTTTTTAAAATTTTGGAGATTGAACAATGTAAATGATTTTACTGACAATGAAGTACTTATTAAGAAATCTAGAGATAGAATTAGATCCTCCTACTTTCTCTTCATTTAATGACAATAGAATAATCATTTGTTACATTTAATGCATTAGGGATGAGCATAATAACCTTGCTATTTTTATCACTTCACCACCACATTTACCGGATTTATACTTTAATACAGACAATGCAGAACTGTGATTTTAAGTTTCCGTCTTGACACTGTCTCCTTTAAGCATTTTTATATAGATAGCCTTGGACAAAAAATCAGCCCTGAGTCTGCAGGAGGTAAGTCTGCCTGGAAAGCCTTTTGAGGCTGCTGCCTGTCAGGAATCTGAGCCAGCATGAAGGAAGACTGCCTCAGCACTCCGGAATTGGGACAGTTTGGGGTTTAACAGCACTGCCACCAGAACTCAGGCTTTTGATCCTTAAGAGGGCAGAATCTGGAGGCATGGCCAGCCACCTTGCTATGATTGCAAACCTTGCTGGATCCTTCACATATGAGTTCCAGTTCCTATTTACCTTAGTGGGTACTATATAAGGCAGGGTGAGGCCACGAAAATGAATCAGAAAGCCATGTTAGAATCAAGATTTTTTCCACCAGAGCCATACCAGAAGCAATATTCATTCAATCATTCATTCATTCATTCACTCAATATTTATTCAGCTATAATAAGCAGACACAGTACCAAAACTAGAGACAGACAGACATGGTTGCTGCCTTCACAGAGCTCACATTCTCTGGTAGTCAGTTGACAAAATGTGTTTGGCCAAAGCTCATATTTCTGCTGATTCTGAGATGTTAATTCTAGGGGAGTTCAGCTAGGTATTATCTATGTTTGAAATATAGGGACAAAAATTGCAGTTTTTGTAGCTTAGTTGTTTCTTTCATTTTAATAAGCATCTGATGCTATTTGCTATCCCAGTAAATTAGTCCCCATCAATCAATCAAATATTTAAATAGCTCCTATTTTGTGGGAGGCATTATGCTAGCTTTTTTTATGCTAGCTCACAGGTCTGTGTTCACGGGTCAAAACAGAAAATAAGTCATGTGCATACATACTAGTGACTAAACTAAAAAAATCTACAAAATAGCAAAAGACAAAGAGATCGACTGCTAGGAGAGATCAGGGATGGACGTATTGCTGGAAGGATCCAGAAAGCTGGAGAACATAGATAAGACTTGAGGCAAGAGTAGGACAATGACAAGTGGAGGAGATTCTTCAACACAAAATCAACAGAGCACTAAGTTATTCAAACTATAGTTACATTCATTAATTCGCATGAGCTTGGCTCTTTGAGATGAATAAGTTAGTAATATTGCTATTATCT
Organism: Lasiurus cinereus; assembly: GCA_011751065.1. Lineage (NCBI taxonomy): Eukaryota > Metazoa > Chordata > Mammalia > Chiroptera > Vespertilionidae > Lasiurus > Lasiurus cinereus. Next base: position 2,368,746 of record JAAGEH010000286.1, on the reverse strand, counting down.
TTTTCTCCAAAAGAAGAAACTGAGTGTTGGATAATTTAAGTGACACACCCAAAGTCACCAGGCTAGCACAAGCGTGGACAAGTTTCATTAATCACTCAATATGGCAGGATCTTTAGTCTGTCATTCATTTTTTATTTTTTTTTCCTCGTAGTGTTACCTAATAGAAATCTATTGCTGGGCTTTAAAAAACAGACATTCTCCATCTGCTAATAGAGGAAGAATCTGCATAATAAACAAACAAAATGTTTTTTTTTTCTTAACTTATATCTACAGTCACCCAATACTCTGAATAAAAATATCTCTTGTATTTGTTATTCCTTCCAAAGACTTCATAAATTGTTGCAATGTATTTGTTCCCATTCCATTGGCCCTGGGTAGTGGCCTTGACCTCTGGATCTGATGAAGTAGCCCTGCCTTTGGTAACCAAGTAGGAGCTAGTCTCAGGCCCATTTGGGAGGTCATTCTACCCTTTTCTTAAAGGATAAAACATATTTATATTTACAGATGAATAGATCTATGGACCCTTTTTATCCTATCACTGCCCTCTTCGTTCCAGAGTTTCTATTGAGATGGCTGACTGGAACCAAGTGTCACATGCCTCATCTCTGAAGCAAATCATTTTTTAGCTACACCCTTGGTATTCTCTCCAGAGCATGCTTTGTCATTGTTTTGCAATATGGATAGGTTGAGATTTTACAAATCTTCACATTCTGGTTCCTCTTTGCTTAACAATTCCTTCTTTAATTTTTTTCTTTCCTCTTGCATTCTGCCATAACAGTAAGGAGAAATGAGTTAATCACATAGAAGTTCTAACTTCTAAAACAGTAGAACACAATGCAGCTGGGTGCTCTGCCACTTTATGACAAAGATCACCTTTCCTCCAATTTCCAAAAATATATTTCTCATTTCTGTCTGAGACTTCACCAAATGCACCCCTAGCATTTATATTTCTGGAAACAATCTCCAGAAGTCTAAAATGATTTCCAAGATTTCCTTGAATATTCCTCAGGACTGTCAACTTGATGAATTCTCCCCATGATTAGATTATGTTGAATGGAACCATTGAGTTTAAAAAAGAGAGATTGTCTAGATGAGCCTGAGCTCACAGGGAAGTTTCTTCAGCTGATCTTAGAAGAAGATAAGAGAGATTCACCTTGAGGGAGATTTTCCATTGCCCAGATGGAGAGATATGCAGCAAGTTCCTGAGACCAACCTCACAGAGCTAGGAGTCCCCAGCCAACAGCCAGCCATACAATGGGAAACTTTGTCCTACAACCACACACACACACACACACACACACACACACACACACAAAGAATTCTGCCAATAGTTTTAGGAGCTAGAAAACAGATCACTGAATTGAGATGAGAGCCTGATTTCAGCCTTGTGAGAGTCTGAACAGAGAACCCAGCTAAAATATGCTGGACTTTGGCCAATAGAAATAGCGAGGAATAATTTAAAATAAAAATAAAGCTATCTATTAATGTGCTGTTTTTAACCACTCAGTTTGTGGTAACTTATTACACTGCAATATGACAATAATAGAGGTCACCTAGAATTTTGCCATAATCTATCTACCTAACTTCAGAACACTGTACTTACCAAGGCAAACTTATTACTCCAAACTGGCAATCTTTCCCCTATTTATTTAATACACTTCATCCCTTGCCATTTCCTTGGTTTTGTTCAAATTTAATCCCAAATTTTATGATCTCATGCCCTTTCTTCACTTATACCAATTATCCTTATAATTTCTAGGAGATGTGGAACAAAAAGATTCATGTCTAACAGATTGGATATAATGATGTGGTTATATTGCATTTCCAAAAAATGGTCACAATAATTCTGGTTCCAGTCTCATCTATTATTTGCCATTCTCCCATCCAGAGGTTGGAGTTCCTATCCCCTTACCTTGAAATAAAAGAGGTCTCTGTGACTACTCAGACTAATAGAGTACAGTGGAAGTGATGCTATATGATTTCTGAGGCTAACCCATACAATGTAATACAGCTTCCACTTAATGTTTTCTCTTTCTTTTGAATACTCTTCCTTGAACACAGTCATGAAACTGTGAAGAACCCCAGGTCTGGTGCAGAGGCTCATAAGAGAGATTATGAAGTTCTATCCTCATCTCTAGCTCAGGCCTCATCTAGGGACATATGTTAAATGTTGACCCACCAACTCTCTGGAGGTGTGTCAGAACTCTAATTTATAGACTCTGCCAATTTCCATGGTGTAAATACTCCCAATATGGCTGATTTTGAAGCATAGACATGATGCTGCTGAAAGTAGATTTTGGAAATAGATGGGTACAATTGGCTTTGCAAACCAACACAAGCTGGCTTCAGCACACTGTTGCTCCCAGCCAATAGCCTGCAACAACCCACAAGCCATGTGAGTGAACTATGTCAGAAGCCAATACTCCAACCCTCAGTTCATCTGTTCCAGGTGACACCACAGAGTAGAGACATGCCTTCTCCTCCAAAGCCCCACTGGAATTTCACATTTATCATTAAAATAAATAATTGTTGTTTTAAGCTACTAAGTGTTGGAATAGTTTGTTATAAAGCAAGAAATAATCAAAACAAATAAAAGTGAAGGACAGGAGAATTCCAAGATGACCCTGAGGCCATGAGCCCAAAAGATTGAAAAAGCAATTGCACACTTGAAGCTAAGGACTCTGCAACTAAAGTTTACAAGTTTGAAAACCAAAATTATAGACTAAAGCAAAGCAAACAGATCACAGAGCAGCTAATATTGGCTAGACATTAGGTGATTATCTGATTAAAGTAATTCACACTAAGATGTTACCAAAGCCCAGCTTACTCTCTAAGGGAATGTTTGCATTTTAAAAGAAGAAGTTAATAGAACAAATTAGTAGTCTTCAAAGTAATGCTACTGTGAGGTATTCTCCTGCCGAAATCAAATAAAGATAACTGTTTATATCTGAATGTACAATGAAAAGACATTCCAATGAATACAATTTTATAAATTTAAAATTTTATCCTATTAGAAAACCAAAGAATTTCTTAACGCTTCTGTAACTATTACAGTTTTGCTGTTGGTGAGTCTTGCACATGACAACACAAATTATTAAATGCTATATTAGTGTCACCAGAATTATTTAGAATCACCCTTAGTTCTTTGGCATATTTGATTATGGAAGTGATTTCAGAGTGCAGCATATAATGCAGTCATATTTCTGCTGGTTAAGTGTTCCTCGTTTGTAAATGGAATTAAGTACATCAATATTTCATGGAGTTCTCCTCAGAATACTACTTCCTCCAGGTGTTTTGCCAACTGAACAAGATTGAGAACCACTAACTTAAATGAATCTGTCATTAGTGAAATGTAAGAGAGGATATTTTTCTTAACAGGTGGGTAAGCCTCGATGTACCATCCCTGCTCTGAACAGCTGCCAGCCTGCACCATAGGACAGAAAGAACAGTAACCAGCAACTTGGCATCTTACTTCCGAATGGCTCACTACCCTGGCCTTAAGGCAGCAGAAAGAAGCCAGGGGCTTTCTGAAGGCAAACAGCCTGAAGACACAGGACCATATGGCAGTCCAGAGAGATATGTGGTTATAAGATTAGACTGCATACATACAAAATGAAATTAAAATCAAAGTCTAAAGATGAAACCAAGGTGACTGGGAACAATTAAGGAAAGTGAGAAGGAACCCACATTACAAATCCTAGTTCTAGCATGCCTATTTAGTGGCTTTGAGAAAGTGCCTCTGAGTGTGTGTGTAATTAGAAAAGGAAAACAAAAGGCATATATCTGTATAATATTATAGATTTAAATATAATTGCACTGATACTCAAGTATGATGGCTGAATTTTCCACTACTTGGACCTCCTAATAAAAATGTTAGCTAGCCAGAGGATTCCAAGTTTATGTAAAATACAAGGATGGTTGGTATGAATATGTTTTATGGCTTATATACCATCCATTTCCAAAATGGTATGGCACAGCATTCATTTCTTAAATCAAAGTTGCCTCAATCTCTCTCCCCATTTCTCTTCTTTCTGTCTCTTTCATAAAATAACAGGATTAATCCATCTTGGTTTTTACTTTTCTTTATTGCCACTTGACACTTTTCAGTCATTTAAAGTGTTGAGGACAGTAAGCTTCTCTGAGTATCTTAGTCTACTTTTAGGTTCTATTCCAACACATGTTCTTGCTATAGCTATCTTCTTTCTTCTATTGGCTTGCCCTGAAAACTCTATTTGCCTTTTACCTTAAAAGAATTAACTTCAGCATCAAGGCTAAGGCAGAGAGGTAGAGGGTGGGGAGGGAAGGAAGCCTCTGTCAAAGATTGAAAAACAAGATTAAACCCTTTGCTGGCAGGGGTCTGACAAGATCCGTGCGCTCATACAATTATTGGTCTAAATGTGACAAAGCTTTAAAAATGACCTTATCCTTTGACCTATTAATTTCAAGTTAAGGAATGTAGTCTGAAAAAAAATGTTCAAAAACATTTTAAAAACAGTATGAAAGCATATTTATCTTATTGGTAGATATAATAGAATCTTGAAGTAATATAATTGCCAAAATATAAACAAGTTTAAATACATTCTCTTATATCTATATGGTGTCATAACCTATAAAACTCTATACATAGTATGATTCCATTAGTGTATGTTTGTGTGTGAGTGCATGCATACATGAATTAAGAAAGAAAGAAAGAAAAATCCTAACAACAGTTATTTTCAGTATGAGAATGATGACTTCCATTTTCTTCCTTATATTTTTCTACACTTTCTAAATGTTCTGCAGACTGGATATTTTTTAATAACCATAAAAAATGATAGTGTAAGTAAATTACCCATTCATATTCTTAAAAAAATCAATCATAATACGCAATTCTCTGAATTATTCTAGCATTTGATGTTGGGCTAATTTCTTTTTCATGGATGTGCCCCGCTAGGCGTTGGCTTTATCTGGGCTCTTCCTCACACTCCTGTCTCTGTGCTGCGTGCTCCAGGGCAGAAGTGTGCAGCTTTCTCTCTCCCATCCATACAGCTACTCTCTACTTTCTGCTTCTGCTTGGGACTTATGAGCCAGAGGCACTTTCTCTTTCTTTATCTCTCCCTTTGTCCGGGTCTTGGCCTAGCAAATATAACCTATTTTTTTCTCACCATGAAACTTCCAGAAGCCAATTTTATTCCTGGGTTCACATGCAAGCAGAAGATGTGGTTATCAGGATTTTTTAATTAAGAAAGAATTTAGGCCTGGCCAGTATAGCTCAGTGGTTGAGCATCAACCTATAAAACTAGGAGGTCACAGTTCAATTCCCAGTCAGGGCATGTGCCTGATTGAGGGCTCCATCCCCAGTGGTGAGGGGTGCAGGAGGCTCTCATCACTGATGTTTTTATTTCTCTCTCCTTCTCCCTTCCTCTCTGGAATAAATATAAATGTACATTAAAGAAAGAAAGAATTCAGTCAGTTTGATCCAGCTTATACTTTCTATGTTTATCTTCAGCACCTTTAGGCAACGATCCTTTGAGGATTTTTGGTCACTTCATCTCATATATATCAAAAGGCTGAATACATTTATACCCTTTGACCAATATCCCTTTCCTTGGAATACAGTCCTAAAAATAAATCCAAAACTTGGAGGGGGCAGAGGATATGGTATGAGGTGTTCATTGTAGCATCTATATATATATAAAAGCCTAAGTGACCATCTGACCATTCTCCTGGTAGCTATGATGTGCAATGACCACCAGAGGGCAGATGCTCTGACCAGTAGAAGAATGCATTCTTTGTGGAATCAGCTGTGGGTCAGGTGGCTGCTGGGGCACTGTTGGCCCTAAATCTGTATCACCCACACTTCGGACCCAGAGGTTGGTTTCAGTCTGATCCCTGCAGGCCAGGCTTAGGGACCCCATCGCCACATAAGTCTGTGCACCAGGCCTCTAGTTTATATATATATATATATATATAAGCCCAATGACCAGAACAGCAGAATGACCAGAACAACTAGAACAACCGCTGGTTATGACGTGCACTGTGGCAGCCAACCAGCCTGATCCAGGCCCAATTGCCCACTTTCCCCCCAGCCAGCCCCACCCCCAATCGGCCCCCATCGGAGCGAGCCAGCCGGACCCCACCCACACAAGAATTCATGCACCAGGCCTCTAGTAATTTATAAGAGCAAAAATTAAAAGGAATCTATATGACCCACAATTGAGAAATCCAATATAATAAAAGAGAAACGTGCAAAATAAACATCACTCCACCACACCCACAAGCCATGCCCACAAACCACATCCACCAGCCAATCAGGAGCAATTATGCAATTAACCCAACCAGATGGTGGTTAATTTGATTATCCAGGCACAGAGGGAAGACTGAAGACAGCATAGAAGGAAGGCAAGTGCTGCAGAAGGGAGTGAAGCTGAGGAGAAGCAAGCAAGCAGGGCAGCAGAGAAGGATGGAAGAGAAGGGAGGGAAGCAGGCAGGGCAGCGGAGATGGCCACAGGAAGCCCTATTGCAGGAATCTTTCTGCAACAGGCCTCTAGTGATTAAATAAAATTAAGTACATTAATAAATTAATTTTAAAATTATAACCATTAAAATAAATGAGTGAGACTAGGTAGCAATGGGCAAAAATTTAAATATCCTATCTAATAAAAGAAACATGCAAATTGACCATACCTCCACTATGCCCACAAGCCATGCCCACCAGCCAATCAGAGTGAGTAGGCAAATTAACCCAACCAGTATGGTGGCTAATTTGCATATCCAGGTGTAGAGCAAAGACTGAAGACAACGTAGAAGAAAGCCAAGCGCTGCAGAAGGAAGTGAAGTTATGGAGAAGCAAGCAAGCAGGGCAGCAGAGAAGAGAAGGAAACAGGCAGGGTGGTAGAGACCACTGCAAGAAGCCCTATTCTTTTTTTTTAATATATTTTATTGATTTTTTTTTACAGATAGGAAGGGAGAGGGATAAAGAGTTAGAAATATCTATTAGAGAGAGACATTGATCAGTTGCCTCCTGCACACTCCCTACTGGAGATGTGCCTGCAACCAAGGTACATGCCCTTGACCAGAATTGAACCTGGGACCCTTCAGTCCGCAGGCTGATGCTCTATCCACTGAGCCAAACCAGTTTTGGCTGAAGTCCTATTCTTACAGGAACCTGCCTGCAATGAGCCTCTAGTCATATATAATAAAAGGCTATAGGTATCGACCAAATGACAGAATGACTGGTTGCTATGAACGCACTAACCACCAGGAGGCAGATGCTCAATACAGGAGTTGCTCCCTGGTAGTCAGTGTGCTCTCATAGGGGAGTACCAACTCAGCCAGAAGCCATGATCACAGCTGGCAAGCACAGCAGCAGTGGTGGGATCCTCTCCCGCCTACGCAACAGCACTAAGGATGTCCAACTGCTGTGGGGAGTGGGCCTAATCTGGCAGGCAGACATTCCGCAAGGGGTCTCAGACTGTGAGAGGGCACAGGCCAGGCTAAGTATGCCCCCTCCCTGAATTCACGAATTTCGTGCACTGGACCTCTAGTAGTTTTAATAAGAAAGAAAGCAGCTCTAGCTGATTTGGCTCAGTAGATAGAGCATTGGCCTGTGGACTGAAGAGTTCTGGGTTCAATTCCAGCCAAGGGCACATTCCTAGGTTGTGGGCTTGATCCCCAGTAGGTGGCATGCAGGAGACAGACAATCAATGATTCCCTCTCATCAATGATGTTTCTATTTTTCTCTCCTGCTCCCTTCCTTTCTGAAGTCAATAAAATGATACTTAAAAAAAAGGAAAGCAAAGTTTAAATAACTTCTAACCTAAGTAAAAGGGTATAAGAAATTCTGAAAGACAAGCAGAGATGATCCTGAAAAGCATCACTTTCCTCTCCAGTTAGTCTCTCCTATTAGTTGAGGACATATTCAATCCCATAACAAGGTGCATATAAAGAGTTCTACCAGTTCCAGTACTGAAGGATCTCTCTACCCATCTGTGGACTAGAGTGACATTTCCTTCCTTCCCATTCCTCCTACCTCAGCAGGGCAATGGTGACCTCCTTTCATGTCACAAACATGGGAAACATCTTACTTTCCTCCCACCCAATTATTCTGCTTTGTACAAAGCAAATGAAAACCAATATTTACCTTTGTCCCACCAACCATCTGCAACTCACTGTCTCTCCCTGGACCTACCTGCACATTGAACACTATTCCTACCCACCAACCATGGCTTCGTACTGTACAGTGGAGTTAGCAAGTCTGCAGGAACTGCCAATCAGGCAGTCCTATAGGCATGGATTTCCCACTACCTCTTGGAGGTAATATGCCTTTTCTGGCAATGCCAGAGGCCACCGCCTAGAGAGGTTTGGGTAAAGCTGCACTCACTTTGACCACTGCTGACTGTACTCATTTATTCCTGCCATCACCTATGTCACTAATGCCAGACCCACTGCCTCCTCTGTTTTCCACCTGCTCCCTAGATTTGCTGTTCTGCCTTCCACTAGGAAGTTCTTAAAACCTCTCATTAAGGCAGCTAACCCTTGTACTATTTTGCAAGTTGTTCCTATCTAGAAAAACCAATACGTACTTCTCTTCCTTGTTGAGGCTCCCCCTAGTGGATGGCTGAAGAAAGGCAGTTCATTCATCCCCCAAGAACTCAGATCCGGTGGAGTCCCCAGCTAAGTCCTCTCTCATTGCCTTCTTTCAGCGTGTCAGGGAACACAGAGGCTCCATGTCGGAGGCGTGCACCTGGATAAGCACATCCATATGCATCATCACAGGGTCATTTTTCAATGCTTCTCAAATTCCTGAGCCTTTTAGCAAGAGGAAAATCCCTCAATAATAAGACGGTTTTAAACTCTGTATAGAAATCCCTTTGAAAGCAATCATTCATGAACTTGCTCCCCCTTTTCCCAGACAGCCTTCCTGGGCCCAAACTAAGATTCTCCTAAAGTCCCAAGATGTTGCAAAGTCCCGGGTCCCTGCATGCACATTTTATTTTGAGCTTTAGAAAACTATTTGTACATGTTAGAAAAGAAGAAGTTGGAAGAAATACATTCAAATGTTCACTACATTTGTTAGAGTGGTGGACTTATAGATGATATTTTTAATTATTATTTTTTAATTTGTCTATATTTACTTTTATCAACATACAGGGCAACTAACACAAAAATATCTCAAGGAAGGTCTTCATCACAGATCAAAATTATCTACAAAACTAGAATAGTTCTTCTACTTGATCTTTGTTTTCTTTTCTCCAATTTTCTATCCCTCTCCTCTAGTGGGGCTATCTCATTCTGGTCTCTTATCCATCCATCCACCCACCCATCCATCCATCCATTCCTTTTTCCATTCCTGCCATTGAGGAACTAAGCAGGGGAGCCACAAGCTGCCTTTTTTTAAAAAAAGCAAGCAGCACTCAGCAGCAGCCACAGGCACTAATGTGAGAAGTTGGAGAAGGTGTCATTTTTCACTCAAACTGACATTTAAGCTGTTTCATAAATATGAAATCAAACAAGGGTCCAGATGGACTGCCGCCCCCTCCGCCTTTTGCTGGAATGACATGCTATTTACCAGTCTCAGAAAGGGGGACTGAGAAATAAAACTTTCAGATGATGAGTCACTGGGGAAAATGATTGATGAGTGATGAATGAACTGGTGATTTTTTTTTATATACAAGAATCAAGAGAGAATCACTCCCACCATGGACAGTAATCCCCAGCACATACTGTTCCCACAGTTGAATTGTGACAAAGAGCAAGGTAGCCACATTTTTCTAGGCTCTGCACAGATAAGACACAGCTCATCATCTAGGTACATAGAGGCAGTTCCTAAAGGGAAAGGTCCCTTTTACAGACTCCGCTGTATCACTTGTTTCATATCATGTATACATCGTAAGAAGAGAATTGCATGAAACCAAATATAACGTTTGGTTTTTGAGGACACGGGCATCTGCTGGTCTCTTCATATCATGAAGTGGAGTATTTGCAACAGCACTGCCTTGTCCGCCAAGCACTCCCTAGAGCACTGTTCTGGAGGGGAGCCTTGCAGAGCCTCGTCTGCATCTCCAGAGCCAGGTGGAAGAAGAAGAGGTCAGGAAGGCAGAGGATTTAGAAGACCCCATTGCCACTCCAGCAACACCATGCCCTAGACAGGTGCATCCTGTTGTTATGCTGCAAATATACTCCAAGTTATGAGGATTTTCAAGAGTGCCCAGGCATTCATTTCTGATTTCTCCTTACAGCTTTGAGGAGTCTGTTTCCTAAAAAACAAATGACAGCTCTGGTTTACTTTATAACTGTTGATGAGAAAAATTATGGAATACTTTTTTAAAATTCATATTTCAAGTACTAAACGGGGATGTTAAGGAAGTCCATTGGCTTGAATGTTCTTCATTGTTTGAAAGGCAAGAACTTGAGGTTGGACAGGACACTTTCTTTCTTCAATGAAAATGTGGTGGTGATTTGTAGGTAGTAGCTGTGACTTTGAGCCACACATTTCCTTAAATGGGCAGAACAGACCTCCTACCACTGAACAGATTCCAGCTTGTTTGATTAAATTCTTTGGAGAAAGCAGCTTTGTGTTATGTACCTGAGCACCCAGAGGGGAAGGGCTTTGTTATATTTCAATAGACCAGCAATATCAGAGAGCTATTCTACATGCTCTTCCAAGCATTCTGCAAAACTGAGTCCTCCAAAAGGGACTGTCAGGTTAGAGTAGGAAATGTTTGTGTCAGAAAACATTCCCTCCCTTTGCTCCTTCCTAGACTAACTACATCTGTAATCCTTGCAACAATATCTTCACCCACCTCTAACTCTAGATTGCCTTAGCCCATATGCCACCTTTGGGAGATCTGGTCAGAAGCAAAACGCAAGCTTATCATTTACCTGAGCTGATGTCTCTTTGCAAACAAAGGGGAGAGTATCTGCTGGATCACCTGAAGGACTAAGAAAACTGCAGTGAGAATCTATCCTATTAGAATAAGAAAACTGGTAGGAGAGAGGAGGACAAGAGGTAGGCACAAGAATATCTGGTTGAGCCTGCAGCTGGCCTCTCTGCCCTCTTTTAAGGTCTCTAGTTATCAGTGGGCTACTGGTTTACATGCAGATACATGCCTTGAATTTAGTGAAAAAGTAAGTTTTCATCTACATTGATATGTAAAATATAATATATATGAAGTATCTACACTAAGAGTAAGATGCAAATTGACCATACCTTCGTGACACCCACCAGCCAATCAGGAGTGTATATGCAAATTAACCCAGCAAAGATGGAGTGTTCATTTGCATATGCAGGCGCTAAGCTGCTGGGGTCAGGGTGGGTTTCTGGGCAGTGTGGGAAGGCATAAAGGTGGCTCCAGCCACAGCGAAGGCGGTACTGGCAGCTAAAGGAAGAAAGGTCAGTTCTTGCACAAATCTTCATGCATCAGGCCTCTAGTATATATATATATATATATGAAGTATATTTGCTGACATACATAAGTATGGAAATTTATTACATATTTTATATATAAATATGTGTGTATATAGTTACATGTAGATATTTATATAGTCTCATAAGATATTTATAATTTAGCTTGACTTGTGCTTTATACAACTCTCAAATTGTTCAAAGTGAAGTGACAATCTCCCTTGAATGAGCCATTGGATTTCCAGCCTGCCAGGATGACTAATTCTAGATATGCTGTCTTATCCTTTCATGCAGAGATCTGTGGCAGGGGCCCCATTAGAGCTATTTGCAAGAATTATTCAGGCACATTTTAAAACTAGAATTCAGTAGTTTCCGTTACAAAGATGGGAAAATGCGCACCAGTTCAGGGCATATAGAACCAAAATGTAAAGCTGGTATCATAAAAGTACCACTTAAAGAGAACTAGTCTCTTCTCTGCTATTTAGGATCCTAATCATTCCATGGAGATACTGGGGCATATGCTGTTTACTTCCACACTAGAAGAAATTCAAAGGCTTAGCAAGAGAAAGTTCTATGTCACTGCTAAATATTAAAAACTATATTTTATTTAATTCAAAAATCAAATTCTAATTAAGTATTATGTGCTTAACCCTACACTGAATAGGAGTTTTAAAAGATTGGTTTCCCCCCCCCTACATCTAATGTCATATATGTTTGCTATGAAAAAAAAAATAAACAATAGTGTAAGGCAGTAAATAAGGTTAAGTTCTCAACTAACTCACATTATTGGAAAGTTTTGTTTTGTTTTGTCTTTTTCATAGTGGTCATATGATCTCTTTAATAAAATAAATGGAAGTAAAGTGAGTGTAAATGGACAGGCATTAGGGCTGAAGTTGCTATCGTTATATAAACGCAGATGGCTATAAATGACTCTGCTCCCCTCAAATACACCCATTAGCTGCAATGGAGAAAGATCTACAATAAAGTTAAGTACTTCCCAGGTGAGTACCAAGGACCCACAGAAGATGCAATAACAGACAACGGGCTAGAGCCAGGATGAAGAGTCCCATGATTACATCTGTAATCATGAGACAGTGGAGGAAAATGGTGGCGGCCTAAGATAAAATGAAAGGCAGAAAGCCGATAGACAGCATTAGGAAAATCTGAGAGGGAGGCAGAATCTCAGCCACAGGGCTGGTTTACAAGGTCTCTGTGAAAGACAGGAAAGGCTAAGGTCTTAACCATAAAAATAAAGGGCATAAGAGGTCTTCAAAACAAGGTGTAAAATTTGAAAGAAGAAGACAGGGACCTAGTCACTCATATAGAGGTCCAACAACAGGAGGTGATGGTCTAAAACCTAAAAGGCACACGATTAGAGTCGGGCATGCAGGAATAGTAATTGATATTTGCACACAGCACTGCATAGTTTCAAAGCATTTTCATTTTTAGTAACACACTGCATGGGTTCTCAGGTCACCCATTTAATAAATTTACTGACCATGTGCCAGCACCCATGGCAGGCATAAACCACCAGAGACAGAACTTCGAGATGCAGATGACTTGGCCCTGACTATGAGGGGAGCATGGTCAAGTGTGGAGAACTGATGGGTAAATAGGACAACGGGAGAAGGGAAGCCATCCTATCCTCTGTCCTTTTCCATACTCTTTGTCACGGAATGAAAAGTTCACAAGTGACAGCACGAGGTCTAGCAATAATGACTTAGCAATATTTCACATACCAAACAACCAAAATTCAAATTTCCATACACATGGACATTTAGTTTCATGCCCCACAGGGCCGCACTTAAAGCAAGGGATCATTTTAAAATTCCATAGAGTGGGCCCTGCCATGCGGAGCACCAGAGGACTGGGAGTGGATGGGCCCTAATGAGGGGCCACGTGACCTCCGTAATGTAAAGCTCTGAGAAAGGACCTCATACAAATGCTGGGTGATGAACTAAAGAAAAAAACATGAAAAACCTCTGCTTCAGTGAATGTGGAAAGATTAAAACAACGAACATATGGGGCTCAGGCCTGGGGGGACCCTAGGATCCCGGGAACTTTGAATAATTTGAACCCAGTTTCCCTCCTCCCCAGTCCTCCACCCAAATGTTCTGTTGCTAAGACAACAGAATGCTAGCAGGCATATGCAAGTGTCTGCTCCCAGCATGCTGTTGCCTAGCAACGGGATTCAGCAGAGCCTGAGCTCTTGCTCTTTACACCTACCCTGCTCCATCCATTGCCTTGACTTGCCAGTTGCTTCCCAACCCCCAAGGCAAAGAAACTAGAAGCAGAAGAGTGCCAGAGGCTCAGGATCTGATCTTCTAGTCAACAGCCTATTATCAACACCGGGAGAAAACCCAAGCCTGGCTTCACTCAGCTTAACTCCTACAGTGTACACCATGAAGTTATCAAATGCAAACTTACAATTCCAGCTGAATAAAATCAAATTTGACAGTCTTAGTATTTGAAGGCCAGTTGTGGAATCCTTGTTCGTAATAACCAAAGGAACGTTGTTATAAGGAAAATACTGAACCACCCAGGCAAAATTAACAGAATTTCACACCTTGAATGAGACAGCAGAAGATAGGAGATTTAAAAAAAAAAAAGGAGCATTTGGGGGAAATAAAGGAAGAAGAAATAGAAATATAGGGTGGGAAGGAGCAAGAAAGAGGTGAGGCTTTTAATTCACAATAAATACTATGGAATATGATGGAGTGTAAACTGGGGGAAAAAAATCTACAACAATATGTAGAGTAGGATCGGATGCCTAAAAGAATAACAATAGATCTTACTGAGCTTCCTTTTAATACAAGGCATTACCTTAAGTGCCCTACATAGATTATGTGCATTTGTACAAAAACCCTGCAAGACTGAAGTCAGAAAAATGATTTCACAGTTAGGACTTAGAACAGTTCAGTGACTTGCCCACGGCCATGCAGCTAGGAAAAGAAACAAAACTGGTAAAAAATAGAGGGTATTCAAACCAATATTAGTCTGGCTTCTTGACATGTATGATGATAAATATCTGGGACAATGTATGCAAAGCTTGTGAAATCACACAAATTTGTTAATTTGGGGACCTTTTAAAGGAGCTATAAATAAATTTTATCTAACATTAAAGAAAGGCCTTCTGCTTCAAAGCTTTAATGCAGTAATTTATCAAAAGAAAGTCATCTTGCCAAGTGGGGAAGGAAAAACCAATCATGTCACACAGTGCTCAGGAAAGAGTTGAGTCCTTTTGAAGAAGCTGAAGAAAGGAAGGTTCAGGGTTTACTTCCATTGAGAAGAAAGTATACATTTTGGAAGTGTTTATGAAGTTCTGGGAAACTTTGTATATAGCAACCAGTATATACAAGAAAGCCATTGCTCTGGGAAAGTCATATGTAAGCAAAAAATACATTGGCTGAAACCTTGGTGACTACTAATATGGGTCCCCTTCCTAGTAGCAGCATAATGCCTGTGACAGTCGGTGAACACGGAACTATGCGCTAACAGCAGGGATGGACACACCTGTACTCAGTATTCTTTTCTCAAACCTCCAAACCCTATGTACATAGAAGACATATGGCATTGTGGTCACATCAGTACAAGAGTGGTATCCAAGCTTGCCTGACCTAGGCTTAAGCCAGTAACCTTGCTAAGTATGTTTATTTCTCATTCTAAAGGGTGAGTCCAGGCATTTTCAGCAAATCCTGTTTTATTTATCAACTAGAGGCCTGGTCACAAAATGTGTTCACTGGGCAGGGGGAGAGGAGGGAGTCCCCTCAACCTGACCCGTGTTCTCGCAAAGTCTGGGAGACCTCAGGGGATTTCTGACTGACAGTTAGTAGGACACCCTTAATGCTGCCAAGGAGGCAGGAGACGCTCCCCCCACCACCGATGCACTCACCAGCCATGAGCCTGGCTTCTCTCCCTGTGAGACCTCACTGAGCACCAAGGGGCAGCTCCTGCATAAAGCATCTTTCCCCTTGTGGTCCATGCACATCATAGCGACTGGTCTTTCCACTATAGCACTGAAACCAGCTCTAGGACATGCTCCAAGCAGTCCCAGATTGCAAGAGGGTGCAGGCCAGGCTGAGGGATTCCACTAGTGCACAATTGAGGCTGGGGAGAAATGTGGGAGGACTCCAGCAACAAGCTAACCTACAGATTGTAGCATCTACCCCCTGGTGGTCAGTGCACATCATAACCAGCAGTTGAGTGGCCTTAGCATATCATTAGCATATTATGCTTTGATTGGTTGAACGGCTGACCAATCAACCAGACACTTGCTGGCTGCAGGCACAGAGGAGGTGCTGCTGGCCCCAATGGGCCCAGATGAGAACTGGACCATGGTGGGATAGTGGAGCAGATGAGTAGGTGGCGCCAGGTCAAGGTGGGTGCAAGTGGGGGCTCAGTTGCCCCACTGATCAACCTGCAGACAGTAATCAGTGGCAGTGACCAGAGGAAGGACTGCCATTCACCTCCCAGGCGCTGAGGGAGCCAGGCAGGGTTCTGGCCCCAATCGATTAACCTGCAGGCAGGATGGTAAAGCAAATGAGGGGGCAGCACCCAGCTAAGGCGGGGTGCCAGATGGGGCTGCAGGGCTGCAAGGCTGGGGTCACAAGCTGGGGTCCCATCTCCACAGGCCACTCTGGAAAACCCCACCTGTGTATGAATTCATGCACCAGGCCTCTAGTATATAATAAAACTCTAATATGCAAATCAACAAGAAGAACAACTGGTTGCTATGATGCACACTGACCACCAGGAGGCAAATGCTCAATGCAGGAACTTCCCACTGTTGGCCAGTGCGTTCCCACAAGGGAAGCATTGCTCAGCCAGAAGTCGGGCTCATAGTAGGCGAGCACAGTGGCATTGGTGAGAACCTCTTCTGCCCCTGCTGCAGGCAGGTGGTAAGGAGCGAAGGGTCCCAAACTGCAAGAGGGATGTCTGATTGCCAGCTTACAGCTGATCCCCAGGGGGAATAGGCCTAACCTGGCAGGTGGACATTACCCAAGGGGTCCTGGACTATTTTGTAAGAGGGCGCTGGCTGGGCTGAGGGACCCACCGTCAGTGCACAAGATTTCATGCATCGGGCCTCTAGTGGCTATAATATATCACAACACAATCTGCAAAGACTACTAATTATTCCATAATATCCATTCTATCTTTCTTTCATAGTCACAGAAAATTTAGCCACTCAGACTAAAGTCTGGCTAATAAGATATCAATGAGATTGTAGTGTGGCAGTTTTTTTTTAATGTTAGAAACAGCTCTTATACAAACTCTGCCCCTCTTCTCTTTTATTCCTTTCCCACCTCCTGGAATGTGGAGGATGTCATCTAGGAGCCTGAGAGAGTGAGTCACTCTAGAGATGAAGCTAGAGTAAGGCCTAAAAGGAGCCTAGGTCCCTGAGGACACAGTGAAACAAAGTCACTACCTGATACCACCACATTTTATACCAGAGAAAGGAAGCTACTATCTCTTTAAAGCCCCTATTTGCTGGCTTTTATTATTACTTATAGCCAAATCCAATCTTAAGAGATTATGGCATAGCTCTTGTGGCCTAATTGGCTATGTAGGCATGTAATAATTTGAATGACCCATAGTAAAGAAGAAATCCTTATTAGAAATGAGGGTCAAAATAATCTCAAGGTGAGACTTTCTCATCCTTCTCTGGTAATCTAAGAAACTCTTGTCATTTTCATTAAAGATATAATTTTTCTTATGGTATACAAAATAAGATGTTCTCTTCAGAAAAAAAAATATTTTATCCACTAACAAAACCCTGTCCTTTAAAGTGTGCATGCCACTCTCTAAAGGATAGAGAACTCCACTGAATCCTCCTGAGCACACACCCAAAAAGAACAGCCAAGAGGTGCTGTGTCTCAAAACATTTCCGAAAAGTGACACCCAAGAGGCCCATCACCAAAGCAAACTTTGGGGGTAATGATGAAACTCATCCAGCAAAATGGATGAATGAAAAATATTACTTAGTGTCTTTTTAATGTTTAAAGAAAATCTGTACATTGAAAATACACTGAGTGGCCAGATTAGAGGCCCAGTGCATGAATTCATGCATGAGTGGGGTCCAACTAGCCTGGCCAGGGGGAAGGGACATGGGCAGTTGGCCAGCCTGCCTGCTGGTTGAAATCTTGATCAAGGGGACAATTTACATATTATTTTTTTATTATATAGTATATACACTGAATGGCCAGATTCTTATGTGTTCAGAGATCATAATAATCTGGCCACTTGGTATACATGTGATTTGTATCAGTATTGCCCAAAAGAACTATAATGCCAGCCTCAAATGTGAACCACATGTGTAATTATAAGTGGTATAGGAACTACATTGAAAAAAAGAAACAATTAAAAATAATTATAACAATATATTTTATTTAATTCTACATGTCAAAAATATTATAAAAACTATTTATAATAATAAAAGCATAATATGCTAATTAGACCACACAGCCAAATGACTTTCTGGTCATCTTTCCCAATGACCTTCAGCATGAAGCCAGGGCTGCAAGGGCCGAGGCAAGCCAACGCAGCTGTGAGGGCCAAGCCCCTTGCATGAATTTCATGCATCGGTCTTCTAGTATATTATAATCCATGTTTTATAAAATAATATACTTGACTTTTTTTTAACAAAGCCTTCAAAACCCAGTGTGTATTTTACATTAACAATACATTTTGGTCTGAGCTAGCCACATTTCAGATACTCAGCAACCACTGTGGCTAGTGGCTCCTATACTAAACAATATAGCTCTAGGGTATGCCATCCACTGGTTAGCAGAATACAAACATCATTGAAATATCCTGGGCCTCTTAAGCTTCCCAAATCCAACCAAGGCCTCTGTTTTCTAGTTATAATCTTATCTAATGAGGGATAGTGAACGTGATTCTTTGTAAATAGCAACTGAAATGGTAATGCTATTATACTACCACTCATAATAATTTATTCAACTCTTATCCATCATGAGGTTTTTCTTTTGTTGACTACTGCATTTACCCTATTCTTCTGACTCTGTCTTTCATAGAGGAGAGTCACTGTGACCCAAATCCTCCACATAATAATTCTCTGTGTTAGGAAGCAGAAAAGTCCAGCAGTATTCTCAGCTCACCAAGGGGCAAAATTGGTGGTGATTGACAAGGGCTCAATCCAAATTCAAAACATTCAGTCTCATTTCTTCCTGCCAATTCACTCACAACAGCCTCTATTTTCCAGTACCATTTAAGGCCAAGGACACTTTGGTGAAAGCTTTCCTTTAACCATAAAACAATGTCCAGTGCAACTTCTGACTATGAGGTCTATAGACCTTTAAAGAGAAACATTTGAAGAACAGAGAATTAGGAGGAAGACAAGAAGGAGGTGGAAGAAGAAAGGGATAGAAAAGAAATAGCAGAAAAGGGAAGAGGAAAGCAGAGCAATGTGCTATGTCCAGTCACAGGATTTGAGGTCTGAAATCCTATCTAATAAAAAAAAACTATATGCAAATTAACCACCACTCTGTTATACCCACAAAGCACACCCACCAGCCAATCAGGAGTGAGTATGCAAATTAACCCAACCAAGATGGTTGCAGCCACGGATAGAGCAGGAGGGAGGTTTAGGTTTCCCTGGTGATGTAGGAAGCCAAGCTTTCCACACACCCTTGCCAGCCCAGGCCTATACTCCAGGACACAAAGTTTCAATTATAGAAGATAAATAAGTCCTAACAAAAATGGCAGCAGCCATGGAGCTGGAGAGAGCAGGAGGCTAGGGCTGTGCCTGGTGATGGAGGAAGCCAAGCTTCTACAGCCCTGACCTGCCTTGGCCTCTGCTTAAGGCTACAAAGTTTTCAATTATAGAAGATAAATAAATCCCAATAGAAATGGCTGCCACCAAGAAGGGAGCAGAAGACTTGGCTTTGCTCCAAGATACAAAGTTTCAATTGTAGAAGATAAATAAATCCCAGATGTCAGGGCGTCTGCTTGGGGTTCTGGGGGGCATGGTCAGCCTGCAAACCACCACAGGCCCCATGCCCCAAGGGAACCTCTACCCTGATCCAGAACACCCTTCAGGGCAAACCAGCTGGCCTGCACCCATGCACCAGGCCTCTATCCTATCTAATAAAAGAGTAATATTCAGATTGACCATCACTCTAATACACAGATAGCTGTCCCCATGTGGTCAAAGATCCTGCCCCATGTGGACACAAGATGGCTGCAACAATATGACCATCAGGGCAGGACAGTTGGGAGGGACCAGACCTGCATGGGAGGGCAGTTGTGGGCGATCAGGCCAGGAGGGGAGGGCAGTTGGGGTGACCAGCCCACAGAGGAGGGAAATTGGGGGTGACTGGGCCTGCAGGGAAGGGCAGTTGTGGGGGAGCTAGGCCTGCAGGGGAATGCAATTGTGGAGTTCCAGACCTGCAGGGAAGGGCAGTTAGGGGTGACCAGGCCTGCTGGGCAGTTAGGGCAAAGAGACTGGCAGGGGAGCAGTTAGGCATCAATCAGGCTGACAGGGGAATTGTGAAGGTGTGCTCAGGCTGGCAGACGGAAGTGGTTAAGGGCAATTAGGAAGGCAGACAGGCAAGCAGTTGGGAGCCAGCAGTCCTGAATTATGAGAGGGATGTCCGACTGCCCGTTTAGGCCCAATTCTAGGATCGGGCCTAAATGGGCAGTTGGACATCCCTTGAGGGATCCCAGATTGAAGAGGCTGCAGGCTGGGCTGAGGGACACACACACCCCATGCATGAATTTCATGCACCAGGCCTCTAGTTGGAACATAAACCTGAGAAAAATATCTGCTTCACCTTCCTGTCTGTCTGGGAATTCAAGCATCAGTAATTTATTCTTTGAGCTAAATCAAGAATGCATGCATACCCGGTTAAAATGCAAATGACCCTAGAAAGTAAAATACCAAACCTTTACTTCTTACTATAATTTAATTCATCGAATACAAGTTATTTGGTCAACCATGCAGTCCCTGGGCAGGCAGACAGAAGCCTGGTGAGTTCTGACATGTATGATGGAAAAGATGCAGGAAATGGGTACCACAAGCCTAGGAGACCTGAGGTGCCAACAGGGCACAGAAACTGTCAAACTCTGACCCTTTCCATTGTCCAGAGCCAGCCCTGCAAGGACTTCCACTGTATCTTCATCAGTAAAAATACCACAGTTCTTTCTCTACGTTTTTCTCAAATCTTTATTTGAACTTTGGTCACTTTACTATGAATTTTCTGTTTGGGGTCATCTGTACTTACGTCTTGAAGATTTGAAGAACATGACATTCACTGCCACTTCAATTATCATGTTCTATTAAGATCAGCTTCTCCTCCTAGACTCAGTAAATCTCTGTCCTTCCTGTTTACTTAACCTAATAATAATCAAATAAACTACTAGGTCTCTAGACTTTTTTAAAAACTATATTTTAATGAATTTGGGGAGAAAGAGAAAGAGAGAGAGAGAGGGAGAGAACATCAATGATGAGAGAGAATCATTGATGGGCTTCCTCCTGCACACCCTATACCGGGAATTGAGTCTGAAACCTGGGCATGTGCCCTAACTTGGAATAGAACCATGACCTCCTGGTTCATAGGTTGATGCTGAATCACTGAACTACACTGGCTGCAAAAGATCTATAGACTTTCAAAACTCACCTGGACAGTCCACTGAAACCCAGTGCTTGATAACAGAAACCAGAAATTTATGAATACCAGGAAAGGCCCAACAGCTGAAAAAAAAAATGAATGTGTATCACAGGTTATTCATTTAGTCATGCAGCAGCATGACTAAAAGCAAATACATGCCCAGCACTGTGCTCAGAGAATAGCAGTAAGTAATGGACACAGTAATGCACCTGTGTTGGATGCCAGAATAGAGATTTCCCCAAGTAGAGATGGGGAACAGAGGTGAGTCTAATCCTGTTGGTTCAGGCAAGTGGTTGGCCAGGGGGTTTGTTCCCTTCCTTTCTCATGGGTCCAGGTGTCTGTCTCTCCAATTGCCTTCTCAGATAGAGGAATACTATTCATCAGCCCATAAGTATATAAATAGCTGTGCTTCCGTTAGAACAGTGGTTCTCAACCTTCCTAATGCCACGACCCTTTAATACAGTTCTCCATGTTGTAGTGACCCCCAACCATAAAATTATTTTCGTTGCTACTTCCTAACAGTAATTTTGCTACTTTTGTGAATCGTAATGTAAATATCTGTGTTTTCTGATGGTCTTAGGCGACCCCTGTGATGGGGTCGATGGACCCCCAAAGGGGTCGCGACCCACAGGTTGAGAACCTCTGCCTTAGAAAGCAAAGAATGAGGACAGAACGGTAGAAGAAGAAGAGGAAGGAAGAACTATAATCACAGCCCATTCAAAGTCCCTATTTTCAGTTATTATCAATCTGAATATTCTGGGGGTAAAATCAGATCTATTAAGCTTTTGGTGCCATGTCTCTGCCACTCTTTCTCAAGCAAATCTGTGAAATAAATACACCACTTTTAAAATGTAAGCACATGGACCCCATACAGTGTCAATACAAACAGTGTCATACTCAAGTGTCCCTGGGGGCTCTGGTGGTGACCTCTGAACTAACAGGAAGATACTGGGATGGTCTTAAATGTACCTAGTACAGGAACAGGCCTTCTGCATGCTAGCCCTGTGTCTAATCATATTTTTAAGTTATTCCCACCTTCATTTCCAACAGATGTTCTTGACAGAAATAAGAGAAGGGGGGAAAAAGCTCCAGTGCATTACAGAAGTCACATCCCTGAGAACCTAATATCCACTCCAAGGTGCATTCCTCTTTGGTAAACATGCAGTCTGTTTGCATTTAATTCTGCTACACAAGCCCTGCAAGAAAGTTGGCCAAATTGATAATCGATTCACATGATCCTTGCTCACTCATTAAAACACACCAAACAGTTAATTCCCTTTTCTGTTGGGAGCTCTCACTGGTTTTACGCAGCTAGAATGTTAAACAGCAGTTCAGAGCTCCAGGAATATAGCAAAGCCATTAGGTGGTAACTGTTTCAAACTATTCAAAGCGAGTCCCTGAAATGAATGGCTTCACTGTCCCTTCAATTAGATCTTTGGTGAATCATTATTGATCTGATGACCATCAGATGATAAAGAAGATTTAAAGATCTCAAAAGGACCTGATTTTCTTGACCAATCCACCTTCTGCCCCCACTCCATCTACTGGAATAAGGGGAGAAAGAAGAGTTTTTGAATAATTTTCCCTCCTGCAGCTGCAATATGAGACTATTAGAACATTAGCCAATACCTTACTAATTCCCTGCCAACTCTATCCCTTTCTCTCTCTTCCCTCCTCTTCCCCCCTCCTTTATCATTGATGTTCTCTCTCTCTCTCTCTCTCTCTCTCTCTCTCTCTCTCTCTCTCTCTCTCTCT
>JAAGEH010000286.1:2249446-2345969 GCA_011751065.1 Lasiurus cinereus | reverse complement strand
TCTCTCTCTCTCTCTCTCTCTCTCTCTCTCTCTCTCTCTCTCTCTCTGATTCCAGTCACAGGCATGTACCTTGGATGCAGGTTTGATCCAGGCCCTGGTAGGGACACTAGTGGGAGACAACCAACTGATGGGTCTCTCTCACATCAATGTTTCTCTCTCTCTCTGTCTCTCCCTACTTTCTTCCATTCTCCCTAAAAATTCAATGACAAAATAACTTCAGGAAAGGATTACTAAAACAAAAGCAACAATAATAAAAATGAATTAAAAATTTTCAGTATGGTGGGGAATATAGAGAATGAGATATTTAATTTGCAATTCAATATGTAATAATGGAGTTATTTAAAGAATAATAAAACCACATGGATATGATAACTATTGAAGGAACAATTAATGCACATAGTAAGTGTTCCATAAATGCAAGTTCCTCTCCCCTTTACAGTACTTAACAAATGAACGAACTGCCTCAGGATTTTCTGGGGAGCTTTATCAATATTCTTGAGTGTAGTTCTAGAATCTATATTTTTAATTGTTCCCTGGGATGTTCTAACACAGAGTAAGTTTTAGGACTTCGTGCTCGGAGTAATAAAGGCAAAGAAACAACTGCTGTGGAGCTTCACAGAGGAGCTGCTATTCAAATTAAGTTTTAAAAGATAAGCAGGGACTTCACACAGGATTATTGTGTGCAAAAAAATTATTATTTTTCTATAGTTTTTCACATGGTAGAATTAGGAGCAGAGTATTAAACTTAATATTTAATAAGATTTTTAGGGAGCTGTTTTAAAATGTAGAACTCCCTCTGGGAGGCAAGGAATAGTCCATCACTGGAAGCATCCATGTAGGATTGGTTGACTATATAGGCCCTGGTTCTTTTCTCCTTGGGCAGGTCTTCCCCATCATCTACTGTGCATGTTATTTTATATGCTCAGTTTACATTGTTAGTTAGTGCATCATATATTGAGTACCTGAATAAATGAATGAATTAGTAGAATGATTTTTTTTCTTTGTAACATTGAAGCCACATTTTATGTCTATCTCTATTACTTTTTAAAAAATAAACAGACAGCAAGGGCTGGTGCATATTTTCAATCTCATTCTCAACTAGTTTTTTATTCAGGATATATTTTAAACAATCATTCACAGAATGTTAAATGAATCCCTATTAAATCCTATTTTTTTAGTTTTACCCACTGTTTCTGAACTTTAAAACTATTTTTTAAGTTCAGTACTAACAATCATAGAGGGTAAATTTAGAGGAGTTGAAATCCAAGATCTTTTAACTCTGAAATCAGTGACACTATGAATGGGCTAAATTTCTGTGAATTTAATAAAATCAAATTGGGTCTACTGAATACACTAATAGCTGTCCACGTATCCTCCGAGGGGAATTTCAGGGAATAAAAACAAAGAAGCTGGTACTTAATTCAGCTCAGTCACTAGGTATTGGTGATCTCCAGGTATTGGTTATCCTCTCTGTGCCAAGAATGTAGAGTCAGAAGATAAGCAAGGCATGCCCTGCCTCAAAGACCTCACCATCTAGTATCTACTATCTCTGTCCTACTGTCCCAACTGTCCTCCATTATATAGCTATGCCTTTAGTCAACCAGATACAGATCTTATCCTTTGAAATGAAAGGAAAGATACTTCCACTTTTTGCCCTGTGGATTGAAGGTTTGCAGGTTTGATTCCCTGGTAAAGGGCATGTACCTCAATTGTAGCTTCCCCAGTATATATTAGGGTGAAAATTTTTTAAAAAGATACTTGCATTTTTAACTCCTCAGAGTTACTATGTGCTGAAATAAACTGTGCAGAGAATAAGTGAAGTAATAAACAAAGAAATCCTATCTAATAAAAGAGTAATATGCAAATTGCCCATACCTCTGCTACACCTCCAAGCTACGCCCACCAGCCATATCCACCAGCCAATCAGAGTGAATATGCAAATTAACCCAACCAAGATGGTTAAGGCCACAGAGAAGCAAGAGGGAGGCTTGGGTTGCCCCTAGCGATGGAGGAAGCCAAGCTTGCCGCACACCCTGGTCTTCCAGGCCTCTGTTTAAGGCAACAAAGTTTCAATGACTGCTGCCTCAGAGCAAGCAGAAAGCTTGGGTCCACTCCAGGCTACAAAGTTTCAATTGTAGAAGATAAATAAATCCCAAGGGCCTCCGCTTGGATCACCAGGTGGCATGGCTGGCCTGTAAATCACCATAGGCCCCTCACCCAGGCCATCCCATGCCCCAAGGGAACCCCTACCCTGATCCAGGACACCCTTCAGGGCAAACCAGCTGGTCCCACCCATGCACCAGGCCTCTATCCTATCTAATAAAAGAGTAATATGCAGATTGACCATCACTCCAAAACACAAGATGACTGCTCCCATGTGGTCAAAAGATCCTGCCCTCATGTGGACACAAGATGGCCAGCAGGGGAGGGCAGTTGGCAGGGACCACACCTGGAAGGGAGAGCAGTTGTGGGTGATTAGGCCAGCAGGAGAGGACAGTTGGGAGGGACCAGGCCTGCAAGGGAGGGCAGTTGGGGTAATCAAGCCTGCAGGGGAGGGCAGTTAGGGGTGACCAGGCCCATAGGGGAGGGCAGTTAGGGGCAAACAGGCTGGCAGAGGAGTGGTTAGGGTGATTAGACTGGCAGGCAGAAGCAGTTAGGGGTAATCAGGAAGGAAGGCAGGTGAGCAGTTGGGAGCCAGCAGTCCTGGATTGTGAGAGGGATGTCCAACTGCCTGTTTAAGTCCAGTCCTACCTGGATCCAGCCTAAACGGGCAGTCAGACATACCTCAAAGGGTCCCAGATTGGAGAGGGAGCAGGCTGGGCTGAAGGACACCTCCACCCATTGCACAAATTTCATGCACCAGGCTTCTAATATTGAATATTTTACATACAAAAGAATAATATATTTTCCAGTGCTTGCCAGATTCCCCAGTCAATTCAAGACTTACAAACCAAAAGCAAAAAAAAAAAAGGCAGATGAAATAGAGACAACTGAGTGGCCCTTTCTATAAAGTCATATGACAGAGATGTAAGAAAGTGATGAGGAAGGAAAGCATGAAGAAGCGCGGGCTCTGAACCCCCAACAGCAAATGGATGCAAACATACCTGCCCCTCAAACGCTGATTCAGCAGCTATTTAGTACCCTCTACTCCACCTCCCACCTCCAGGCCAGCGACCTGGTGGCCCCCAACACCATCACCTACCAGTGGCTTGGCATTCCTTTTTTTATGCAAATGAAGAATATAAAGGCTTTAGTCCTTTCCTTCTGTAGATGTCTAATCCTCTACCTGAGTCCAAAAATGTATTACCCAAAATGAGATGCTTTGTTTTTGCCCAAAATAGAAAAGACTGAGAAAAAAAAAATTTTAAGTTGCATTTTCTACTCAATGGTGAAGATGAAAATAATTACTTTATTAAACAGAATTTAATATTATTCAAGCTTTTATCCTTTTCTCTTTAACTCCCTTCAGGTTCAGATCTAATACTTTCCCACCAAAGAACCAGCAAATTGATTCTAAGAGAATAATTGTGAAGGCGTGAAAGTACCACTTGTATCCTGGAAACAGGCTGTGCCATGGGTCGTTTCTTAATTTTCACCCTATTAGGATAATTTCCTGCTACCGTGGGTTTTTTCCTGCATGCTGGCATCCTGGGTCCTTCACAGCTGCTTTGTCCAAGCAAAGGGAAAGCAGACCATTAATACCTCCTGGAAATAGTCTGATGCAACAGTTCAACTGTCCTGTTAGCCTGCACAGGAAAGAAAGCTAAGCTGTAATATGGGAAGGCGTGTCACCTACAAGAACTTGGCTACTCTAGTTATTTAACCTGCAATGACACAATTTATAAATCCAGTGTTCTAAAAGAAAACAGACAGCTCACAAACAAACTAGAAAACACATTTGAAAAAAATGTTCACCTTTCTCAAGTTAAATAGTAAATGCAAGTTTTAAAAAAAAATCACAATACCTTCCTTCTTTTGCCTCAGTGTTTTTTTAAATGAAAAAAAAAATCAGATGCTGATGAGGGGTCAGTGAACTTGATATTTTTTTCTACAATACTGATAGCATTGTAAAGTTAAACAACCTTTCTGAAAAGCAATTTAACAGTAAGTACTAATGACCATCAAAATATTCATACTCTTTGACCCAATTATTCCACTTATTGAAATCTATCCTAAGAAAAAATGTAGGGAAAGTTATTTATCCAAATATAGTCATTGCACTTCTATTTGTAATAGTGGAAGAATTGGGGAAAACATGTAACTCTATAGATAAATGGTTGAGCAAATCATAATCCATTATTGAATAGACCATTAAAAACAGCTCAGTACTTACCACATGTTAGGTATTCAATCCTGATTGCATAGAAATGTATAAAATGCTTATAAAATAAAATGAAATGAAAAATGTCTTATACAAATATGCATGCATATTTATTACAACTCTGACAAATATATAAAACATAAAATCAACTTTGTAAATTTTTAGTAATGTATATATATTTGCATACTATATGAAAATTTAAGAAATAAATGAATCAATTTATCTCCCTGGATGGCAGTAAGCTGGACATCCCGGTATAAGGGCCATAGGGTATAGCCAAACATTCTTCTCATCCAAATGGGTCTCAGATGATAAAAGGGGTAGGCCTAAAAGATTGTATAAAGAATCTTCCTTTGATAGGAATTGCATTGCCAAAATGGCTACCATCAATAAATCAACAAGTGCTGGTGAAATGTGGAGAAAAGGGAACCCTAGTACACTGTTGGTGGAAAGGCAGACTGGTGCAGCCACTGTGTAAAATAGTATAGAGTTTCCTCAAAAAATTAAAAATGGAGTTGCCTTTTGACCCAGCGATCCCACTTCTAGGAATATATCTTAAGAATCTGAAAATAACAATAAGTGGTGTAATATATGCACCACTATATTCATAGTAGTGTTATTGACAATAGTTCAAATCCAGAAATAAAGGCAAATACTACTCGGCCTTAAAAAAGGAAGGAAATCTTATCTTTTGTGAAAGCATGGAGGGATTGGAGAATATTACGCTAAGTGAAATAAGCCAGTAAGAGAAAGACAGGTATCACATGATTTCATTTATATGTGGATTCAAATGAACAAAATAAACTGATGAATAAAATGGGTCTAGAGGCATGGATGCACTGAACAGACTGATGATCTTAGAGGGGGAAAAGAGGGAGAGGGAATAGACCAAAGAACGTATATGCATATGTGCATAGCCCATAGACACATCCATAGTGAAGGCCTGAAGTGGGTTTGGGGCTGGTGGAGGGGAAAGTGTGGTGGGGGGGATATAGTATATCTGTAATAATGTCAACAATAAAAAATAAACTTAAAAATAAAAAGGAATTTTTTTTCTTTGGAAGAGTGTACAGTGTTATTATCAGACCTGGAAGATGATCAGTGCAAAAGCTTTGAACTGCAGTACATGATGGAGAAGCAGCAAGTAGTCTTCTCAGGGAGCAAGCAGAACCTCCAGGTGGATCTTCTTGCTGCTCCAATTCCAGTGTAGCTGTTGAGACCCCAGGTAGATACACAGACAGCTTAGTGTGATGCCATAAGGGCTTCAGAGTGAAAATCAATAGGACCTTCTTTAAGGAGCTTAGAATCAAGTCTAGAAATAAGATACTAATGTTTGATGCTGTGGGAAACCTGCTAGGCTAGGAGTCTAGAAACTGGAGTAGGATACAGTTCTGCACACCTTTAACTGCAGAGTTCCAACAAATTGTGTAGCTTCTGTCTGAATCTCAGCTTATTTATTGGTAAAATTAGCAGGTTAAAAAATTCCTGCCCCTGGTTACTTCCCAAGGCTGTTACAAAGATCAAAGAAACCAGTGCAGTGGTAAATGCATGTTGTGTGAATCATGATGTACCATGTGCACATAAGGGATGTTGCTCATACAAAAAAGAGACCTTGTCCTAGCTTGTTTTTCTCAGTGAATAGAGCATCAGCCTGCAGAATGAAGGGCCTCAGGTTCAATTCCGGCCTGTGTTGTTGGCTTGATCTCCAGTAGGAGGTGTGCAGGAGGTAATCAATCAGTGACTCTCTCTTATCATTGATGTTTCTATCCTCTCTCTTTCTCTCTTCCTCTCTGAAATCAATAAAGAAATAAAAAAGAGACCTTGGGGTGTGCCACTTTGTGGCTCACTCTGGGGTTGACAACTGTGGGGCTCACAAAATCAGAAATCAAAGAAACTCCCATGAATTCCCAGCCTATGGATGAAAACAACAGGCTTCCTCCAGAACTCTTTTATTGCTCTATAATTTTTAGAAGGAAGAAAATTACATAAAACAATAAGATTGACATATGAAAAAACTTATTTATAAGTAGCAATATTTATTGATAATAGGTTAAGAGATGCATGATCTTATCTTCTTCCTGCCCTCAAGTCTAGAAAACAATCAGTGCCACTTCAAAACTATTTTTTCTACAGTTATTGAGTTAAGATAGGAAACTCCAAAGGAGTTACCAATAAAAGGAATATTTGTTATTTCTGAGATGCAAAAAATAGAGTCAGTGACTTCCATGTAAAGTGAGCACTTTTCAAATACTACTTTCTGGAGGCATGTTCTTCTATCAGAGATCAAGGCTGTTTATGAAACTCATCCTACTATCGCCTTTCAGAACAGCTGAAACAGCAGACACACATGGGAGCATCAACCCCGGAGAATGAGAAACTGTGCCAAAAGAGAGGAAACCTCTATTTTGTTAATACATATTTGTTGAGCACCCACTAGATATTGGGGACAAAACAGAGAAGCAGATAGGCAAGGCATCTGCCCCCACATAGCTTATATTTTGCTCTCTCAGATCTGACACTGCAATCTGCACAGTAGCAAATTAACATAGAAACATAGTTTATGAAGTTTTGCAATTAAGGTCCAAATTCTTAATGGTCATGAGAGACTGAAAATTCCATAAGAATGAAGCTACCGCTGAGACTGGTTTGGCTCAGTGAATAGAGCGTCGGCCTGCGGACTAAAAGGTCCCGGGTTCGATTCCGGTCGGGGGCATGTACCTTGCTTGCGGGCACATTTCCAGTGTGGGGTGTGCAGGAGGCAGCTGATCGATGTCTCTCTCTCATCAATGTTTCTGACTTTCTATCCCTCTCCCTTCCTCTCTGTGAAAAATCAATAAAATATATTAAAAAAAAAAGAATGAAGCTACCAATACGAAGAATTGTCCATTTGGAGTTGGAACATAAATAATAGGGAATAAAAAAGTAAATCAACGGCAGTAGGGCACATTTTTATCAACATCTACTATCCTGAAGTAATAAGTATTCCCTTCAATTGAGGATCTATCTCCATCACCCTAGTCTGTGTATTTTCAGTGGAGCCAATCCAACTCCAGATGTGGGAGTAGAGCATGTGACTTAGGTTAACCAAACCAGCATACTCCATTCCTCTGGCTGCAGTGATTTATTCAAGGATGGACACCAGATCCATATCAAGTTAAGGAGACCCAAAAAGACTCAAGTATCTAAGACACTGACTTGGGAACTTTAGAAGATTATTTCTGCTTTCTTTCTCTCTGGAGATCACAAAGAGAGAGACGGTGTAGTGAATGTGAGAACAGGTGGGGTTTTATTACAAAGCCATGCTTGAGGTTGTAAGGCCAAGAACAGAGAAAGAGAATCTACATCAGAATGGTATCCTGTAAGTCCTGGATAAAGCCACACCTTAAGCCTTTCCTTTATAGGTGTTTGATTACATGGAGCAGATAAATTTGAATTGGGTTTTTGGTCACTTGCAATGAAAATCACCCTAACTGAAATAATGAACCACAGCATAAGAAAGAGATGATCTGAAATGGGCCTGGGCAGATATATTTAACTTAGGCCGTGGCCAAGTATTTCTTCAGTTCCTTAAAGAAGAGGAAGTAAACTTAATACTAGAACAACCACACATATTATTGGAGTATACGTTTGACCACTTTTCTAAAATATGTAAGGATTAAGTTGAGTTGCACATACTAGTCTAAAAACAAACAAATAATAAGAGTGGTTTTAAATGCAGTAAAATAAAGCCTACAGCCCTTTTCTGGGACAGATAGCAATCTCATTGGTTGTGGGGAAGCCCAGGATATCCCTGAATTGGGACACTGGAAGCCACATGCTGGATGAGGGAAGTTTAAGTGTTAAAGGGCTCTAAACAATAAGTATTTATCAACACGCACAAAAGTATTTCAGTATTTTAACAACTTGCATGTTTATTCCAGTGTATACTTGGCACCAATCAGTCCAGTGTGTGGCCCCACCTACCTTTACCACACAGTTCTCCTTGATCCCCATTGGTATCTGGGTAAATGCAACACCACATGTGAGAGAGAAGAAAAGCACCCATTGGAGTAAAGAGGCCCTTAATTATTCTCTGCTGCATGGCCATCTGTCTCACACCTGGCACGGTAAATGTAGGGAACACAAGGAAAAGAGAGAAAGGGAAAGAGAAATTAGAAAAACTAAAGTAATTGATTGTTTTATTATATCGTAAAACAAGTCAACCAGAACATACTCCTCTAGTTCCTTGCAGGCTGCAATTCCATGTAAGAATAAACTTACTGAGATGGTGATAATGTCACTAGAGGAGTTGCTCAAGCAGGAAAGGTTACATTACTTGGAAGTTAAAAGCAAGATGTGCTATGAGTAAATCTCAATGTGGATGATCAGTTCTCCCAAAATTAATACTATTATATTTATGACATTTTGAATATAAAGTATTACTAATAAATATAGATACTAAAAAGGATAAAATAAATTCAAATCCTAAGACTAAACTATCATTCTCCCTGAAATCTTGGAAAAATCTAGATTGGCTTTTGGGAAATTATTTTTAATCTTATCAATATTTTCCAGGCCAAGTGAAGCCTTTAAGCAGTAACATTATAACAATACAAATAAAATCTTTTCTTATGAGATTTTTCGTTCAGTATGCAGGACAAGAAGTTTTTCCAATTACATTGATCATGTAAACTCTTGAGCTCCTGCTCTTGAGGGCACATACTTTGCACCTCATTAACCATAAAAAAGTAGGGATGGTATAGTATTTACTTTAAAAGCTATTTCCTAAAAATTGACTATGAAAAACATGGTTATTTTCCTCAATTTGGGTATGATTTCTTCTATTTGCATGCAATTTTATAAAATGATTATTCTTAGGTTGATTCTGCTTTTAGTCATAACCTTGTAAGGGGATAAAGCAAGTGTAAGGGAATTTGAAAATAGTAAAAATTTATGTTGAATTGGACTCCCAATAGAATGTTATATCTGAATGTTGGAAATTACATCATAAGCTCTTTGATAACCAGCATAGATCAATGCAGATCTCATTGGTAACCAAAATGTTTTTTTTAATGGACTATTTCCTAGTCTTCCAGTTTTCTTACTGAAAGATTTTTTTAATTTAGTTTAAAAAATATATTATTATTCACACATCTAATTCTTACCTTTCAACTTTTATTTTCTATTAAATGTCAACTACAGAGAAATGTATCAGATAGTTAGACATAAATAAAAATCAGACTCTCACCTCAGATTGCTTACAATTTAGTCTTTCTCTTTGTTTGGTATCCTCACCCTCCCAAGTCAATGTACTAATGGTGAAGAAGAGTCTTTTCTCCCCACTTCCTTTCTTCTCTTTCTAGAAAAACCTCTCTTTCCACAGCCTTTCTTATGAGCTGCTCTGTTTCACCTGCCCGTGCTTATTAGACAACTGATCCATTTTAGGCTGGGAAATGTTACTCTCCTGGAAAATGAGAGTAAAAAATGTTGAGTCTAGTTGTGCCTGCTAACAACAAGCATCCAGATGAATCAGGGATTTGGCTGTGCTACACACTGAAGCAGGAAAGGCTGGTCTACAGACATTGTCACACGGAGAGAGGCAATGACACAAAACCAGAATGTTCAGAGTAATGGAGTTCAGGACTACCTTTCCAGTCCAGGTCCCACTCCCACAGGAGCTACACTCCTGCTGTGGAACTCTAAGGGATGGATTTCCCCAGTGGTCCTGTATCTTCCCAATATAATTTCCCTTATCAGCTTACATGCATTGAATGGGTTTCTGTCCCTTCAGCCAAATGCTCCTGGTCTAACACAGAGCTAGTGGATTTAAAATTATAACAAAATAAATCCCAACAAGAGGTCGAAAAAATAAAACTAAGTCAGGAGTATGTAGACATCTACTAAATCTTAATTTAGGTTCTTCCACCAACAAGATAGTGATCAGATGATCCAGATTTTCTAGTAAAGTCCTGGTGTTTAAAAATCCCATCCTATTGTTCAAAGGACAATATTATAAAAAGACAATTAGGCAGTGATGTGTTGGTAAATGTTTAACAACTCTCAGTTCTCCAGAAAATAAAATTTGTGCCCTGGTCTGTAGCCCCTGCCAATTCACATGATGTAAATACTGTCACCATGGCTGATATCAAGCTACTAACATGATGTCTGAACACAGAGTTGGGAAGAGATATGAATAATCAGCTCTCATCAACCAGTATAAGATGGCTCCAGTACACCACAGTGTGGGACAAAAGTTCTGAATTAAACAGACTAAGGTTTACAACCTTGCTTTGTCATATTATTATTATGAAGTATATTTCTGTCTGAGCCTAGATCCCATATAATAAAAGGTTAATATGGAAATAGACCGAATGGTGGAACAATCAAAACAACTGAACAACTGGTTGCTATGACATGTGTTGACCACCAGGGTATATGTGCGGAACATGGTGGGCATTGGCCATGGAAGGATGGTGGAGCAGGTGAGCAGGGTGCCAGACCAAGGTGGGGTGCTGATTGCTATCATCAGGGCAAGCGTATGGTGGTTACTGAAAATTCTTTGTTCCTGCATGCTACAGTCCTGCCCAGTGCTTGTACCTGCTCCCAGATCTGACCCCAAGCGCTGGCCCCACTTGCACCCAATGCCAGCGCCTGGTGCTAGTCCCAATAACTCAGCGCCATCAGTGGGTATGAGCAATGGCTACTAGCCCTAATCATCCCTGAGGGCTTCTCCACCTCCCCCTGCTTCTGAGAGGCGATTGAGGCAGCAGCTGCTGCTCCCACCTGCTGAGAGTGCCAGCCCCACTTGTGCCTGCTACTGGCACTGGCCCCAATCACTCTGCATCTTCAGCGGGTGCAAGCAGGGCTGGCATCATTAACACATGGGAGCAACAGCAGCAGGAGCAGGGCTGCTAGCAGACAAAAAAACAAGGGCTGTGGTGGGAGGTGTTGGGTCGGGGAGCGGAGGATTGGCAGAGATGCAATCCTGTGCTTATCACAGCCTCATGGCCCACAGTTTCTTTCAAGGTGCACAAATTCATGCACTGGGCCCCTAGTTATCTATAAAAATAATAACCTACCATGCAGAAGATTGCTAGGAGGATCTAATAAGATGAAATGTATCTTTTACAATTCCTGGCAATATGGGTAGTCAATTAACAGTAGTTATTATTATTTTTGTTGCTGTCTTTTTTGCTGTTATTATAATACTATTGTCAGATTATGGGATTCAGTTTTGAACTGGAAAATATAGTCCCTATAAATATTATCAATTTCCTGAATGATGTTAATCATCTCACCTTTACATAAATCAATATCCTCATCTCTAAAATAAAGTTCCAAATGATCTCTACTTTTGTCTTCAAATTCTAAAGTTCTATAATTATGGACATAGAGTGAAACTATGTGTACAAGAAAAAGAGAAATATTGAGGTGAAGAGGAAATGGAAAAGAAATGATGAGTTGTATAGAGTTGGACTGGCAACCAAAAAGCTAAAAGCACCTCAGGGAGTAAAGTCATTAAGGGTGATGTCCAAGGAGGTCAGTTACCCAATTCTCTCACTTCTAGCACAATCAAAAGTATAGAAACCAAGGCATCACCCAAAGGTTCAGCCTGTGTTTTTTGGTGAAACATCGCAATGGCTTAATTAGGAGTAAGAAGATAGGGAGAAAAAAAAAAGGAAAGCAGAGAAGAGGCTATAGTGTCTTTCTCTTGCCTTTTACTACAAAAGCAAAATAAACATGTTGGATTAGGATGAGTAACTACCCCAAGGAATCTGAACCATGTACTTGGTGTCCTGGAGATGTAATCAACCTCATCTCATGCTCCTTTGCTTCCTATTCCCAGCATGCACATGCACACACATCCTCCTTAGTCCATGTGCATGCACATACAAAGTGCACAGATTGTTCTGATGGCAGCAGATTAGTCTGCTTGTTGAAGAAACAAGGTGCCTGGGAGCTAATTGTAAGTGAAGTCTAAAATCAATCCAGTTCACACCAGACCACAACAATAAAGGCATCTCTGCTCCTTTTTAAGAGAAAGAGGTAGACAAACTGGGGGAGGAAGAATGGGAATGGGGGCCCAAAAAGAAGCAACACTAATCTAAAAGAGAGAGAAAGTATACAGAAAAATAAATTTAAGGAAAAACAAATAGGGGCTCAATTAAGGAAAGAATGTGAGGGAATAAAATACTGCAAGGTGAGAGAAGAGAGACATGGGGAGATCAACAAAAATGGACAAGAGGAGGAATTAGCCATGGATGAATTTTTTATTGACTTTTTTTTTCTCATAGCATCAGGATTTCCTAAGCCCCAACAGAACAGTAGTGAGTTTACTGGTGGATGTGCAGCAACTCTGAGTGAACATAGTTCTCTCTGTCTGTAGTAAGGACTGAGGCTGTTCAAGGATACATTCTTTTGTAATATAATTTACATTCAAATAAACCTAGGAGGCAGGAGAAAGGCAAGCTGCCTGCTGTCTCCATTTGCAATCCTGAAACACAGGAGCCAAGTACTCAGAATACTCTGGATGGATTAATCTTTGCCAAGATCTATATAAAGATGAAAAAATGCAAAATTAAAGTGATTCTGTTGCTTAAAATAAAGAGTAATTACTTATGAGAGAAAGAAAACCAAATAAAGTAGCAAGGAAATTCTCTGATTTAGTGAAACACATAGAACTGAAAAGAATTTCCATAAGATCTGTTATTTGTGCTGTAATTTTCCAGGACTGCAGGCATGGGCTTTGATTGGGACTTTTGATCAACTCTTGTTAAGGTTGCTACTCCCTCTTATCATTGCTAGCACAGGATAAAACTTCCACATCCTGACATCGTCATATTGCACCATAAAGAAACGCAGTCAACTTGTTTGAAATTGGGCTCCAGATTTAGCACCAGAGGATGTGAGCCTTGCCTAAACTTATCTTTGGAGTCTGGGAAGTTATTATTTGTTTACTACTTAAAACACACCATTTGCGAATGAAATGATTATCCCTGAATCACAACACTATAAAAATGTTCTCTCTGGGTAAAATCAAATGAAGAATTAAGTTCTTTTGCAGCAAACCTGGGACCATCCTTACAGTCAATTTAACTACTTTGATGGAATGAGAAGGTACACACTCAACTACAGTTAAAATTTTAAATATATATATATATTTGCCTGTGTTATTCTCAAACACTTGGCAAGTGCTTTTAGCTTTCACTCCCTACCTTAGTTTGACTATAGGAAACCGTAGGGTCTTCTGTTACACCAGAACATGGATCAGTTACAATCGAGTTTCAAAAAAGAAAAAAAATAGAAGTCAGGAAATTAGGGGCAGATGAAATGAAAAAGTAAAGGGTATCTTTTTCATGATAGCCAATAAATCTGTTGGCTCAACACCTCTAGCATGTGAACTAAGCTTTCAGAAAAGATGAAAATGGTTCGTTTCAAATCAGATTACAATGTGCACACAAAAGGATCTGCAAATAGAAATAAGAGAATTCCATTAACATGATAATGATATCCTGAACGACCTGAACAAACAAAGGAGATTGGAACTTGGGATGTAATTTGTCGATAGTTTCCTCTTCCAGGTTTTGTGAGTGCCTGACTCGAAAGTTTTTAGAAAAGGCTGCTGCTAGGCCAGGTTTGTTCCATCTGTCAAGAGAATCCCTACAGGAAAAATTAATTCAATAAAACATCATTTAAATCCTGATGTTAGATTGTTTCCACTTTCCATTAATTAAAAAGAATATATTAAGAGTCAGTCTTAGGGACATGTTGTGCATGTTTGAATAGGTGGAACTGAAGGGCACTGGAAACATGCCTCTAACTTGAACTTCCTGGAGCCTGTTTTCTGCCTGAAGTAAACCAATGAATCATCGTGAAGCCACTATTAAAATGCTAACATTAGTGAGCAGGAAGGAGGTGAGGTTCAGTTCTTAACAACTTTGAATGAGACTCTAAATTTCCATCTTACTCCTCTCCCTTGGATGGGACAACATAAACCAGAACTGGGTCTAGTGTGGCTATTTCCCTAGGGGCACAGAGAAGATTCAGGGGTAAATCTAAATGAATTACTTACTAAGGACCCAGAGGCAAATAAGGGAAATTGATTTTTACCTTCAAGTCCAGGAGGCCAGCATGAAGGGGGAAACAGAAGGTAAGACCTAGAGAGAGGAGCAGGTAGACAGTGAAATAATTGAGTGGGTCAAAGCAAGGGAGAGAGTAACATGGGAAGGCTCTAGGGGCCCAGAAACAGGCAGGACATAATGGTTCCATTTTACACTGGACCTCATGGTGTTAACACACAGATTTGATGTGAACAGTTTGCCAAGAAAAGTTGGAAAAAAGTCCCAAGGCAAGAGGACTAACTAAATAAATAAGTCACAGTTAAATAAAATGTGATTAGTGCAGTACACATGTTAGTTTCTGTTGGTGAGAGTATAATGGGAAAGGGTGTGAGGTGTAGGCCCAGGCCAGTAGGATGGCACTCTGTGTGAGGTGCACTGGTCTGCTGGACATAGAAGAACTATCTGGACAAGTCATAGAGATATTTAGCACTAAAAACCAGAGCAGACATCATTCTGCCACAGGAGCTGATATAGCATAAGGGTTTAGACCATGGAACCCTCTGAGTTTGAACATTGGCTTTGTCACTTACCTGCTCTCTAACCTTGAATAAATAACTCAACCCTCCTTCTTCCAACAGCAAGACTAGTATATATCAACAGATTATCATGAAGATTAAGTGAACTAGTAAATGTAAAGTGCTTAGAACAGTGCCTGATATACAGAAGCACTCAATCAATATTAGCTAGTATTAGTATACTTAGTATTAGTATAGATGCTATGATGTAAAAGAGAGGGAAGGGACAATAGATAAAGCTCTAGTCATAGGAGTTTACATTTTTATATTACAACTAGAGGCCCAGTGCACAAATTCATGCATGGGTAGAGTCCAGTCACCCAGCCCGAACAGGGGGATCAGGGCTGGGCCTGTCAGGAAGAGGAGATGGCAGGAGGTTGGCCAGCCGGCCTGCCTGATCAGGGCCCAATGAGGGCTGGGCTGGCTGGGAGGAGGGGCCATGGGCAATTGGCCAGTGGACCCTGACCCCAATTGGAGTGGGGGGGGGTGTGATGAGGGCTGGGGCCCTCCCCTTGGTCGGGGTAGGAGAGTCCCATCAGGGGCCAGTGACCAGGAGATGGGGGCTGCAGGAAGTTGGCCATCCAGGCCCCCCGCTTCCATTGGGGCAGGTTGACTGACTATAGTGGGTATTATAGTAACCAGTCATTCCAGTCATTGGGGCATTATGGTCGCTAGCTTTTAATATATATAGATGCCTAATAATTCTACCTGCTTTCTCTCTTAGAACAAATACCTTCACTTCTCTACTTTTTCTTTGGTAATTTAATTCCAATAAATTAGAATCTCTCAATTCAAAATAATTTTTAAATGTTACATTATAATTTAAGTAATTTTTATAAATTATTGAATTATATAGTATTATCAATTGATTTGTTAAAACAATTTCACATTTTGAAGTTGTAAGGCTTTTGTCCTGCAATAGTGTTGGAAAGGTAACTGTGCATGCATTTAGCCCATGGACCTTGAAGGACAAAGTATTACAAAAACACTTCCTAGTATTACCTGCTTTTGTTCAGGAGGAAAGCACAGTGTCTTCTTTGACCACAGGGATTTTCTTATTTAGTAGCTCCTTAAACCAGTTTGCTCTCTTGCCATACTCCTAAAGGTGGATCACAGAACACAGAAGCTAGCCATTCTCTCCAATCCAACCTAAAGTTGGACTATTTAGCTAAAGTAGTGACACCAGCAAAAGACTATTGCTACAGGTATTATCCCCAGATTATCTGTATTCTAACCAGTTCACTAAGTAATTTTGATTTACTTCCAAGTTTGAGAAACACTAGCTTAGAGAAGCCTGACCACACACAACAATCTCAAGAAGGACGGAATTGTCTAAGGTCACAAAGATGGTAAGTGGGAGATCCAAATGCACTGTTCACATTCTTACTGGTAAACCATGGTTTTACCCTTCTTTGTACCACCTTATTGAGTAAAATAAGTAAATAAATAAATAAATAAATCTATAGAAAAGGTATCAAATTCCATTTTAAAAGCATTTCCAGTAAACATTGAATTTTTTTCCATTTTCCACAACATAGCACATTTTTACTCCCATATCAACTAATCAAATATTTCTCTAGAAGCATTTCCAATGCATAAAACTACCAGATACAATCTGCCTTCTCCTAAGAAAATTCAATACATAAAAATATGCTTACAAAATAGATAAATCAGAGTTTTAACTTTACAAAAGGACTTGCCACCTTATTTCTTTTCTTTAAAAACTAGTTTCCTGATACATTTACACAGTGATCCATTTTACAAAAATTTAATATACATGAAAAACTTAGGAGGCATTTCAACTGAAATTGTGTTCAGTATCTTATAGAATTGGATCATTCATTATCTTTCTCATTAATTCTCTGTGACTGTTCATTTTGCAAAAATGAAAATTTCACTTAAAACTTCCAGGAGATGCTCCGAGTCAACCCCATATCTTAGGACAGTGGTCCTCAAGACTGAAATGCATACAAAGAGGCCTTGTTAAAATATCGGTTCCTACCCCTAATAGTTCTAACACAGTAGGTCTGGGATGATTCCCAAGATTTAACACTTGGAAGTTCTAACAACTGCACTTTGAGGACTTATGCTTAGGGAGTGTTCAGGGTAGAGATGAACAAAAATCCTCCTGCAATATTCTTCCTCAGTTTTCAAACTTTACTGAGATTTAGTCTACTGACACTGGTTGATTGTGATAATTCAAGAAGTACTTTCCTCAAATACACCATTAATAAACCTATCATTCTCCACTGGGTTCTCTGCTCAGGTGGCATGAGACTGAAATGGAGGTAATGCCAGACTGGGCTCTTCCACAGACACCTGAAAAAGACTCTAATTCTGATTTCATTCATGTTGCCACCAGAATTTAGTTCCTTGGGATTGTTATACTGAGGTCCCATTTCCTTGCTGGTTGTCAGCTGGGACACTTACAACTTCTACAAGTCACTTCCACTCCTTGTCATGTGTCTCCCTACATCCTCAGGCCAGCAACAGTGCATCAAATCCCTCTTGTGCTTATATACCTCCAACTTCTTCTTCCACTGCTAGCCAGAGAAAACTCTTCTTTTTAATGGTTTCATATGATAAAGGTCCATTCAGGTAATCTCTATATTTCAAGATCAACTAACTTGAGTATTTTATTACATCTGCAGCATCTAGATCAGTGTTTGTTTGAATAACCAGAGGATAGAAATCTGAAGGCTGGCATGTAACGGTACATCTTTAGAATTCTGTCCATTACAAAGGACTAGAATTATATTTGACTCTCAAAGATCAATGAGTCTCAAACTGTACACACATACCTGGCTATCCAGAGAATTTAGGGACTATTTTTTACCTCCAGAGAAAAACCCTGGCATTTGCTTTGTTTCCTTGCTACATTGTGGTTATTGGCAAGCACCGTTCCTGAGGACAAATATTACCCAGAAGAGGGACCAGGGTTCA
Organism: Lasiurus cinereus; assembly: GCA_011751065.1. Taxonomy (NCBI): domain Eukaryota; kingdom Metazoa; phylum Chordata; class Mammalia; order Chiroptera; family Vespertilionidae; genus Lasiurus; species Lasiurus cinereus. Next base: position 2,328,090 of record JAAGEH010000286.1, on the reverse strand, counting down.
CTACCTCATAGAAATTAATTTGAATTCTAACTTGAGTATTAGCCAATAAGACAACTGTCCACATTATTGAAGAAAATTATTTTCTCACATATCATGCTTTGAGTGATTATTTTACATATGTGTTTGGTGTATAGATATAATCTTACTCTCCTATTAAACCAGGAGATCCTTCAGAAAAAAAAAATGTGTCTTAAAAATCTTGTGTTCATGTAGGAGAATCCAAGATGGCGGCATAGGTAAACACCTACACTGCTGCCTCGCACAACAATTTCAAAACTACAACTAAAAGACAGAACGGACATCATCCAGAACCACAGGAAAGCTGGCTGAGTGGAAGTTCTACAGCTAGAAGGAAAGAGAGGGGCTCACGGAGACCCAGAGGAGCTGCAAGAAGCTGAGGTACGGAGACGCGCAAGCTGAGAGAGCGGGTGCCGGAGTACCTGGCTGGCTTTCTCTGGCGGGAGGGAAACGGAGACTCCCAACGGCATTGAACCTCTTCTCTTAGGACACTAACCCCAGATCCAGCCGAAACTCATACGGGGTGAGTTTGGACTGTGAAAAGGGAGAAGTGCCGGAAATTTAGGGGAGTCGCAAAAGATCAGAGGGCTGGTGGCAGTGCGCACAGCAGTGCGAGAAGGACAGATTGCTGATTGTGCCACTGACTTTCTCTAGTGGGCGGGAGACAGACCCTCCCAACTGTGCCACTTCTGACTCCACTAAGCCCCTGTTTCGGGCGAAACCCTGGAGACCTAGACTCGTGTGGTCCTGGTGCGCAGGGGAGCAGGAAAGGCAGCGGTTAGAGGCACTGTGGGTGCTTGCGCACAAGGACCACTCCAGCGATTACCCAGTCACGTGAGACTCAGGGGCCATGGAGGGCGAGGCTGACTGGAAGGCAAGGCGGTCCCTTAAGCCCTGAGACTCCACCCCTCCCAAGCTCAACAGAGGCTTCTGCAGCTTTGCAAGTCTGGCATTATAAGGCTTAACTCAACAGCGAAGTTTCCCCGACATAGTGAAAATGCCGAGACAAGGGAAGGCATCACAATAAAAAAAATGGAGGAAAAAAAACGACTGGATATAGAGTTCAAAACCACACTTATAAGGTTTTTCAAGAATATGCTAGAAAAGATGAATAAATTTATCAACTCCCAAGAGGAGATGAAAAAGTACCAACTAGAGATGCAAAAGAGCCAACTAGAGATGGTAAAGGTCCAACTAAAGATGAAAAAGGACCAACTAGAAATTAAACATTCACTGACTGAAATAAAAAATATTATACAGAGTCCTAACAGCAGACTAGAGAAAGGCAAGAATCAAGTCAAAAATTTGAAATATAAAGAAGCAGAAAACACTCAACTGGAAAAGCAAGAAGAGAAAAGAATCCAAAAATGTGAAGATAATGTAAGGAGACTCTGGGACAGCCTCAAACGTACCAACATCAGAATTGTGGGAGTGCCAGAAGAGAGAGAGCAAGATACTGAAAACCTATTTAAAGAAATAATTACTGAAAACTTCCCACATCTGGTGAAAGAAATAGACTTACACATCCAGGAAGCACACAGAACCCCATATAAAAGGAACCCAAAGAGGACCACACCAAGGCACATCATAATTAAAATACCAAGAGCAAAAGACAAAGAGAGAATATTAAAAGCAGCAAGGGAAAAACAGTTCATTACCTACAAGGGAGCACCCATACGACTGTCAGCTGATTTCTCAACAGAAACGATGCAGGCCAGACGGGAGTGGCAAGAAATATTCAACGTGATGAATAGCAAGAACCTACAACCAAGAATAATCTATCCAGCAAAGCTATCATTCAGAATTGAAGGGCAGATATAGAGCTTCACAGAGAAGAAAAAGCTAAAGGAGTTCATCAACTCCAAACCAGTATTATATGAAATGCTGAAAGGTACTCTTTAAGAAGAGGAAGAAGAAAAAGATTAAAGTCAAAAAATTATGAACAACAAATACGTATCTATCAACAAGCGAATCTAAAAATTAAGTGAATTAAAAATTTGATCAACAGAATAAACTGGTGAATATACTAGAATCAGGAGCATTGAAAGGGAGTGGACTGATAATTCTCAGGGGGAAAGGGGTGAGGGGTATACAGGGAGAGACTGGACAAAAAATCATACACCTATGGATGAGGTCAACGGGAGGGAGGGAAGGGTGGAAGCTGGGTGGAGGGGTGCTATGGAGGGGAAAAAAAGAAAAACAAATGTAATAATCTGAATAATAAAGATTTAATTAAAATTAAAAAAAAATCTTTGTGTTCACGTAAATGCCTAGGACAGAGTGTGATGTTCAGAAGATACTCTGCACAAATTGGGTTGTAGAGAACATAGCTTATTACTTACTAGGTGCTCAATAAATTTTATTTTCCTTTCCTTTCCCTCTGTTTAAAATTAGAGAAGACTTCACTTCATCTTAAATAATTAAAACCTACAGATATTGTCAGTACAGTTATTCAAGGTATATGTTGGGTGCTTATGATTGTAAAGGAGATGATGGTAGAATAGTGTTGCCTTTATAGTGAATCTATAAGCATCTTTGGGATTTCTTAATTTAAAGCTTTGCAAGGATAACTCAGCTCTTCATTTTAAATGTAGAAAAAATAGGATTTGGTGATTTTCTTGCCGAGGAACTTAAAATACTTAAATGAAAACAAGGACTTTTACCCATTAAGACAAGTAATGTGGGGCCCCAAGTCCAAAAGGAACCCCTTGGATGACTAGAGAAGAACAATGCTTTGAAGATGTGGTACATCCCTGGAAGCAACAAGTGCTGATAAACAGAGAACCTAAGCTTGATCAGCCTACATAAACCAAATATTTTATTGGCTATCAAAACTGCTCAAAGCCCTCATGAACGGGATTAGTGGCCTCATAAAGAGGCTCCAGAGAGACCCAGCCATGTTTCTCACATGATGACACAATGAGAAGTCTCACAATGAGAGGGCCCCCAGAAGAGAGCCCACCCTGGATATTGCTGGTATCATGAACCTGGACTTCCATCCTCCAGAACTGTGAGAGGTAAACTTCTGTTGTTTATAAGCTCCCAAGTCTGAGGTATTTTGTTATACCAAACATACTTAGAGAGAAAATGAAGTAGATGTTTTTGCTACTCTGCAGGGAGGTGGAAGTAAAGTGGCTTGTAATGTAAATTCCAACTCTGCTGATAAGTAGCCACTAGTTTTTGGCCACAGAACTTAACACTGCAGGACATCAGTTTCTTCATCTCTAAAATGGGCACAATAATACTTAACCTTTTAAAATTACTCTAAAGTTTGGAGATAATGTAAATAAGTCATGTGGCACAATAATACACTCAGTGGTAGCAGCTACAATTATTGTAAATACGTCTCACTAATTCATAAAAGACACATTTAAATGCAATATATACATGAGTTTTTCATCTTTCCCAGTCCTGGGATTTTCGTTCAAGCTTCCAAATTGATAAAAAAAAATATAAAGCAAAATTTTAAGTAATTTTGATTGTGTGTGTAAAAGATTTGTACAACAACATGTTCTTTGTACCATATGTTATGCTGTGTTGGAATGGAGACAGCTAGAGGACATTTATCGCAGAGTCTTTACGCCTTGTTTTGGTATTCAACGCTTGCGAAAGAATAATAATAGTCATCAGGACTACTGCATACATATTCCGCATAAAAGAAAAATCCAATTGATGTTTCAGAGCTCCTGGTTTTAGAATCTCTTTCTGCTTCAGCTGATATATAGTGTAAATCTAAAACTTATTTAAAAACCTGTCTGAGTAAGACAGCTTTTAATTAATCTTCTCTTGGTTTTTATACTATATGGTACCTGGAAGATGCAAGATCAATCACTACCGTATTGTAATGTCGAGTTGTGAGACAGAAAGATAAATGAGCTATCAAGCTTAGCATTTTGATAGCTAAGTTAATTTAACTAGCTCCAGAACACACTCTAGATTGGTAGATAAAGTTGTGAGCTGGGCATTGAATGTTATAACTGTGAATGTGGTATGCTATTAAGAAAACAGGAATGTGCTAGTTCCTATCTGTCCTTTATGGAAATTAAACCCAGGATTAGAGAGGTGCAGCTGGGTGATGAGGTCATATTGCTAGTTCTGTCGATCCAATTACAGCTTTATTAATTCAGACGTTTAATTGAGCACTGGGACAAGGTGTGAGCCGACTTGAAGTTTCCCTCTGCAGTATGCATGAAGAAAAGCTTGGCCAAGCAAATTAAACACAATTTATGCCTAAGGGTAGACCTTGAGTAGCGTTTGTTTCCTTATGGGACCTACAAGGATTTTGTAACCATAAATTGTATTTCAAATTGTGTTTTCTCAATTATAGGAATTTTGAACTGATTCTTGTCCTTGGGAGTAGGACAGTTCATCCCTGGGATATCCGTTTACACAATGATGTTTCAATCAGCAAAAAGAATAAAAATAAAACTTCTAGCTTGGCTCCTCAAAAGTAACAGTCTAAATCGTAATAAAACTTCAGACAAAAGAAAAATGTTTCAGAAGTCATTGGAGAAGTATTTAGATATGCTAGTCACAGCTATTAAGAAATATCAACTTTGGAATGCCACATCAATTCAAATAAGCAACAGTAAAGGGGACAGTTTTGAAAAGTTCTCCCCCTCAAAAGATAATGGCATTAAATTGCTATAAGGTATAATAAATCTTTATCCAGCTCCCAACCTTATCCATCCCCAATCTAAGGTATACTAGACCACTTTCAATATATTTTCATTCATTTGCTTACTCTTGAACAAACATGTATTAAGCACCTATGACATATAGGCCAGCTCCTATGCTATATTATTAACAAGTCACAATTCATATCACCAAGAAGCCACAGAGAAATACATAGTTCATTAAAAAGATGGTAGGGGTGATGCTTAATTTTATATGTTAGCTTAACTGGACTATGGGAATTTGATTAGATATTCTGAGCATGTCTGTGAGGGTGTTTCTGGATGAGACTAATATTTGAATAGGTAGGCTGAGTAAAGCAGATTGTCCTCCCCAATGAAGGTGGGCCCCCTCCAATATGCCAGGGGGACCCTGTCTTCTGCCTTCATACTCAATATTAGGACTGGAAATTTATACCATTGGCTTTCCTAGCTTACAGCTACAGATCTTAGGACTTCTCAGCCTCCATAATTGCATGAGCCAAATACTTTGAATGAATGACTGAATGAATAAAAAAATGTATTATACATAATAGGTAATAATAAATGTATATTATATATAACAAATGTATATGTTTTATATAAATTACATATGTAAATTAGTTATGATTCTCTGGAGAACTGCAGGAATTCAGAACCAGCCTCCCCAAAAATGTGCCAGATTGGCATGTGAGTTATTTTGAACTGAAGACAACCAAGACCCTACAGGCTCACAAGAAACTTTAACCTCTCTTTAATTTAAATTAAGGACCTTGCCCATAATAAGAGTTATCAACAGAAATAATATCTTATGACCTATCTATAGAGTAGGGCAAACTTCTAATTAATGAACACCTGCTCTTCTTATCACCCTGCAATGACCCTTTGATCCCCAAGGAATCTTACTTAATCCTTAGCTTGGAATGTCACATATACCTAATTTTAACTTTCTGCTCCTGAATCTCTCATATATGAAGGGATCCTGTGCATACATATAAAATTAAATTTGCTTATTTTCTCTTATTCAGCTGTCTCATGTAGATTTACTTATTAGATCAGCTGACAGGAACTGAGGGTAGAGGGAAATTTCATCTTCCTCATAGAACCCACAATGATAGGTGAAAACTGGAACAACTAGTATACTACTAAAATTACAACCACAGAAGATATGTAATTCATAACACTTCTTTGTTCATCCACTGACATCGACACTGATCTTCAGAAATCAATAAATTCAAAGACTCGTTTATTTCTGTTATTCACCCTAACAACTCCTGTCCCCCAACCCATAAGCAATAAAAAAAAAAAACATTTCCCTTGTGTGCTGCCTATGTAGTGTTCTTTATTGCAATTAATCAATAAATTTCATTTTGCTTATATCATAATAGCTGAAGACTCCCTTATATGTTTCACAGTCGAAATAATTATTTTTACAAATTTATGATTGTTTAGAGCTCAAAGTCAACTTAGAAGCAGTCTAGTCCAACTCTCAAAATTTACTATCCTCTATAAAGAATGTAGAATTGTTCTCTTTGAATCAACCAAAGATTCTCTTTGAGTCAACCAGGCAGTTGGTGACTTAGTCAGACAAGAACACAAATCTTGAGATTCAAACAAAAACAGGCTTCCTTCCACTCTGGCTATTGTTGTGGTTTAGTTAGATAGTGTCATCATACACAATGAAAAGTTGTTCGTTCAATTCCTGTCAGAGCTCATAACTAGGTTGTGGGTTCACCCTGGTTGAGAGTTGTAGAGGAGGCAACTGATTGATAATTCTCTCTTACATCAATGTCAATGTCTGTCTGTCTCTCTCCCTCCCTCTCATTGGTAAATAAGAGGTAAGGAAAAAAACAAACAACCAGGCTCCTGTCCTGGCCAGTTTGGCTCAGTGTTTAGAGCATCAGCACAAGGACCAAAGGGTCTTTGTGGGCTCAACTCCAGGTTGAGGGTACGTTCCTCCTTCCTCGGCTGCAGGTTCCTTCATCTGGAGCGGGGAGTGGGTACATGTTGGGGGCAACCAATTGATTTCTCTCAATCAAGTCAATGTTTCTCCCCCACCTCTCACTTTCATTCTCTCTAGAAATCAACGCAAAAATACCTTTGGGTGAGAGTTAAAAAAAAAAAATGAACAGGCTCCCTTACTTTCATACCAAGTACTTAGACAAAAAAACACAAAAAATATGTTTAGCTTTTAATTAATCCCTGATTCGTTAAACAAATCTTTTTAATTTCACTTTCACAAGTAAAATTTAAAATTTTATTGTTTTTAAAAGTCCCACCAGGTAGAGGTAGAGTTAACTAATTCACATAACACACACACACACTATTTTAGCAGAGGGCAGAAGGAGAGAACCTCTGCTTTTGACATATACCTGTATGTTGTGTGTATGTGTGTGTGTGCCACCATGATTATAAACTTACATAAAGAGTTTCATAAGTAACCATCTTAATATATAAAAACCCTGGGTTGTAACAACCAGTAACGACTCCAAACTGACCAACCAGAAGTCAGTGCTGGCCCCACCTCCAAGCAAGCTATAAGGGGCAATCAGGCAGGCAAGCAGAGTGGTTAGGAGTGATCAGGTAAGGCATACCAGTGGTTAGGGATGATCAGGTAGGCAGATGGCCCCTCACAGGACTGGCCCCACTCCCCAGCAAAGAAAGAGGGACTCCTAGGCCATCCAAGCCATTGTACCTCAGCCTGTCACCTGCAGAGGAAGACCACCAGTGGCAGGGAAGGGGGGGTCAGCACTGCACAGATGACAAGCAGTGGCAGCAACAGGGGTGGGGTCAGCTGCTTGCAGCCTGGGGAAGGAAAGGCCCGATAGACCCTGATTTCAATCCAGGCTGAGGGACCCTATCTGAGGAGTCTAGGATTGTGAGAGGTTATAGGCTAGGCTGAGGGACCCCCCTCCCCCCCCACTTCCACAAGTTCATGAATTTTTGTGCCCCAGGCCTCTAGTATTCATATAAAGTGTTCAGTTTTATTTTTACTTATATTCAACTAGAGGCAGATGCATGAAATTCATGCATGGGTAGAGTCCCTAGGCCTCATCAGCAATCAGGGATGATATGTGAGGCAACTGGTGGGGCAATCAGGGGGCCCCCACTGTCACCCGCCTTGGCCGGCCTGGCACCACCCACTCACTGGCCCTGGCCCCCACCCACCACCACCACCAGTTGCCTCAGAAAGGATGATGGTTAGGAACATGGACTTTCCCATTAGCTACAGCCAAAATTAAAACTATAGCTCTGCTACTTGAAAGAGACTTTTTAAAGCTCTCTTTGTAATCATAACCTCTTATGGGTAGAAAAACAAAAAATAAAAGCAGATGGCCTCTGTATTGGCGAAAATTTGTTAGGATCATCTGTTCAGGTGTGAAGTTAGGGAGTGGGTGGGCAAATACTGCTGGGAATAAAACGATAGTGGCCATATTTAGAGTTAATATTTAGAGTTGACATATTTAAAGGAAGTCTGACTTAGTATACAATAAACAATTAATAAAAGGTAACTCTGGCCGAAACCGGTTTGGCTCAGTGGATGGAGCATCAGCCTGCAGACTGAAAGATCCCAGGTTTGATTCCAGTCAAGGGCATGTATCTTGGTTGCGGGCGCATCCCCACTAGGGGGAACGCAGGAGACAGCTGATCGATGCTTCTCTCTCATTGATGTTTCTATCTATCTTCCTCCCTTCCTCTCTGTAAATAATCAATAAAATATATTTTAAAAAATAATAAAAAATAAAAGGTAACTGTTATTTAGCAAGAACTACTTAAAAGAATATTTTTATTCTTAAGGGCTACAAAACCCTTAGGAATCAAAATCCTGTCTCTAGAAAAAAAATAAAACAAACAATAATTGTTGCCCCCATACCTTCTGCCACATCATGGAATTTACTACTATTCCAGCATGTAGCTATTACTTCCTTATAATAGTCTTGCAAGAGATGGACAAGTGGGGGCCTTCCCTGGTGTGATGGACAGGAACTAGTGAGGTTGGATATGGCCATGTAGCATGCTGATTATTACCACTGGTATAAATCTAATCACAGGCACAGGCTGCAAGGATTAAACTTACACATTTCCACAATTCAGAGGACTCCTGAGACCAAACAGGAGTAAAGCCTCTGCCTCTCTCAGATAATGTAGAATCAGAACAGCCAAATCACAGTTCAAAAATAGTAATAAATAACGCATCTGCCATAAAATACCTCTGTTCTCAAGAAAAAAATTCCCAGATAGTAAAAGTCCTCAGAAGAATGGAAGAGACCAATAGTTGGCACCATATTCAAAATTTTTCACTGTATTCAGAGAGGGCTCTTTTCACTATTTTCTTTCAGTGGTGGGATGCACTAGCTATAGTGCATTAGCCATTTTCTAATTCTAAGACTTCAGATATATTATAGAACCTCTCTGGTTTCCTAATCCCTAAATCCTAATATATAAAAACCCTGGGTTGTAACAACCAGTAACAATAGAGACTCGACCAACAGTTAGTCAGTCCTGTAGTCAGCATTGGGTTGTTGTGCAACCAAGTGCTGACTGCTTCACTGCAGATGCAGTGGCCCAGCACTGACTGCTGAGGGGGACGAGAATAGGGCCAGTGAGAAGCAGGGACTAATCCATTGTCTCTGAGGTAGCTTTTGATTGGCACTTGCCTCTCTCTTTCTCTCCCAGTCTGACCAGTAGCTGCACCTTCATTTCTCTCAAGGCCTCCACTAGGGCTGCTGATCAGCCCTGCCTTTCAGATTAGGCCCTGATGATAGGCCCAGAGAGGCTGACTGGCAAAGGAACCAACTAATCAGAACCAAATGTGGGTGCTGTGAAGAACCAATGGCTACCTAGGAGGCAGAGTTTTTGACATTGATTGGCATAGCAACTGACCAATCAGTAACAAATCTGGGTGTTGTGAAAAACCAAAGACTGCCTAGGAGGTGGAGCTTCTGATGCTGAATGGCATCGACACTGACCAATCAGAACCAAATGTGGGTGCTGTGGGGAACCAATGGTGGCTTAGCAAATGGAGGTTTTTGACTCTGACTGGCATAGAAAATAACCAATCAGAACCAAATCTTGGTGTGTGGGGAGCCAATGGCTGCCTAGGAGTCTCAGTTTTTGATGCTGACTGGCATAGAAACTGACCAATCAGAACCAAATCTGGGTGCTGTTGGGGAGCCAATGGTTGCCTAGGAGGCAGAGCTTTTGCTGCTGACTGGAATTGAAACGGACCAATCAGAACCAAATTGGCAAGCAGAGGAGGGCCATTGGGGGCAAGATCAGGCCAATAGGGGAGAGCAGTTGGGGGCAACTAGGCCAGGAGGGGAGGGCAGTGAGAGGTGATTAGGCAGGCAGGTAGAGGCAGTTAGGGGCAACCAGGCTGTCAGATGAGGGTAGTTAGAGGCCATCAGGCAGTCAGGCAGTTGAGCAGTTAGGAGCCAGCAGTCCCAGATTGTGAGAAAGATGTCCAACTGCCAGTGTAAGCCCAATTCCTGTGGTATTAGGCCTAAACCAGTCAGACATCTCCCAAGGAGTCCCAAATTGAAGAAGGTGCAGGCTGGGCTGAGGGAATCTCCCCTCCATGCACGAATTTCATGCAACAGGTTTCCAGTTTAGGGAATAAAAATAGTTAGGTAATAAATAAAACATGCTCAACATAGGATCCAGCACATAATAAGTGTTTAATACTCTATAGTCATTATTAATTTTATTCCCCAAAAGACTTGTTTTATAAAAAAAACATACTCATCTTATAGATTACACAATATTGTTGCTGAGAATTAAACCAGGTACTATAATCAGTAATGTATTTTCAATACAAAATTTGAAAAAGAAGATGAAATTAAATGAAGAAAGCAGTATTTTTCCTTATTTTACCCTACTGTAGAGTACAAACTGTTAAAAAAAATTCTTTGCAGTTTAATTATTTGTATGTAATTGGATATTGCTAATTTAATTTCAAGTGATTATTATTTATTCACTAAGGTAGTTTATATCCTGTCTTACTTTATCAATGATTAATTAATTTCAACTACATTGAAGCAAAACAAAAGTTCATTTTGATAAGTATGTTAAGATCATCCTAAGTTCCAACTTACCTTCTATACATTTGATTCTCCAAGACAATGAGTGTTTCCTGCCTCATTAGACAGAGCATAACAGGACACACCAAGAAGCAGTGAGTCTTCAGCCTCTGCCATTCTATTCCCCACCCTCACACCTTGGGCCCAGCCTTCAAAAAATCAATAAACTGCGTGTAGTGACAGGTGTGTCAGAAGACCCAATGGTGACCTTCATCTCTACTCCTTATCACCTTAATGATACTTGACACGTGTAGATGCTCACAGTTCAAACTGGCCTGCCCACTCTTACTCACAAAAGAGATTCTCAGTATGGACATTTTACTCCCCATTTTATCCAAGACCAAACTCCTCCTCCCTGAGGCCTGAATTCATCTGTTCCTCTATGAAACTAGCCTCCCTCTGAGCCAGGTTCCCCACAAGGAGAAAATGTTCAAAATCACTTTTCCCAGACTGTTGAGGAAAATGCCATGCAAATGCCTATTCTAAAGCACAATAAGCACCAGGCCACTTTATAACATTCCCACTGTTGTAAAAAAAAATAATAAAATAAAAAAATAAAAAAAAAAGATTAGTTTGACTAGATATGTCCTTTCAAGAGTCATTTTGATTCTCCACCCCCACTCCTTTGTAACCCCCCTCAGACTGTAAAAATGAATCTTGTATTCCTAGATATGAAAATTATGCTGCCTGTTTTATGGCATCTGGTATCACAGGCCCTTCAGCAAGCCTCCCAGAGTTTTCAGAAGGTTTTTGTTTCAGTTAATTCCTTAAGCATCCCAGGACTCAAGTCATTGTGTCTTGTAATTTATTTTATTAATCCTAAGTGGATCTTAAAAGAAAAAGATTGAAAGTAATGAAAATAAATTAGCATTTTTGATTACAAAAGATACCTTCAAGGGCATTCTCATTTCTGGAAAGAGATCTTGCATGATATAACAGTACTGGAGCAAGAAAACATGAAGATGGCCCAGATTCCCTCAGAAATGGCTGGTGTCTCAGTGTATCTTTTCAGGTGGGGCCATGGTAAGCCAGGGAGTGTAGGGTCTGAGCCAAAGATACTGGCCAGATGTGAGAAATTGGTGTGGCCCTTAAGCAAGAGCGGGCAACCATCATGCGACAAGCCAAACCATAGCTGAATTCCAAACGCCCCTCTCTAACCTCAGGGCTCTCATTTTAGTCCTAATCACAATCACTTTCACCTGGACATGGTAACAGAATTCCAACTAATATCTCTGTTTCAGCTCTTAGCTCCTACTGTAAACATTACCACCACACAAATCACATTGTGGTACTCCCCAGCTGAAAATCTTTGGAGGGTTTCCCATTGCAACCAGGAAAAACTAAAAGTTCTTTTACACAGTGTGTAAAGCTATGTATAAGGATTTGACCTCTGCCTGCTGCAACCTTCCCAGGTAGTGAGTTCTGTTATAATGTAACATATGCATTCCTGAAAGTACTGTGCTATGCAAAATCATGCAACAAAAACCCACAGAGGAGCAAAACCCAAAACTTCATCAGTGGGACATTTTAAAAAGGTAGAAACTTAATAAAAATTGTAGCATTTATTTTTTATTTTTCAAATATATCTTTATTATTGAAAGTATTACAGATGTCCTCCTTTTCTTTTTCCCATTGACCCCTTCTAGCCCACCTCTGACCCCCACCCCAGGCCTTCAGCACCCTATTATCTGTGTCCTGGGTTATGCATAATGCATACAAGTTCACTGGTTAAACTCTCCCCACCTCCCACCATCTCTCTAAGATTCATTAGTCTGTTCCACACTTCTATGTCTCTGGATCTATTTTGTTTATTTTGTTCATTAGCTTCCACATATGAGGGAGATCATGTGATACTTGTCTTTCTCTGACTGGTTTATATAATACTCTCCAAGGCCCTCCATGCTGTCCCAAAGGGTAAGAGATCCTTCTTTTTACAACTGCATAGTATTCCATGGTGTAAATGTACCACAGCTTTTTTATCCACTCATCTACTGATGGGCACTTAGGCTGTTTCCAGATCTTAGCTATTATAGTAAACTAGAGGCCCTTTGCAGGAAGACTCCTGCAGGAATAGGGATTCCTGCAGCAGTCTCCACTGCCCCACATGCTTCCCTCCCTTCTCCAAAGCCCTGCCTGCTTCTCTCCTATCTCTGCCACCCTGCCTGCTTTCCTTCCTTCTCCACCTGCCCTGCCTGTTTCCCTCCCTTCTTCCCTGCCTCCCTTGCTTGCTTCCCTCAGCTTCTCTCCCTTCTGGAGTGCTTGGCTTCCTTCTATGCTGTCTTCAGGCTTCACTCTGCACCAAGATATGCAAATTAATCACCATCTCAGTTGGGTTAATTTGCATACTCACTCCTGATTGTCTGGTGGGCATGGCTTGTGGGAATAGTGGAGGTACTCTCAATTTGCATGTTTCTCTTTATTAGATAGCATTACACTGCTATGAACATAGGGGTGCATATATTCTTTCTGATTGGTGTTTTGGGTTTCTTAGAAAATATATTTCTAGAAGTGGGATCACTGGCTCAAATAGGAGTTCCATTTTTAATTTTTTGAGGGAACCCCATACTGTCTTCCATAATGGCTGCACTAGTCTGCATTCCCACCAGCAGTGTACTAGGGTTCCCTTTTCTCTACATCCTCACCAGCATTTGTCATTTGTTGATTCTGACAAGTGTGAAGTGATACCTCATTGTTATTTTAACTTGCATCTCTCTATGATTAGTGACTTTGATCATTTTTTTCATATTTTAAGTGGTTAAGAAATGTATAGTACTACAATCAATATTTCACTTTACCTTGGAAAGACTTGAATTTTGCTTGTGGAAGTGGGTGCCAGAGAATTTCAGCTTATTGAAATTCAGAATTATTGTTACATGATGAGAGAAGGGATATCTGAAATCATTTGAGAAAGCCTGTAACACCAGATGGGGGGATGGATATGACTTGTATGCTCACAGTGAACTAGGGCAGCTGGTAGATGTCTGAGGTATATGCACATGTACATTTAGTGATTTCCCACACTGCTTAGTTCAGCTGGGCATGGTTTTCTGCATTCACTGAGTGTTCCTCTCGGACAAAATCACACATAAGCAAATGCAAAATCCACATTATGCTCAAATTGTTTCCTTTCAATGTGTTGAAACAAGTTTGCATTCTAAAAGCAAGCATTATAGTAGAGACCACTACACCATCCACGCTGTCCTGTGTTCAGCACCTCTATTAGCCTAAGTTTCTTCCCTTTCCATTCACAGCTCCATCTGCTTAGGTTGCTCTTCCCCCCTTTTCTTCAGAATCGGTTTCATTTTATCCTTCTGGTCTCCATTTCAATGCCACCTCTTCAGAGAGTCTGAGATTGTCCTCCCAAATGTAGCCCTCCAATCTCATTATTCTCTTTTCCAGAATTCATTTCTTTGGAGCTTCTATGATGAGAGGCAAATAACAAATTTATTTGTCTTTGTTATTCTGTCTCTTCCACTAGAGCAGTGGTTCTCAACCTTCCTAATGCTGTGACCCTTTAATGCAGTTCCTCATGTTGTGGTGACCCCAACCATAAAATTTATTTTCATTGCTACTTCATAACTATAATTTTGCTACTGTTATGAATTATAATGTAAATACCTGATATGCAGGATGTATTTTCATTGTTAAAAATTGAACATAAGTAAAGCATAGTGATTAATCACAAAAACAATATGTAATTATATATTGTGAAATATTTATTTCTAATTACAAATAAATGAAACTTTGTCTTGAAGCATGGTGTAGCATAGGTAACAGTCTTAATATAACAACAGTAAACTACATTGCTACATTTTGCAACAGTATGCGTAAAAAGCCAATGTTAGTGCGAAGGTTGAGATTGCTTCTTTCTCACCAGATTAGAAATTCTCCGGCCAGTCTTTGCAAGAGTACAACCAAGATCATCTTCTACAACAAGTCAACTTCTGTATTTAGACTTGATAACTAATAGCTGGAAAACCCTGTTTCACAAAGATATGTTGTTGGAAACGAAAGAGGAAGGTACAACACAGTCTCAGACAGAACAGGATATGACTGCAAACACTTGATCCAGAATTTAACTGGCATTGCAGAGAAATCAGTTCTTGCTGCATTGCTGTTAATAAATTCATTGAACTCCTCTTGGCTGTCTCAGGAACATGTTCAACTTTGACTGTGAATGGGTTTCTGGCAAGTGTAAATCGGGTGTCAGGTAGATTTGGAAAGTATGATGAAATTTCGTCTGCAAGCATATGCAAGTGCTCCTTCACAGAAATTATCATCATAATCCTTTTGTCTTGTTTAACGTCATATTCCTCAAAAACAGCAGATAAGGTAGACAACATGTAAATTTTATTTTCATCTGCAATGATCAGATCTTTTCAGACAAATCTAGGCATGTTGCATTTGGTCCTTGTAGTGATAAATTTAACTCATTCAAGATGGCAAAGATGGCAATAAGTAAGCTATTTTCTGCAGTTCACTTTTATCGCTGAAAAGTGCTTTGAACTGTGGTCTTGCTTTCTGATTAAAAATTGTTTTGAGTTCATCACAAAGTTTGAAAACATGTTTTAAAATTTTTCCTCTCAGCAACCATCTCACTTCAGTGTGAAATAGCAGAGCTTATGATGCTTTTCATTACTTCTTGTAACTCTTATGGCAGCATCTTCATTGCTAATATTTGCCAATGAATCAAACAGTGAGTTCCGATGATTTTTGGTGATTTATTCAGTACCAAACACTGAAATCCAGATTGATATCCTGTGCAAACACCACAAACCTTTTCCCAAGAGATCATATGCTTTTTCAGAAATAAACCGTGTCAAATACATCATGTGCAGTAGTTGTTTCAAGAGATTTGCAAAGAAGAAACTCATTTTTAAAGTCGCCATAATTAATATATTTCACATAACCCAGTAGCTGAACAGTTTGCGACATCTATAGATTCATCAAGCTGGCTACTAAATATTGGAAGTGGAGCAGATTTAATTTCCTGGATTACTTGATCAAGAATATCAGCAGACATGTCATCTATTCTTCTGCGGACAGTGTCATTAGATAAGGAAATTGCACTCAATTTTGTAACAAATTCATCTCTGATCATAACTTGAACAATGTCTTTGGCTGTTGGCAACAGTAAATCCTCTGCAATGGTGTGAGGTTTCATAGCTCTGGTGATTCTGAGTACCACCAAATATGAAGCTTCAATGGCTGCTACATTTTGTTTGTGGTACTTGCCACCAGTGTCAAGTCTTGAGTCCATCAGCTTTGCTTCTAAAATAGTTGGTATCCTTGCCAGCAAAGCTCAGATGCTTGCTATCAAAATGGTGTTTTAGTTTGTTTGGCTTCATAGCCTCATAGAATTTCACAACAAATAGCACATTGCGGTTTCTCAATTCATGCTATAATTATTGAGGTAAAACCATATTGTAAAAAATCTTCACTATATTTTCTTTTCTTAATGTTCTTCTCTACCTGATCCATTGTCATGGGATGATTTGCTAATGAAAATAATATATAACAATAGCTTTAATCATACAAAATATGATACATGGCATAGTTCAGTCAATACAGTTGATTAAAATTTCCTATGATTTATCATTCTCTGTTATTTTTTTGACATATCTGTTACTATCACAAGGGGGCAGTATTCACATCAACCACAGCTGAATATAAAAAGACTGATGAGTATCCAGATTAAGTTCCCATGGTACAGATTTTTTTTTTGCAGTAGTTGATGATTTTACACTACATAATTTTATATTTACCCAGTAATTATAATTCATAAAGTGTCATTTTACCTCCAATACTGCTGATTTCAACACAAAAGCTGCTTTCTACACAGTAGCTGCTCTCTACACGTGTGTGACTGGTCCACATAAGTACATTATGGAGCCAACCCTGTCACATACACCTGTATTTGTAAGGGGTGTATGTGATGGGGCTGGCGTGATGATGTCATCATGCCAGGTACTCCTATGTGGGCATATCTGCATATGGGCAGACCCACATGGAGATGGATAGAGGAGCGGTGTCTCAGTTCCTAAAACCATTGGAAATATATGTTTTCTGATGGTATTAGGTGACCCCTGTGAGAGGGTCCTTTGAGCAAAGGGGTCGCGACCCACAGGCTGAGAACCACTGCACTAGAAAGTAGGCTCCATGAGGTCAGAGAGCCTTGTTTCTTGGCCCTTTTTAATGTCCTGGCCCTGGAAGGTACTGTGCTCAGTACAAGCACAAGGTGTAGGCACTTAGAATATGTCACTTAAATAAATAAAAGGATGAATGAGTAATTATAGCTATTCAAATACTAAATATATTCAACAGGCTTTCACAGAATGGCCTTATTAATGCCTTTATGGTACTTACTCCATTAAACCCCTTACAAGTCAGCTCTTATTTAGATTTAATGCTCTCATTAAAAAGAGCTTGAAGGAAACCAGTACAAAATTAAATATTTAAAAAAGAATATGTGAAAGAGACTTCAAAGAAAAGATTATTGACTCATGCAACACAAATATAACAACAAGAAAAAAATGAGACTGACAAAATCAATGACTCATTCATGCTTCTTAAAAAACTGGACTCTAATCCAGTGATGGTAACAGAAAAGTCTCCTATTTGGGAAGTGAGTAAACAGAGATTAAGGATTTGGTGAGGCCCTTATTACAACTCCATGTCAAGTTTTAATATCCATCTTTTAAGAGGAATCTAGAGAAACTGTGAAAGATCTACAAAGAAGCACATGAATAAGATTAAATAGTCACTATAAAGACAAGCTAAAAGCTAGTTAGAGTCTTCAGTTTCCACCTTCTGCATTACGAAAATAAAATTGCCACTAAAATGCCTGCATGTCCTTTAATACATTTTTTCCTTTTCTGTGGCAGTAGAACCCTTAAGTTCTAGCAGGAGATGGGACCAGCATAAAGGCTCCATTCCTGATCCTCCCTTGTAGCTGTGTGTGATGTGTGACCATGGAGTGAAATTCTGGCTAAAGAGATGTAAAGAGCTATTTCCAGTTAATTGCATGGTAGCTTCCATAAATCTTCCCTAAGATAAAGCACTGTCTTACCCATTACCTTGTTTTCATTCATTCTTTCATCTTAGAATGTAGAGGTAACATCTTGAGCTCTGGTGATCACAGGATGACCTTGAGAATATATGTAGGTCATGTTCAAGGAAGCAAGACAGAAATAGCCTGGGTCTCTGTAGATTTAGTGGAACAGAGCAACCATAGCACCATCAACTGTCTCACTGTAACACTTTAATATGATAGGGAAAATATGTATCTGCTTTAAATAAATTTTATTTCAGATTTTAATTTTAACTAATAAGTCACAGGACTAAATGTGCCCACATTTCATATTCTACAGATCAGTTAAAGAAGACACTGTCCTAACCAGTTTGGCTCAATGGATAGAATGTTGGCCTGTGGACTGACGGGTCCTGGGTTTGATTATGACCAAGAGTACATGCCTGCATTTCAACCTCAAACCCCAGTAGGCAGTAGGGCGAATACAGGATGCAGCCAACCAATGATTATCTCTCAAAATTGATGTTTCTATCTCCCTCTCCCTCCTCTCTGAAACTAATAAAAGTATATTTAAAAAAGAAAAGACTTACCTATTCTTAATGGGTGCTTTCAGTAAAAATGGCCCCGCTTCATCCCTGAGTGGGTGGCTCAATTGGTTGGAGCATCACCCTGTACACATCCTGGTCAAGGCACATATCCAGGTTATAGGCTTGATTCCCTGTTGGGATGCATATGAGAGGCAACCTATTGACTTTTTCTTCTTTCTCTCTTCCCCTCCCTTCCTCTCTCTCTAAACTCAATTTAAAAAAAAAAAAAAACATATCCTCAGGTGAAGATTTTTTAAAAAGTCAGGCTACATGGGTATAGCCAGAGAATGAGAATGAAAAGTTGAATTGCATTGCTTAATCAAGTGCTAAGAATTTGAAAATTTATAAGGGAAATCCTGAGGGAAAATGGAGAGACATGAAGAGAGACAAGAGAAACTCCCATAATTGAAAGCAAAGGTCAAAGGAAATTCCATGATACTTACTTCTACAACATTTACTCTAAAGTTGTCCTCTTCCACTATCAGTAATTGCCCTCTACTTTCTCTAAACCTCCAGTAAAAGATGTCTATATCCATGGTGTTTGGAAACATAAAATAAAGAGAGAAGATGGAGCTGAGTAGGCAATGGTGACAGCTTCAAGTGTTGAAAGCTAAGATTATTGCTGGTAAAAATTTCAAAGCCTCTCTCAGTGTGGAACCACTTAGAAGAGAATAAATGTTTCTTACCTAAAACATACACATAGATTTCTTTTAAGGGCTTGATGGACATCTGAAGAGGATGGAGTTAGGGGCTCAATATTATAGGAAAGAAAACATCAGACTTTGGAAGACTTGGAAACATCCAGGCTAAAAATCTTTGAGCTACATAATACATAAAAAAATATCCTCTTTCTGGTCTGCATGGCGACTCTTATCTCTCCTTCAAAATTGTGCTTCAACCTCACCTTTATTCAGAGATTATTCCCAATCCTCTTGCATAGAATTAATCAGCCCCACTTCCACAGTCACAGATTATCTGAGACAATTCTCTCCTGTTGCTCTTTTCAATGATAAAATATTTCAGACCATGCTGTCTCATATCTGTTTTATCTTTGGTGCTTAGCACATAGTTAATACCCCCAAAAGAACTTTAGAGAATTGAATTGAATCATGAGTTTCATAATAAAAACAACCACATAGTAGAAACCTTAAAAGTATTCTTCATAAATCTTGATTTTGCAAGTAAAGAAACTAAGAACTGGTAAGATTAACTGAATTTCCTAAAGATATCCAACTAGGAACAGACAGAACACAGATTAGAACCCAAATCTTTAGATCCCAAATTACTCATGATTACCATGGTATTATATTCACTGATATGAGGGCAAAACACCTCAGGAAAATCTGGAAAAATATATAGATACCTTGAGCTCTCTCCCAAAATAAGTTTCTATTTTCCTGTATGTCAAATGAAGCCGCATCAATTTGCTTCAAATTTGGGGACAGGAAAGCATGAAATTTGTGCTTCCTGTTTTCAAGATTCATTGTAAGTGTTGAATATAATAATGAGATGGATTTAGCAATGTACAGATAAATGTATAGGTTCATCAGCCCACCTGGGGATCAAAAATTGCAGAGAAAAATACATTTTTCAAGTTAAATATTGTTATATGACCCTGACCTCAAAAAAGGAAGAATTTTAATTTTAAAAAATCAGGCAATGCAGTATACATAATTGAATTATTTTAAGCCCCATGCACAGAAACACACTTGAGCTGTTTTCCCAGCTCTTCACATTCACCACAATTCACCACCGTATTGTTTTTCGCCCTTATTTTTTCTCTTTTTCTAAATCCACTCAATCATTTATTGGCTTGTTGGTGTTCCAGCATGCTTCTTCTATGCTTTACTGTCTCCGTCTTTTCAAAGATAAATGCCTCACACTAGGGAAATAGATGCCTCTAATTAGTATTAAAAACCAAAGTGTATGCCTGCCCTTGATGTTTTCTAGGATGCATTTTGGTGAATAATAATATTCTCAATTCAGCACCATTCAACACAATCAAAAGTCAACTTAGTAAAGATATTCTCTCAGTTATTCATCATTCCTTTGTCCTAAGCATGCATGTTAAGTGAAATGAAAGAAGTGGACTCTGAAATTAGAAAGTCTATCTTTCACAAAACACACCTCTATGAGCTAATATTTTGGAGAAATGGGGACCTCAATTTTAGAAATCTGAATAAAATTTTAAATATTGAAGAAAAATCAAAGTTGAGGGTAGAGAAGAGTGGCATCAGCAAGGTGATGGAATAAGAGTTTTCTACCACCATCCCCTCAAAGCACATAGATCAACCACACTCACACAAGAATACTTTTGTGGAAGCCCAATATATGGAGGTAATCAACACAGCTAGTTAAACAATTAGTTGAGGCTGGAAGTATAGCAACCAGGGCTCAGAACTCAACAAAGGGCCACAAATCTTAGTTAAGTGCTTCACAGATTCCATCAAGAAACCTGCCCATAAGTCACCTGAGAAGCCTTGCCTGTGTATCCTGCAAACTGGTCCACAGGACACCCAATGCTCAATACACCCCACTTTCTACCCCACTGACCTATGGCTAGTTCTTTTTATTTATTGGGAGGGGAGGCGGGGCATCATGTTTTTTAATTTAATAAATCTTTACTGTTCAGATTATTACAATTGTTCCTCCTTTTTTCCCCCATACCTCCCCTCCACCCATTCCCATCCCATCCTCTGCCCTTTCCTCCCCGGCACTGTCCTTATCCATAGGTATAAAATTTTTGTCCAATCTCTTCTCAAACACACACCCCCACACTCTTATCCCCTTGAGAACTGTCAGTCCATTCCCTTTGTATGCCCCTGATTCTATTATATTCACCAAATTATTCTGTTCATCAGATTTTTAATTCACTTGATTTTTAGATCACTTGTTGATAGATATATATTTGTTGTTCATAATTTTTATTCTTTACCTTTTTTTTTCTTCTTCCTCTTCTTAAAGAATACCTTTCAGCATTTGATATAATATTGGTTTGGTGATGATGAACTTCTTTAGCTTTTTCTTACCTGTGAAGCTCTTTATCTGCCTTTCAATTCTGAATGATAGCTTTGCTGGGTAGAGTAATCTTGGTTGTAAGTTCTTGTTATTCATCACTTTGAATATTTCTTGCCAATCCTGTCTGGCCTGCATAGTTTCTGTTGAGAAATCAGCTGACAATGATATGGGTGCTCCCTTGTAGGTAATTAACTCTTTTTTCTCTTGTTGCTTTTAATATTCTGTCTTTGTCTCTTGCTCTTGGCATTTTAATGATGATGTGTCTTGGTGTTGTCCGCTTTGGATTCCTTTTGTTTGGAGTTCTGTGTGCTTCCTGGACTTGTAAGTCTAATTCTTTCACCAAGTGGGGGAAGTTTTTGGTCATTATTTCTTCAAATAGGTTTTCAGTATCTTGCTTTCTCTATTCTTTTGGCATCCCATAATTCTGAAGTTGGTACACTTGAAGTTGTCCCAGAGGTTCCTTAGATTATATTCAAATTTTTGGATTATTTTTTCTTTTTGCTTTTCTGGTTGAGTGTTTTTTACTTCTTTGTATTTCAAATCTTTGGCTTGATTCTTGTGTTCCTCTAGTCTGCTGTTAGGTCTCTGTATAATATTTTTTATTTCAGTCAGTGTATGTTTAATTTCTAGTTGGTCCTTTTTCATATCTTCAAGGGTCTCACTAAATTTATTGGCCTTTTCTAAGAAATTCTTGAAAAACCTTATAACTGTGGTTTTAAACTCTATATCCAGTCATTTGTTTTCCTTCATTTCTTTCGTTTGTGATCTGTTTCTTTGTCTCCACATTTTTGCTGCTTCCCTAAATTTGTAGAGTAACTTTGTGTGCTAGGTGTCCTATATGGCCCAGTGGCTCAGCCTCCCCAGTTACCTGAGGTGGACACTCTTGGTGCACTCCATTGTGGACTGTGTGTACAGCCTTGTTGTAGTTAAGTCTTGATTGTTGTTGGTGTCACTGCGGGGAATTGACCTCCAGTCCAATTGGCTATGAGGATGAGCTGTGTCTACACTGGGAGAACTTCTGTGCTGGAGACAGTTTTATAAGATAAGACTTGCAAAATTGCAAAAGCCTCTGTGCTCAGCTTGGATGGGGTGGAGTCTCAGGGCTGAGCAAACAACCTTGTCTTCCCATCTGCCCTGCCCTATGAGGTCCCTGGGTCTCAGTGTCCCTCAGTAATCGCTACAGTCTTTTCTGTGAACACTCACGAGTGTGCCTCCAGACCTCTGCCTTTTGTGGCTTCTTTGAGTTTCTGTGCGCTTCTCTCTTTTCCTTACAGTCCAGACTCCCCAGGGTCTCACCCAGAACTGGGATTCATTGAAGTCAGGATTTTCCATCTTCCTCTCGCTAGAGAAAGCCAACCAGGCATTCGTCGCCTGTCCTCTCTGAGGGTGTGTCTCTGTACCTCAGCCTTTTGCAGCTCTTCTGAGTCTCCATGTGCCCCTCTATTTCCTTCTAGTTGTATAATTTCCACTCAGCCAGCTATGCTGTGGTTCTGGATGATGTCTGTTCCGTCTTTTAGCTGTAGTTTTGAAATTGTTGTGCAAGGCAGCAGTTTAGGTGTTCACCTATGCTGCCATCTTGGTTTCTCTCTATAGCTAGTTCTCCATGAGCACTCCTTTGGATTGCAAGTACAAGAATTTGCCAACATATCACAAGTACATGCAGAAAATAGCCCAGCTGTGGGACTGGGAGGGAGCATACAAATTTGAGCAATTCAGAGCATTGTCCCAGGAAAAAATAAATGAGAGACTCTGAGCACCAGAGTGGCTCTGAAGTATCAAGAGAGTCATACAATCTTAAGTAACCCTCCACCAAGATGGAACAAGAAGTGTGGAATGGCAGCATCTATAAAAAAGGTTCTGAAAAAGCCTTGGAATCCCTAGCTAGGCTTATTGGTGAAGGTATTTCTGTCCAAAAGTCAGTCAGTAAAGACTGGAAGAGGTGACTGCTTCTTCAGATGCAAAGATAGCAATGCAAGATTTAAAGAAACATTTCAAAACAAGGAAACATGGCAACTCCAGAAGAACAAAATAAGTTTCTAGTAGCCAACCCCAAAGAAATGGAAATAAATGAATTGTGTAACAAACAATTCAAAATAATTATTTCATGGAAACTCAAAGAGCTACAAAAGAACATAGACAATTCAATGACATGAGGAAATAAATATATAAACAAAATGATAAATTCAACAAAGAGGTAAAAATCATTTTTAAATAAACCAGAAATTCTGAAGATGAATAATGAAATAAATGAAATAAAAATACAGTAGAGCATTAATATCAAATTTGACCACAGGAAAAAAGAATCTTTTCACTCTAAGACAAGTCATTTGAAATTATCCATGGGAGAAAATAGAAAAGAAAAAGTAAAGAAAGCTTATGGGATTTATAAGACATCATTAAGTATCTTTATCTACTATATGCATTAGAGTACCAAAGAAGAAAGGGAGGGGGGAGCAGAAAACTTATTTAAAGCAAAAATAGCTCAAAACTTCCCAAATCTAGGGAGAGATATAAATATCTAAGTACATAAAGTTATAAAATATACAGATTCAACCCAAATAAGACTTCACTGAGACATCAACTGCCCTACACCAAAGACAAAGCGAATATTCTGAAGGCAGCAAAAGAAAAGAGAAGCATAACATACAAGGGAATCTCCATAAAACTTTAGGCAAATTTCTTGGCAAAAACCTTGCAAGCCAAGAGAGAATAGGATGTGATATTCAAAGTACTAAAAGAATAATAACTGCCAACAAAGAATACTTTACCTCACAATGTTATTTTTACAAGTAAAAGGTAAAGATTTTCTCAGAAAAAAAATAAGACCCTTCATCACCACTAGACCTACATTACAGTAAATGCTAAAAGGGGGTTTCTTCAAGCTGAAGCAAAAAGAAGCTAATTAGTAACATGAATGCTTATGAAAAGTGTAAAACTCATTGGTAAAGATAAATATATACTCAAATTCAGAATACTCTAATATTATAAGGATGATGTATAAATCATTTATGACTCAAGTATGAAGGTTGAAGGAGAAAAGTATTAAAAATAACTATATTTACTATACTTGTAAATGTAAATTGATATCAAAAACATAAAATGTGGAGTAGGGAAATAAAAGGGTACAGTTCTTATATGTGATCAAAGTTAAGTTGTTAGCACCTTAAAATAGAGTGCTATAACCATGAGATGTTTTATGAAAGGCTCATTTTATGCCAAAACCTGTTTGGCTCAGTGGATAGAGCATCGGTCTGCAGACTGAAAGGTCCCAGGTCCGATTCTGGTCAAGAGCATGTATCTTGGTTGCGGACACATCCCCAGTAGGAGGCATGCAGGAGACAGCTGATCGATGTCTCTCATCGATATTTCTAACTCTCCCTCTCCCTTCCTTTCTGTAAAAAATCAATAAAATATTTTTTAAAAAGCCTCATTTTATGTAACCAAAAGAAAAACCCTGTAGAAGATACACAAGAGATAAAGGAAAAATAATCAAAGCATGACCTTATCAATAATTATCAAATCACAATGGGAGACAGCAAGCAAAAGAAAAGAACAAAGGATCTTTAAAAGAGCCAGAAAATATTAACAAAATGGCAACAGTAAATTCTTACCTATCACTAATTATTTTAAAATGTAAATAGATTAAATTCTTCAATTAAAAGACATAAAATGGCTGAATGAATTAAATTTTTAAAAATTATTAATGATATGCTGTTTACAAGAGACTCACTTCAACTCCAAAGACACACAGATGTTGAAAGTGAAAAGATGAACCCTAGCTGATTTGGCTTAGTGGATAGAGCATTGTACCGCAGACTGCTCAAAGGCACATGCTCAGCTTTTGGGCTCTATCCCCAGTAGGGGGCATGCAGGACACAGCTGATCAATGCTACTCTCTCATCATTGATATTTCTATCCCTCTCTCCCTATCCCTTCCTCTCTGAAATCTATAAAAATATATTTTAAAAAATAAAGTAAAAATGTGAAAAAAATATACTCCATTATAATGGAAATCAAAAGAGAGCAAGAGTAGCTATAAATATACCAGATAAAATAGATTTAAAGTAAAAAAAAAAAAACTGTAACAAAAGATAAAGAAGATCATTATATAGCTAGTGGCCAGGCCCGTGAATTTGTGCATATTGAAAGAAAATTAATTAAACAAGAAATATTTTAATATCGCTATTCACCCTTTATAATAGAAGTAGCAGCCAAATTCATGATCAACAATGACAGGTCAAAACACACACATGCGATTGGCACCAGCAAGAGCTTTATATGTATTGCACATATGCGAGTCAACTTAGCCTTTTATATATATATATATATATATATATATATATATATAGAGAGAGAGAGAGAGAGAGAGAGAGAATAAACTTGCTTAATTAGACCTGCTTTTTTATTTAGCTAAACTTTTTCCATCCCAGTGAAGCACCCCAATTTCTCTTTCAAGTAATTGTCAGCACACAGCAGTAAATTTCAACACGAAGCAGATTATTATTAGAGATCACTCAGGGAGAACAAAGGGTAAAATATTTATCTGCAGCAGTATTTGACTATATTCTCCACAGTGAGAAAACCTGAAGTCATTTTCAAGGTCCACCATTTCTTACTTCTTTTCAGTCAGGTCAAGTTTATAAGCTTTCTAAATCTCCATTTTCTGTCTAATGAAAAGAAAATAGGATTCCACTGAGGCTCCTGTATATCTACTCCAGGACTTATATGAAGATCAAATGAGATGAGGCATGGAAAAATGCTTCACAGACATTTGATTAAAGTGTAAAATGTTTTCACCTGGCTAAAAAGCAAGTCGTGTTCTTGGGGTGAAGAAACTACAAGCAGGCTAGTCGCTAAGGAGAGGAAGCCAAGTGTTGCTAAGTAACACCATAACCCAATGCCCATAGCAACAATTTCTGGGCTGGACTAGGCTGGGCTATGGGACGCATTTTGTGCCATAAGGTCTCGGTAGCATTGGCTGTGATATTGTGGAGTGTCACTCCGGGATGGCGGCGGGGTCTG
Source organism: Lasiurus cinereus (assembly GCA_011751065.1). Lineage (NCBI taxonomy): Eukaryota > Metazoa > Chordata > Mammalia > Chiroptera > Vespertilionidae > Lasiurus > Lasiurus cinereus. The sequence continues at coordinate 2,301,683 of JAAGEH010000286.1, read as the reverse complement.
TGTCCCACTTGGGGGAAACTGAGTGTTGCTTTGTGGGTGCCAGGTCCATGATGCCATTTCTCTATAAATGGCCAGTGCACTTCATGATATGTCTTGCATTGAGCATCTGCGCCCTGGTGGTTAGTACACATCATAGTTACCAATGAATAGTCAGACACTTAGCATATTAGTCTTTTTTTATATATAGATGATAAAGGCTTCAATTTATCAAGAAGATATGATAATTGTAAATATTTATGCATCCAACATAGGAGCACCTAAATATGTGAAGCAAATATTAACAGATCTGGTAGAAAAATGCATTGTAATAGAATAATGGTGGGGGACTTCAATACCCCATTTTTAACAATGGGTAGTTTATCCAGATAGAAAATCAATAGGAAACATTGTACTTGGACTACATTTTAGATCACATAGATCTAACAGATATATGCAGAAAAATTCCATAAAATAATAACAGAATACACATTCCCTTCAAATGTTGATGGAACGTTCTCTAAGAGAGATCATCTGCTAGACCACAAAACAAGTTCTAACAAATTTAAGAAGCCTGAAATGATATCAAACATCTTTTTATGACTACAATTGTTTGAAATGAGACATTAAATAACAGGGGGAAAACTGAAAATTCTCAATCTAAATATTAAAATTCATGTTACTGAACAACCAACCAATGAGTCAAACAAGAAATAAAAAGGGAACTTGAAATACACCTTGAGACAAAGGTAAATGGAAACACAATATACCAAAATTTATGAGACATAGCAAAAACTGTTCTTAGAGGACAGTTTGTAGAGATAAATTCTTCCACTAAGAAAAAAAGAGAAAGTTCTCAAATAAACAACCTCACTTCATAACTCAAGGAACTTGAAAATAAAGAAAAAACTAAGCACAAATTTATTATAAGGAAAGAAAAAACAAATATTAGAGCAGAAATATATGAAATAGAGACTAGACGCAATGGTTCTCAAACTTTCTAATGCTGTGAACCTTTAATACAGTTCCTCATGTTGTGGTGACCCCCAACCATAAAATTATTTTTTTTGCTACTTCATAGCTGTAATTTTTCTACTATTAATGAATCATAATGTAAATATCTGTGTTTTCCGATGGTCTTTAGCTCTACAGCAACAGTTCTCAACCTGTGGGTCGTAACCCACAGGTTGAGAACCACTAGCAGGGTCACCTAAGACCATTAGAAAACATATATTTACATTAAGATTCATAACAGTAGCAAAATTACAGTTATGAAGTAGCAATGAAAGTAATTTTATGGTTGGAGATCACCACATGAGGAACTGTATTAAAGGGTTGCAGCATTAAAAAAGTTGAGAACCACTGGAGAGAGACAATAGAAAAGGTCAACAAAACTAAGAGTTTTATTGAAAAGATAAACAAAGAGAAAACAGAGAAGACTGTCCTGTGACATAGATGCAATTGTATTTTGTCTCATGGATATTATCCACGGTAGCCTGTTATGATGTCATAACAAATTATCCCAATGTATTTCAACAATGATTGATTTCTTGTTCACAACATCTGTCCATCACAGAGTAGCTATAGTACGGCTCCCAGGCTGAGGCTGACAGAATAACCTCCATCTGAAACTTGCTGGTAGTCATATCAGACAGAAAAAGAATGTGGCAAGCCTCATGTCACTCCATAAAGCTTCTGCTCAGAAGTGACATGCATCACTCATTGTGATGGCCCAGATGAGTCAAAGGGCCCTGCCTGAGCTTAACTGAGGAAGAATATATGATCTTCCCCAGGCAAGGTCCTTAATTATGAGCCGTGCAATCTTCCACAGTATATTCAAGGTAACTCTTCATGGTTAAGTGTATAATTCTGATTCTATAATGCCAAAGCTTTTCTAAAATAAAATTTTCTTTACAAAATTTCAAACCAAAGAGTTCCCAGCATTATAAACTAGATGCCCAGAAGCTGCCAGCCAGTTACTCCCTCCCTTCCCCTGGCCAGCCCCACCCCCAGTCAAGCTCCCAGATGAACTTTCTGTCGAGGGGACAATTTGCATACTATGCTTTTATTATATAAGCTATCTATCTGAATAGGACAGATACTATTGGTTGTAATGATCAGTATTTTGGTATTTATAGTCAGCAGCTTCCCTTATGTAAGGACTAGTGGCCCAGTACACAAAATTTGATCATGAAGTGGGGTGTCCTCAGCCTGGACTGCACCTTTTCCAATCTGGGACCCATCAGGGGATGTCTAACTGCTGGTTTAGGTCTGATCCCAGGGATCGAGCTTAAACTGGCAGTCCGATATCCCTTTCGCAATCTGGGACCACTATTTCCTAACAACTCACCTGTCTGCATGCCTGCCTGATTGCCTCTAACCACTCTGCCTGCCATCCTTCTCACTCCAAACTGCCCTCTTTTCCAGCCTGATTGTCCCCAACTACCCCCTCTGCTACCCTGCTTGCCCTCAACTGCCTCTCCTGCCAGCCTGATTGCCCCCAGCTGTACCCAACAACCTCTTCACTTTCAACTGCTGTCCCCTGCCAGCCTGATTGCTTCCAACTGCCCTCCCCTCCTGGCCTGATAGCCCCTAACAGCCTCTGCCTTGGCCCTGCCCCCATGACTTTGTCCAGAAGTTCTCCTAGAAGGTCTCTCAGTCTAATTAGCATATTATCCTTTTATTAGTATAGATATCTTAAATTTTAATTCTGGGTATATTTGTGATATTTAAGACTTCAGGTTTTCTGCTAAGGTCCTTAATGGTAAGGAGAGATAATCAAAGTAACTGGCTTTTCCTGAATGTCTATTCCAAAAAGTAACATCATACTTAAGAGTGTGAATAAGGTTGTATTGTAAAGTAGCATGTGTGAATTTCAAATATTTTCAATTTCCCATCAGGAATCCAGATCTTTAAACACCACCCTGCAACCAAATCTTTAATAAAAGCAAAGATCTCCTTAAGCCCAATATCTAATTTTAATATGTTTTATTGATTTTATACAGAGAGGAAGGGAAAGGGACAGAGAGCTAAAGACATCGATAAGAGAGAAACATCGATAAGCTGCCTCCTGCACACCCCCAAATGGAGATGTGCCCATAACCAAGGTACATGTCTTTGACCAGAATCGAACCTGAGACCTTTCGGTCCACAGGCTGATGCTCTATCCACTGAGCCAAACCGGTCTTTGCCCAATATCTAATTTTAGAACAGAAAGCATATATTTAATGGTAAAAACATCAGAACTTACTAATTATTTCTCCATGATGTGAGCTTAACTTTGTTTGGTAAAGAAAATAAAGACAAACCTAATTTAATGAGTCTGGGATATCTCTTTTGGATAAATAAAGCTTAGAAGAGAGGCTAGTCATTATCAAGTAGAAGCCAGAATACACTCATTCTGTTTGCACTGGTGTATAGAACTAGTAACTACTTGTGGAGTTCACATGAAGCTATTTCATCTCCATATGGATAGAATTACCAAATAATCATCATTTCCCCATACTAGAATAGGATCTGTGAGGGATGGTGTGTTCCTTATTACCACTGGAGCTATTCAAGCAGGTACTGAGTGACCACTTTCTGAGAATACTATATTGGTTTTGGTTTCAACTGGTTGCCATTACAAGGCACTTAAGCCAAGAGAGAATGTAGGTTGTTGGTTGTCTTATGGAAGCCATGGATAGGAATTAGGAATGCAGACAGGACCTCAATGTCATCACATATGTACATTTCTTCCATCACTCTGAACCAAGAGAGACTTCCTCAGCTTCTTAGTTTCCATGGCAGAGGGTAACTCCAAAACTTCACAAGTTTTAAACCTTACAGGCCAGGTACCCAAAATGATAACTGGACTAATGTTCTCTAGTTTTTGCAAACCAAATTCTTTCAGAAGGAACTATGCTTGGTTCAACTGCTATCTGAGCCATTCACATCAATCAAATGAGGTTAGGCATCAGGATCCCACTGTATTAACACTCTGCTTCTCATAATAATCACTAAATAGATGAAAAGAGGAGACATAGTGCCCCGAAAGAAGGCAGAAATTTATACAAGTGGGGAGAAGGCTATGAGTATTTTAGGACACAAAAATATGTCTCCACTACACTCTTAAATAAATGAAAAATGCAACCAATTTTCTTTAATTTTCATCTATGCCTATAAATCTATTAGTCCAGAGAAGACTATCCACGACCAGATTTAAATTAGTTATTAATTTGAAAAATCAGTCTGAAACATTAAAAATTATAAAAACCATTCACTTCTTCAAATTAACAATGAAGGATTTAGCCATATGAAGACATCTACCACATGTCATTGAAGAAAACACACCATTGATTATAAGACACATTATTATTTTATGTACTACTAAGACAGAGAAACATGCAAATGTGGTTATCAACTGCAAAAAATATTCCAATTTCAGAGATGTTAAATTGTGAAGATATGTGCATCTTAGAATTGATGAGATATGAAAAATTATTTTGAACATTCTGTGTGCTCTGACATAGGCTCTCTGCTTTCCTTCATTTAACAAATGAGGTTTGAGTCAGTTAGGCAAACATTTAATGAGCATATGATAAGCAATGTGATAGGCAGGGGATGCAGAAATGCTTAAGAAATCATCTCTGTCTTCTTGGAATTTATAGGGTGAGAAAAGATAGCCACAGAAACAAATAATTTCAATAGAGGTGCTCATGATCGGATACTAGTAAGCACTCCCTAGGGTTTTGAAATGCAGCAAGGTCCTCCCTTGCCTAGGGCTTTTCACATGCTATGCCTTCTGACAGGAATGTTTTCTCTCCTTTATCTGGCTATCTGCTCTTCATCCTTAGATCTCATGTCTCTTCCAGAGGGACACACACAAGCTCCCTTTTCCTTCAAAGCCCGTACCCCCACTGTAACTGAAATTAATGTTCAAAACTTGAAAAGCAAATGTTTTTATGTTTGTTTTTGGCTCCTCTTTTATTTAACTGAAGACATTTTCTGCTCAGTTTTCATGAATCCATACATGTATATATTAACATTATACAAAGCAAATTAGGAACATTCCCTGTGAAAACTGTGGACAGTATACACTAATGGTGTTTGAGCATAGGCAGGGTCTCACCTGGGGAGGGGAATCAAGAAAGGCTTCATGGGAGAATCCAAGATGGCGGCATAGGTAAACACCTACACTGCTGCCTCGCACAACAATTTCAAAACTACAATTAAGAGACAGAACGGACATCATCCAGAACCACAGGAAAGCTGGCTGAGTGGAAGTTCTACAACTAGAGGGAAAGAGAAGGGCTCAGAGGGACCCAGAGGAGCTGCAAAAAGCTGAGGTACGGAGACGCGCACACTGAGAGAGTGGGTGCCGGAGTGCCTGGCTGGCTTTCTCTGGTGGGAGGGAAACGGAGACTCTCAAAGGCATTGAACTCCTTATCCTACGACACTAAACCCCAGATCCAGCTGAAACTCATAAGGGGGGAGTTTGGACTGTGAAAAGGGAGAGGTGCACGGAAATTTAGGGGAGGCGCAAAAGATCAAAGGCCTGGTGGCTCGCACGGCACTGCGCACAAGAAAGATTGCTGATTGTGCCACTGGCTTTCACTGGCTTTCGCGACTGGGCGGGAGACAGACCGTCCCAACTGTGCCACTTCTGACTCCACTAAGCCCCTGTTTTGGGCGAAACCCTGGGGACCTAGTCTCGTGAGGTCCTGGTGCGCAGGGGAGCTGGAGGGGCAGCGGTCTAGAGGCACTGAGGGCACTCGGGCACAAGGACCGCTCCAGCGATTACCCAGTCACGTGAGATTCAGGGGTCGTGGAGGGCGGGGCCAACTGGAAGGCAAGGCGGTCCCTTAACCCCTGAGACTCCATCTATCCCAAGCTCAACAGAGGCTTCTTCGGTTTTGCAAGCCTGGTATCATAAAGCTGAATTCAACACAGAAGTTTCCCTGACATAGTTAAAATGCTGAGACAAGGGAAGGGATCACAAACAAAAGAAATGGAGGGGAAAAAAACGACTGGATATAGAGTTCAAAACCACGCTTGTAAGGTTTTTCAAGAATATGCTAGAAAAGTTGGATAAATTTAGTGAGACCCAAGAGGAGATGAAAAAGGACATACTAGAGACACTGACTGAAATAAAAAATATTATACAGAGTCCTAACAGCAGACTAGAGGATGGCAAGAATCAAGTCAAAATTTTGAAATATAAAGAAGCAGAAAACACTCAACTGGAAAAGCAAGAAGAGAAAAGAATCCAAAAATGTGAAGATAATGTAAGGAGCCTCTGGGACAGCTTCAAGCGTACCAACATCAGAATTGTGAGGGTGCCAGAAGAAGAGAGAAAGCAAGATACTGAAAACATATTTAAAAAAATAATGACTGAAAACTTTCCACATCTGGTGAAAGAAATAGACTTACAAGTCCAGGAAGCACACAGAACCCCAAATAAAAGAAATCTAAAGAGGACTACAGCAAGACACATCATAATTAAAACACCAAGAGCAAAAGACAAAGAGAGAATATTAAAAGCAGCAAGAGAAAAACAGTTCATTACCTACAAGGGAGCACCCATACGACTGTCAGCTGATTTCTCAACAGAGATGATGCAGGCCAGACGGCAGTGGCAAGAAATATTCAACGTGATGAATAGCAAGAACCTACAACCAAGAATAATCTATCCAGCAAAGCTATCATTCAGAATTGAAGGGCAGATAAAGAGCTTCAGAGACAAGAAAAAGCTAAAGGAGTTCATCAACTCCAAACCAGTATTGTATGAAATGCTGAAAGGTACTCTTTTAGAAGAGGAAGAAGAAAAAGGTAAAAGCCAAAAAATTATGAACAAAAAATACATATCTATCAACAAGTAAATCTAAAAATTAAATGAATTAAAAATTTGATCAACAGAATAAACTGGTGAATATAGTAGAATCAGGAGCACAGAAAGGGAGTAGACTGATAATTCTCAGGGGGACAAAAATCATAAAGCATCAAACAGACTGTGAAATTACAGCAGAAAGATTAAAGTTAGGTGAGGTAAATAAGTGATCAATCAAAGGACTTGTATGCATGCATATAAGCATAACCAATGATCACAGATACTGGGGGGTTGGGGTATGCCTGGGAGGGGGGGGGCAATGGGGAGATATGTATAAAAAATTAATAAAAATTAATAAAAAGAAAAGAAAAAGAAAGGCTTCTTGGGGAAATAGTATTTAAAATAGGATCCAGGGATCTCACAGGTAAATATTGGTGAAAGGCATTCCAGGCAGAGGTGCTGAAATGATTCAGGGTCAGAAATGGTAAAGATAAAGGCATCTTTGGGGAACAACCTTTAGTCAACTTTGCAAGTTGCAAGGGGAGATTGAGGATAAGTGAAAAGAAGAGGTGTGTTTAACCTTACACTAATGAAGTTTAAGCTCCACTTTCCTGGCTCCTCCCAAGGATGGTGAGGTTCTATTCCAGGGACACACAGAGGAAGCAGCAGCAGCCTCAGCAGCCCATGGAGGCCTGGCATGCTAGCCCAGCATGGAGGTCACCTGCTTAGGATTTCCTGGGACTGCTCTTGCAGCAGTACCTCCACATCCACCTCTCCTCCAGCAAACACTGCCTATGGTGCACCTGAGCGAGAATCTGGACACCATCTCTGACTCCAAGAAGAAGATTCTAAATGAGGTAGTTCTGAAATCAGAAGGAAGGTGTTGACAAAAGGATGGGCATTGAGTACACTGCTGCGCCTCTGGAAACCCTGCTGAGAGGCATCAAGGGACCAGGCTTCTCTGAGGTCTGCCCTAGGTTGAGAAGCATCTTCTGAGCAAGATCCCACCGAGGAAGTTACAGGTACAGCATCTTCAAGACAAAGTTCTGAAACATAAAACTCATTTTTAAACAATAGGAAACAAATTTCTATCGACCTGCTGGAGAAAAACTGAATTTTCTCTATAGAAAAGTTATAAAGTCACTGTCAAATGAAGAAATGACCCAAGAGCATGCAACCCAACATATAAGGAAAGAGTATTATGGAGATTGTTATAGAGGAAATTAATAAGCCATTTTTCTTAATTTTGTTATGATTGTGATATGACCTCCTTTAAAATTTAGTAATGGGTATGATTTCTTTTCTCATTTGGGATGAGTAAGTATCCATATGTTCTGCCTAATTTGGAATTTGTTACATCTTTTTTCTTAACCAGGGCTTCAAAAAGTAATTCAGCTTCAGTCTCCTCCAAACCTTCATGTGATCCAGGTTGAGAGCTGAGATTGTATTTGATCAGGAAAGGAGGAGCAAAGAATATGTCAACTATTCCATTTTAATGCTAATTTGTATGAGAGTGAACACAAATCTTTATATATTAGTGCTGCAACTTTATCTTTTCTGGGTAGTGTTGGTAATTAGTTGGAAATTAAATGCCTTTTTTATTTTCCGAAAAGTTTTTCTTCTGCTTTGAGATTTTGCTGCAGGAATTTACCTGCAGGTTCTCCATTTTGAAACAGAAAGACTTGCCTGTGGAATATAACTATTTTGCTCAGATCGAAATTCCTTCCCTAACATCATGGTGTTATTAATACATTACATCAATGTTATCCATATCACTTTTCCTGAGTTTAGCTACAGGCACAGATTAATAGTTGTCTTTGCATTATGCAGTGGAACTTAATTTCTATTTGAATGTTTAACAGCATTGTAATGATTTTATTGCAATTAAGAATGATAAATGTTTCCCTTCCAGTCTCAAAATCAATATTCACAAAGTGTAGGAGATAGGCAGAAATGTGTGAGTTAGTAGAACTTGGGGCTTTCAAGTAACTGAGGGAAGACAAAGGAAACCTAAAAGGCACTAGCACTGATTAAGCACCAACTATGTGCCAGGCACTTATTACGTAGTTTACAAAATAGAAATGTTAGCAATAATAAAATTAGCAAATATTTACTGCTCATTTTCCAAATATTTCCTCAGTCTCCCTACTAATTATCTCAGGTCAATAATAATATTTCCATTTCTATTTTTATGGATGAGGAAACTGGGGCTCAAAATAGTTAAGTAACTGTCCCATAATCATAGAAGTGGTGAGTAGAAGATTCAATATCTTGAATTCAGATCTCATTCCAAAGCTCCATAAATGTAAAGCAAATTAGATTAGCTTCCTATTGGTGCATAACAAATTACTACAAACATGCACCCATTTACTGTCTCACAGTTTTGTAGGTCAGAAGTCCAGGGGTGTTCAGCTGGATTATCTGCGTAGATTCTCACTGGTGTCAAGGTGTCAGCTGGAATGGACTCTTATCTGGAAACTGGGGAAGAATCCACTTTTGAGCCGATTCAGATGGTTGGCAAAATTCAGTTCCTTAAGATTGTAAGACAAAGATCCCCATTTCTTTGTTGGATCTGTTCTGAGCTTCTAGAGATCTCCCTCATTCCTTGACATGTGAGAACCTCCATCTTCAAACCAGCATAAATGCACTGAATCCTTCATATATTTGAAATCTTATAATTTTCCTTCTATTAGCTGGTAAAAACTCTCTACTTTTAAATGATTGATCACATCCGCAAAATCCACTTGTGATATTATGTGACATAATCATGGGTATGATATTTCCATATATCTACTAAAGACAAGGCAGAAAATCTTTAGGGAGAATCTTATAATCCTCTCTACCACACCCATACTATCCTCTGCACCACCAATATGTTCTATCATTCAGTGTTGACTAAAACTTGGTCAAGACAATATTAGTGTTTACTCTAAAACAACAAGAAAACCAGAGTGTTCCTTGAGGATGAGACAGAAAGCTAACTCTTCATTTCACATGATGATGGTCTTATGCATATGTAGCACCTTCCAGTTGCCTCTCCACTGTCATTCTTCCCCGGGGCATGACCAAGCCACTGGGAAGGTACCAAGATGTACATATACTCATCCATAGCCCTTGAAGGTAAGCGCAGTTCTCTCTGCCCAGAACTCTGATCTGTTTCTGCTTGGCTCACTCTTATTTCTCCTCTAGGTCTCATTAAAACCTCCCTTTCTTTGCAAGCCTTTTCCCACCCCAAAACTAGTAGAGATCTCTCCTATACAAAAGCATCTTGTACTCACTATAATATCACTTATTAATCTGTATTATAACTTCTATCTGCTTATCTGCCCCCATTCATTGGCATTGTAGTCTGCTGTATTGCTGGTTTAGACATCTTTTGCATGGTTTTAGATTATCTCTTTGTGGTTTAAAATTTTAGAACAAGTTAATTCCCATGGGTTAAGAATTTTAAATAAATAAATGGTCAGTCCTCAAAACAGAGATACTAAAGGAGCACAGAGTGGTAGCAAAGAACCTTACTTATCCCTACAATGCTTCAAAAGTTTACATTAATGGCAAGACCTTCATAGTAGGCACAGGCCCACAGCTAATTATGTATATCTCTTCCATCTTTCCTACCCTTTTGAATTTTGACTAAAAACAATCTTAAAGAAAAAAGATATTTAGAATACCATAGATTCACACATTATTTGTCTTGGACTTCATGTCCTGAGTTTATTGACAAACCAGACTAAAAATAGAAATGAAGATGAGAGATGATGAGAACCTATTTGCAAATGTGTGGCAGCTTAATTAAACCAAAATGTTGGAGAAAAATATTCACGTGAGAAAATGTATTTAAATCCTAATTAAAATGTTTGGTTTCTTTTTAAAGTAATCCTATTTCAAAAAGGTTATTATAAGTATGAAAAATAAAAAGTAAGAAGAACGGAAAGAATATTTGAGAGACTCGAAGGAAGAAAAGCAAAGTAGGAAGTAGAAGTAACAAATTCTTCACAATTATGTACTCAGCTTTTCATCCATTGCAAATAGAAAACTATACTGGCACCATCTGTACATGTTTTTACAAAAATAAAGAAGATATAAAACAATTAAAAAATCATTACAAAGCAGCCATCAATGTTTGAATCCTGAGACCTAGAAAAGAAATAAGGCTTAGATATAAGCTGTTTAGAGACAAATAGAAAAAGAATATCAGATTTCTAAAGATGTTTCTGTTCTTCTCTGGCCACTTCAAAATTTCCTTCAGTCAGGGGTCTCTAAAATATCCAACACAGTAGCTTTACTATACTAGTTAGGACAAGTTTTTGAGAGTACACCAAAATTTCACTTGAGATAACTTGGACTAATCTAACACAGAAAAAAAGTAAAACTTTAACAGTTTCCTAGCTAATTTAATCGCTAAAAGCAGCTATAATTGAAACTTAAAGTTTAAAATGAATTCTTGACCTTGCTTTTCCCAATTTTTTATCAAAATACCATAGAACTTCAGAAAAAAAATCATAGAACACCAGAAAACATACTACTAGATCTGGATATTTTGTCAACACATTCAAGGCTGATAGAGTAAGACAGAAAAATCTACATGTCTTGCCTCTGAGCCTGCATGAGGAGAAATATACTAATTATCTCCTTGTTTCAGTTTGAGTTTCTTGGTTGTAACAAAGTCTTGTTAACTTAATATAAAAGAAATTTGTCATAGTAATTTTGAAATTCATGAAATCATTGGAAGATTGGAAAATCAGCCTTGAAAATGGTCAGGGCCCAAGATAGCACCAGAAGGTAAGACACTTGCTGATACACCTCATGAAAAAAGTGCGGGGGTATAGAGGGAACAGCGGGCGTGGGGGGTGGTGGTGACCAGACATTCTCATTCACTTTCTCTTCCTTCTACTTCAGGAAGAGAACACCTCCTTCCATAGTTTGGAAGTTGTGCCTCTATCTAGGCTAAAGAAGAATGGATCCCTTGACCGTAATCCCATCAGATGGTATCCCACTAAATAATAGAATAAAACCCCAAACTCCTTTCCACAGCCCCCAAGATATAAATGACCCAGTCCCACCCACCTCTCCATCCTCATTTCTTTCTCTCTTTCTCTCTCACTATGCTCCAACCTCATCTCCTTGCAATCTCTGACCCAGAACTCTCCTACTTACTGTTCCCTCTGCCCAGAAAACTGTTTCCAGGGCATCCCCTAGCTCATCCTATGCCCACTTCCCTCTTATCACTTAAGTCTTGGCTCCAATAACAACTTCTAATCTAGAGAGATATCCACTAACCACCCGTCTCCTCCTTTCCCATTTTCAGACATTCTCAAGCACAACTTCCATTTCATTTTCATGGCTATCATCCATATCTATAATTATTTATTTTCTGATTTGATTATTATCAGGCACCCCTTAGCCCTTCTGCAATGAGGGTAGAGACCATATCTGTTCTTCCCAATTATATCTGTATCCTCTGCCTAGTGTTTAGCGATAGTATCAAATCAGCAAAATTTTAAATGAATGCATGAACCAACATTGCAGCATTTACTACATTTTTCAGAATTAATGGTGGGTCTGTTTCTCATGACTGACTGTTAGATCTTTATGGTGGGAACTGCGTCTTATGGCTATGCTCTAGTGCCAAGCATAATGCCTGGCATACAATAAGGCCCTCAACAGATGTTTAATGATACGAATTCTATTTAGTTTGGGGCTCTGTTGTTTTTTGTTTGTTTGTTTTTTGGTTTGTTTGTTTTTATTGTTGTTGTTTTTTATGAACTGCTAGGCAGGCAGGCTATACCTAGAGAAAGCTATTTTCTAAAGAGATTCCAAATCAGATTTCATAAAATGATAATAGCTAGAATAAAAACTCCTTTCCATGGAAACTCTGAAAACATTCTCAAACACTTATAGACCTGAAATTTCTTTGACCCAGTGTCTTCCTCCAACACCATGAATAAATGTGGCTGGAAAGTTAATCCCAACTGTCAACAGACTAGCCAGGGGCTCAGAGCCAGCAGCTACTCCCAGACAGTCCATCCTGATGAAGGGCAAGACAATGGGAGGTGCCGCAAAAAAAAAAATCCTCCAAGGAAACTGAACAAACATTTCTCCTGGTAATAAATAAATAGTTCAGCTGGGGAATTATAATTGTGTGTATAATGCAGCTCAGATATAGGGCATAATTACACTCTAGAATCCATACAGTAATAAAAAGCTCCAGTCAGGGAAAAGAATGCTTGTTTGCCACGGTTTGACAGGCAAGCAACAAACAAAAAATCACTTTTTCACCGTTTATTCAATAAAATCAGCATATTACATATTCAGACTGAGTGTCTCCATTAAGCAACTCACTTATACCTCTCCTCCTTCCTCCCTCCCCACCTCTTCCTTGTTTTGTTTTCATCAAGTCAGGGAGGGAAAAAACACACACAAATCCGTGATGTGATTTTTAATGAGGCCACTGCTCGGAGGTTCTGCTGCATTTAGGACCCACCTCTCCAGGCCACCAGGGTGCAAGGATCAGGGCAGGGGTGGGGCCAGTTTGGGAAGGACCCCCAACATTGGCAGACACCACCATTTTTAATCAAGGACAATAAGGTGACAGGGGAGGGGGCAAGAGGAAAGAAGGAATCAGCTTCCCCTACATCAATAAAAAAAGGCACCTGCAAATATTTAACTGGATGCAAGGAGTTGTGAATTGTGGCTAATAAGACAGCTGGCAGCACAACACAGAGTGATAGAGTGAGGGCAGAGGAGAGAAAGGTGAAAAGTCTGGGAAACTAGACTAGAATGATTACGATAAACTGACATACATGGGGAACAAAATCGACTAATCTCACTCTGATAGATACAGAGAGGGGATTCAAATATTTTCTTACACAACCGAATTGCTGTCTGCCCCTTCCTGTGCCTCCTATTTGGAAGAAGATTTGGGCCTCTCCATTCTAATCTGCCTTGGAAGGAAGAGGTTACAAGTAGACAGGAGGAGGAAGAAGGGAATCTAGAAATGTCACTTTGTCCAGAATGAAGGGAAAAATTGCCATGCTTCCTTCCCAGCCCTGGCACAATAACAAGCTTTAACCCGACTGGGTCTCTGATTCTGACGGGCAGAGGTAAGGGACACTTAACAGACAGGACCTGGGAGGCCAATCGGCTCTGGGCACAGGAGGCAGTCAGATCAGTGGTGATGAGCAGCAGTGAGGCGGGATGCAAATTACAGAAATTGATGAAGTTGTTTCTGCTCAGTGAGCAGATTCCAGATAAGTTGAGTGTTAATAAGGCAGGCAAGTTTTCAGCTGTGCCAGCTGCTAGGAAGATGTTGGCATGCTCTTAACCCGGTATTTATTGGCTGCTACTCATTGCTGTGACAGCACACATGCGTACGTAAGTATGTTTATTCACAACATGCATAATCACCCTGTCACAACACAGATGCAAATCAGCGGCCTGTCTCAGAGCAGAGGGGCATGTCTGAGACCCAGGGCCCTTGAGGAACACTTCCTGGAAGCGCTCCCTTTCTAAAAGTAATTGATGCCCTCAGGCTGCCCTGGCATGGACTCTGGCTTCCCTGAGGAGGAAGAGGCAGAACCTGGGTTCTGGTTAATGTGGAGCAGAGTCTCATAATGAGTTCATCTTGAACTGAAAAGGAAAATAGGGGGATAAGGGGAGGGGCTTGCAACCCTTTCTGTGCCTCCTAAAACTGTAGTCTTACTTCCCCACTCTGACTGACTTGGGCAGAGCTGCAGAACCTAACCGCAGGGTCCCACCACAGCTGACTTGGGTAGAGCTGCAAAGCATGCCCCCAAGGCCACCCCCACCTCCCATTCACCCCCAAGACTGATTTGGGCGAGTTGCGGGGATCCTCAGGGGCCCAACACAGGAGGAGATATATAGGTTCAGTTCAGGTTTTGAATCAGGAATTCACCTGGACTAGCAGATCTTCAAAATAAAGGTTAAACTTTCCTCCCTCCGAGTGCTAGCTGATGTTCTCTGTGCATTCTGCCACAACAGAACAAGATGAGCCATTTGGTTTCAGTGTCCTGTAAACATGGGAGGATAAACTGAGTGGTTGTTACCTGTGAGTGCAGGGATTTAAAGAGCCACAGTGGCCTCTAAGCAACCTGTGAGAATGCACCTTGCAGAATAGTGGCCGTGGGGAAACCAAGCAGCTCTGTGCCACTCTGAGCTCCTCCGATGCCCTTAAATATGTAGGAAAGCCACTGAAGATCCTGTTTATAAAACTAGATGGCTCTCCACACACTGACAGAACAACAGGAAACCTGGCCAAGGTGAAGACTGGGAAAGCCACAGGTATTTTGAAATGGGAGAGGAATTGTATTCAAGATCACTTGTGATTAGGCAGAAAGGAGTGGACACCAACATTTGGTACTGACTAGATGCCGATTATATTACGCACACTCCCCAGGTAAACCAGCTGGCTCCCCCACTTTACAGAGAAGGAAACAGAGCCTTGGAGAGGTGAAGAGTTGCCCAAAGTCCCAGCAACTCAGGGAGGGACAGCACGGAGACTCTGCTGCAGCTCTGGCTGAACTCCAAGCGTGCGCTTCTCTGAGTGCTGGCTCCAAACCGCCTGCCACAGGGCAAGAAGGAATTTATTGAAGAGTTGGCCTGGAATCCTGGATCCAAGTGGGCTGAGTTTGAGAAGCCAGAAATAAATTTAGACTGAACAAGAGTACTAGAAAGACTTGCCCCGAAGATGAATTCATGATATAAATTCTCTGAATGGTGACTATTAACCGAAGTCAAAAGACTGATGGACAAGCCCCATCTAGTACCCAGACCACGCATACACGGAGCTGCGATCAAAGCTTTCAGGAAGACAAGGTGCACCTGAAGCTGACCCCTGCCCTTGCACCATCTAAGGGGCCGTTCTCTGGTGTTCTTCCTGAGCGGCACCCCTTGCCCTCAATTTCTCTTTTGTCTATTCCATACCATCCTTTCTGGTCAACATTTTGTTGTCTTCATATTTTTAGGTTTCCAAAGTAACCCAAGGGTAACTTACTATGTCATGCTTTCTTGTACTATTTGACCTGGGTCGAGAATACTGGAAATGCAAAACCTGCTCCCAAAAGAATGAGTCTCTGTTAGTGAAAGGAAGGGGTGAGGTGCAGCTCCATACTATGGAAGGAGATACATGCACATATGTTTTGGGTTTGGCTCTGCCGCTATTGCACTGTGTGACCTTGAGCTAGTCACTTAACCTCTTTGGACTTACATTCCCCCATCTATAAAATAAAGAAATTGAATTAGCACTGTGTGGGGTTTTAACCACGTGCACCTCTATCCCAGGGGGCATTACAAAAATATGAACAGTGAGCATTTTTTTAATGTCACAGTGACTAGGGGTCACCTCTCCTACTTCAAATGCCAGAGTCTGAGGTTGGAGATCACTGGTCTGGATACTCTGTAGGGTTCTCCTCTGTTGTGGCATTTGTTGATCCATTGGGGAAATACTGTCAGACAGCGATACCTTTCTCAGATTCCTCTAAAATATTATCATGTGGCCTCCAAAAGGCAAGGCTTCTATTGTCTGATAGGGTTTGAAATCAGGACTGTTTGAAATCAGAACTTGGCCCAGTGTACACCCAGGCCACAATCAGCTCAGAAATCCAGAAGGCAACCAATCCTTCTACAAATCACTATGGATGCTTACAGGCAATTAGCATTTTTCTCTATAATTACCCTCGAACTCCCCAGTTTCCTGATCTCCTTTCCATTTATAACTGCTTTCTTAAAATGTTTGGAATCATTATAAATGTCAAAAATGCTCCACTGGGTTTGTCAGGAGAAAACAAGGCAGATGCTCAAATGCCCTGAACATTTTAGGTCTTTTGAAGCTTCTGTTCCTGTCCCACCAAGTGCACCCTACAGGAGAGAAAGTGTGCTATGAACAAGGAACAACAGACAGGTAGGATCCATTTGACTCCTGGCGATTTATTCAGCAAATTTCCTCCCAGTTTCCATACTTTCTGCTACCAGTGACTCCAAACTAATGATCTAGCTAAAATTTTACCCTCTCAGAATCATAATTATGTTAATCTCTTTCTCAAAGCCTTCTTTTGATTCTTTGTATTTACATAAATTTTCAATTTTTTTTCCTTCCCTCAATCCCTTTAATTTCCTAGTCCTCTTAGTGTTGGCATTTTTATTCTTGTATATTTCTTCTCAGCTGGTTCCTACTTCTTTTTTCCTCTCTGGGCATCTCCCTTCAACTATTTTATGTTTCCTGAACTGAGAATAATATGTCTGCAAACTCATGCCGTCTAACCCTTTTAAGGATTTCCTAGGGACTAGGCACTCTCCCCAAAGCCTACACTGTGCTCATACCAGCATCCTGACCGATCAGGGCCTATCTGGAAGCACAGGGAGGTCAACCTTCCTGGCAGGTGTCCATGGGAAAGATTTTTCTAAAGGAAAAAAGAATGAGGGTCACAATTAGGGAGAAGGTAGCAAACTGCCAGCACTGTCTTCTGGCCTCCTTTGCCTCCAAAGGCTTCTTGCCAAAGATAAGGAATGAATAAAATCAGTGGCTGTAAAATCTGTATGAAATATGTGTACCAGGCACCATCGCCAACTCCCAAGGCATGAGAGAAACCCAGCAGCCCAAATACCAACCTGGACCCGCCTCCATCTGGCACAGGAGAGGAAATACTAGAAGACAGGACCCAACAGCCATCAGGGCATTGGGGAGCATATGGTATTCCGTGGATGACTTTGTGTACAATACCAGATGGGCAGTCAGGAGAGGGTGACTGGCCTGCGGCCCTTTAGTTAAAGTTAAGGTCAGGAGGGGAAATACTTGTGATCCTCAGAACATAACAGGACCTGCAAGTGTTATAAGCCACTTAGGGTCATCAGAGGTCATCCCAACAAAGAGTGTTTCCGGGAGGACAGCATCTAAACCCCAACCCGAAGTCCGTCTTTCATCTAAATGGCTTCATAAAGGGTTCCGCAGCTTCCAGAAAACACTCAATGCATTTTAAAAATCCATAAAAAAAAATTCTCCCTCTAATTGAAATTCTTCCCATTGCACCCCAAGTCCATTTACAAAAGATCCTTTAGTTACTCCAAAATAACTCTTGACACTCTGCCTAATGTTAAAACTTTCTCCTTTCCCTAGTGGTATGTCCATTTATCATTTATCTCTTATGCTTTCCCATCTTTCAGATGAAAGATATAATGGTACCAATGGATATATCCAGGAGGTAGCTAATATATATATATTACAGTGCCACCCAGAGGAGAAGCAGGAATGGGGTGCAGGTGAAGTGCCATTATGAAAATCAAGTTTGAACTTGGAGTTGATGCTACACTTTGGGTTAGCCAATTTCGGCTTATTTGTTTAGCTGGGGAATTTTAGAAAAATTAGATGGATTCACCTACAACTCAAGCAATATTTTCACCTAGCAACCATAATTATGAATTCTAAAAATGACTCTCTGTGGATTTCCTCGAACTTCATTCTAGGAATCGTTTAATATATAGAAAGTGGATTTGTGAGTTGGATTAGATATCATCCATTCAGGGGTCTTGCCTACTGAGGAATCTGTAACTACATTCACAGGGGCCCACAAACAGCTTAAATATGCTCAGGGATCAGGCAACCCATTCCATCTCAGAATAAATCTAATTGTTTTAAAACACACACACACACACACACACACACACACACACACACACACACACACATCACGTTGACCTTAAGTTCAAGTATTCTTCTTCAAATTTCCTACCACTGGCCTTAGCTCTCCTGAAACAGTATTAATACATACAGTAGTTCTCCCTTATGTGCAAGGGATACCTTCCAAGAACTCCAGTAGACACCAAAACTACAAACAGTACCAAACCCTGAATATACTGCTTTATCACATGCATACATTTTTTACTTAAAGGAAGCACTTTATAGCCCTCTTTGGCATAGCCAAATTCAGCATCACACTACTGTCATGCTTTGGTGTCATTATTAAGCAAAATAAGGGTTATTTGAACACAAGCACTATAATATTTAATGCAACTAATCTGGTGATTGAAGTGGCTACTAAGTGACTAGGGGATGTAACTACAGGGCCCAGATGCTGGACAAAGGGGTTATTCACTTCCCAGGTGGGACAACACAAGATTTCATCACACTAGTTAGAACAGCATGCAATTTAAAACTGTGAATTGTTTATTTATGGAATTTTCCATTCAATATTTTTGGACCAAGGTTGACCGCTGGTCACTGAAACCATGGAAAATGAAACACAGATAAAAGGGGATTATATATAAACCTTCCACCTCGCTAAACTTTTTAATTATTTTTTAACCAGCTGTCACATCCCTCCTAAGATATTACTTTAGGGTAAACATTCCCTATTGATGCAATCATTGCTCATATTTCATGATTTCAATACCATTCTCAATACCATTCTCTGGACAGATATCTGGAACAAAACACAGTCCTCTATGACTGTGGATATTATATCTCAGCCAATGTAACCAAGCATTGCATAATTTGTGATGCCATTCTTCATGACCAGTACATAAGAAGTTATAATAAAAACTTAGCAATGAAAAGTAATTTCCGGAAAGGAAACACAAGTGACCAAGGATAACATGAAAGGATATTCATCCTCATTACTAAGCAGGAAAATGCAAATTAAAACAAAAATGAAATACCATTTCACACTGATCAGACTGGCAAATTTTAAGTCTAATGATAGAAGTGTTTGCAAGAATGTGGAGAAATGGGAACTCACACACTGATAGCGGAAGTGCATATGGGGTTAGCCACTTTGGAGAGAAATTGGGAAATATTTAGTTCTTCCCAAGACGCAAATAATGTACAACCCAGAATTTCCACTTTTATGAGGATTACTGCAGAAACTTGTACACAGGTTCATAAGAAGTTTTGTCCACAATGTGATCAGAACATTATTTATAGTAACAATGAGAGCAGGGAGAAAAATCAAGTTCTTTCAATACAAAAATGGTTAAATGCATACAACTATGCAAGCGAACACTATATAGCATTTAAAATGAAGAGAACATGCACTGCTTTTTAAAACAATGTTGAATGAAAAGGTTGTAGAAGGATTTGTACATTATTTATATTATACTATTTGTATATTTAAAAATACACCCAGAAATGTTTAACCTTACTTGTGTATAGATAGATATGTAGATATATATAATATGGGTGAAAAATGAGAAAGAACGTTTTCAAATGTCTCTGAAACATTTTATGTCCTTAAAAAACACTAAAGTAAACAAAAAATATCTATATCATTAAATTTCAGTGGTATTATATTTATCTAATGTATCATTTATATTCCCAGTACATTTGAAATATCTCATATTTTCAAATAGTACATAAATTTGAAAAATACAAAAATATAGTCAATTAATAAATCTATAATAGCATTACCCCAGAAATAACACTGTTGACATTTTACCTAATTTCTTCTAAATATTTTTGACATTTTATTTGAGACAATTTTAGCCCTTTTAACGAGCTGAAAAAATAGTACAAAGTATTCTTGTATACCCTCACATTAACAATTTACATAATCTTAATGAAGTGATCAAATCAGGAAATTAACATTGATACTATCCCATCAGTGAAAGTATAGACCTTATTTTAACTTTACCAGTTTATTCCCTGTTGTCCTTTTCCTACTCAGTATCCAACATTGCATCTAGTTGTGGTATTTCCTTAGTCTCCCACAATCTATGACTGTTCCTCAATCTTTAACTGTCTTGGGTGACCTAAGGACTTTTGATCAGAATGCCTCTCCATTTGGGTTTGTCCAGTGTTTCCTGATGAATAGATTGAGGTTCTACAAATTTTAAAATAACATCACAGAAGTGATGCTGTATTCGTCTTAGTACAGAGAATGCATGATAAATCTGATTACTGGTGTTTACGCATTTAGCTAAGATGGTGTTTGTTGGATTCTTTCACTAAAGTTACTATTTCCCTTTTTGTAATTGATATATTGGGTGAGATACTCTGAGATTGCTAATATCCTGTTTCCTCTCAAACTTTGATCCAATGATAGTAGCACTTGTTAGTAGTTTTACCTGCAACAATCACTACTGTTGTATCTGCCTAACAGTCATTTCCCCCCTCATTCCTTCTATATGCATTAATGAGAATTCTTCTGTAAGGAAGAACTATCACTTCCCCATAATTATTTACATATTCAATTGAAGATTTGGGTGAGGATGATTCAATGATATTTATTTATTCTATGGGTTATAACCTTTTTTAAAAAATCAAATTGACTAAATTCAGAGATGTAATTGGCTTTATTAAAAGATTCATGAATCAGGCAGCATTCCATCTAACAACTAGAAGGACACTCCAAGGGTCATACAAAATAGAGGTTTTATAGGAAGAAGGGTGGGGCAAGGGAGCTACTAACAAAAGAAATAATTATTTGGGGGCTGGGCCATCTTCTTTTGGTGGGGAAGAGAATAGCAAGGATTTTTATTACACCAGATTGTTTTTCATTGGGGATGGAGAGGGCCCACATGACAGATAACCTCACTGGTGTTGACTAGAAAATTCAAGACTTAGTGATTAAGATTATGTTTCTTCTACTACTTGTATGATTTCAAGTTTTGCATTTAGAGCCCTAAACCATTTGGATTTTATTCTTACTCGCAGTGTGAGGTACAGGCCTGATTTATCTTTTTTAAAATGGCTACAAGTAGTTTCAGCATCATTTATGTAAAAGTCCATCTTTGCTCCAGTGCTTTGAGATGACATCTTTATCATATTCTACATTTCCATATGCATGTGCCTCTATTCCTGTACTTTCTGCTTATGCACTAGTATGTACTATGTCTTCCAGTTTTGTTAATGCAAATTTTAAACATGGTTGAGATCATAAGGTACAAACAATTTTGCATACTGCTCTTTTACTTCACATCATAGTAGAAATACTCTAACATCATTTAAAATGTTCACTTAAAATTATTTAAGAGGTTTCATAATGTTCTATTATGAATATAATTTAATGTCCCTCATTTTTGGACAATTAGATTGCTTCAAATTTTTCATCATAAAATAGCACTATAAAGGAGAGATAATATTTGCTTCTTTATTAAACTTATTATTTTATGGTAATTGTAGATTTGCATGCAATTTTAAGAAATAATACAGGGAGATCCCATGTGTTTTTTACCCATTTTCTCAGTTGTAGTATCTTGCAGAACTATAGTACAATGTCACAACTAACACATTGACATTGATGCAGTCAAGATATCAAATATTTCCATTCCCTCAAGAAACTCTCATGTTGTCCTTTTTAGCTATACCCAGGTCCCTTCCTTCAAGTTAATAACCCTCTGATTTCTTTGTGGACTCTAAGGCCTCGCCTCAAATATATGGTTATCACAAGAAAAGCAATCAGGAAAATAAGTACAATTATGCATAGAGGAGAAGGGGAGATAGGTACTGAATAAACAAGGGGGCATTATCAGGATAGTGTGAATGGAAAGTTTGGATTATTAAAGAGTAAGAGGCTCTAAGTTTGGGGATCCAAAAATAAAATAGAATAAAACATTCCAGTAGAATTTGTCAAGGACACTTAATGTTTAAGAAAAACATTGAATAAATATCAGAATGTACCTCCAGGTCTTGATTTTAAAAATGCAAAACTACTCTGGGACCAGTGCTACACTACTGAGATCACAACTTTATAAACATTGCATATTCATTAAGCTAACCATGTCTCCAGAGCTTGTTTGAGGTGTGGGAGGTAGCAGGATAGGGGAGGAAGATGGTATTTCTTTTAGAACACAGGGTATTAAACCATTAACTATTAACCATCCCGCTTAAACCATTAACTCCTTGCGATCTGGGAATATGTCTTATTTTTCCGGCTTTATTAAGATATAACTGACAAAGAACATTGGGTAAGTTTAAGATGTGCAAGATGAGGTTTGAGACACAGATAATAGGAATCTGCCCTATTGATAATTATATTTCCAATCCTTCACACATAGTCTTAATCCCTGGCACATAGTGGGTATTCTGTAAATGTTGGGTGAATGAATGACATATCAATTTTCTATGCTGGCTCCAAACTAAATTTAACTGAATAGTTTCTAAAAGTCAGATCAGTTCATTCTTTCTGGATGATAACATCAACTCTACAAGCTAGTCTTTCTGGGAGAAACCAATAGCATGGCAGCGGTGAGGACTGCAATTCAACCACTGCGGTTCAGACTAGACAGCCATCATGGTCACCTCTGATCCCCAGAGAAGAAAAGAAAGTGAATCTACAGATCTCAGAAGAAAACATGTTAAGACTTTCAAATAACAGGTTTTTAATAATCCTATGCAAATAGACTTCAGAAATGCCTAAGAAACTTTGGAATGTCCAAAGATTAGAGGGATGAAAGCCTGGCCCACAGTGGTGAAACTGAATACAGCCAAAAAAGGCTTAAGGACAGAGATAGGGTTAACTTAAGCAGTTTATGTTCCTGTAAATGTGATTAACTTTATATACACCCAGAAGGAAAGTTTATGAATATGACCTTATGATAAGTCTCCAGTTCACTGTAAAAATAATAATGAATAAAGCACTGTACTTTGCTAAGAAGCATTAGAACATTGTTTAGACATAATTCAATAAATTAAAAATCTGCAAGAAAATTGGTGCTGGGATAATTAAAGCTCATCATCACGCACATTAAAGGTCTTTATTCTTTACACCTCTTCTTTCTAAGATGATGCTTGTTTTGCTGAACCATTCCAGGCAAGCTGGGGAAGCAGGAAAGAAGACAGGAGGAGAAGGGAGAGAGGGAAGGGGATGGTAGCAGAAGAGAGGAAAACAGAGCGCAAGAAAGGGGAGTAAGGAACAGAGAGAGATAAAGACACCCATCTCTGGCAATGTTGAAAATTAAATGCTCTGAATAACTATCCTTGATAGAAGTGACTAAACACTGGATTAAAAAATAGAGAGAACTTCATTTTTTAACACACTCCTGAAGGGACAGAAAAAGAATTCATAGAGCCCAAAAACTTAAGTGAAATCAATCCTGAAAAATAAGTAAGCACCATAACTAGAGTTTTTCCTTGAAGCCTTTCCTTGCACTCTAAAAACCCTAAACTTCTGCATCATCAGCTATATGAGCAATGAGTGTGGGGAACATGGGATAAAAATCTAACCTCCCAAATCACCCCATAAAATAGAAAATGAACAAGGAACTAACCCTGCCATACAGAGGGTGCGAGCAAGGGTTACTATCACTCTCAATTCTGGAATGGGAGGGAGGTGAATAAACATTATCTGATAATTTATAATAACAAGCCAGCTCTCATGGGATTTTGGTTTATAATTATGTTACCTGAAACACCTTACTCAAATTGATTTAAAATTATCTCAGGTTGGTAGCCACCCCAGTTCATTGGTTGAATGAACTACAATCCTCTTTGGAGGAATGCATTTTCAACCTAAGCCTAAAGTTCAAGACAAATCAAATGCTCCCAGTTACACAGATCAAGGATAAAAATTCTTCTTGACTAATATCTAGCAGAAATAAGCAAGAATCTGTCCACAGCACACCAACAAACATTTCAGATATAATTCAAACACAGGACATAAAATACATATGTTTATTAAGTGCCTAGTAATAGAAGAGCGGCTTGAAAACATGAGCAGAAAAACAACCAATAAGACTTGAAAAGTCAACTCAGTAAGGGCAAATTAAACAACAGATCAGAAACTAGCAAAGAGAGAATAATCTTATGACTTGGGGTAAGGAATGGCTTCTTTTTTTTAATTAAATCTCTATTATTCAGATTATTACATTTGTTTCTCTTTTTTCCCCTCCATAGCACCCCTCCACCAGCTCCCACCCCTCCCTCTGCCCTTAGCTCCCTCCCATTGATCTCATCCATAGGTGTATGATTTTTGTCCAGTCTCTCCCTGTACACCCCTCACCCCTTCCCCCCTGAGAATTATCAGTCCACTCCCTTTCTGTGCTCCTGATTCTATTATATTCACCAGTTTATTCTGTTGATCAAATTTTTAATTCACTTAATTTTTAGATTCACTTGTTGATAGATATGTATTTGTTGTTCATAATTTTTTGGCTTTTACCTTTTTCTTCTTCCTCTTCTAAAAGAGTACCTTTCAGCATTTCATATAATACTGGTTTGGAGTTGATGAACTCCTTTAGCTTTTTCTTATCTGTGAAGCTCTTTATCTGCCCTTCAATTCTGAATGTTAGCTTTGCTGGATAGATTATTCTTGGTTGTAGGTTCTTGCTATTCATCATGTTGAATATTTCTTGCCACTCCCGTCTGGCCTGCATTGTTTCTGTTGAGAAATCAGCTGACAGTCATATGGGTGCTCCCTTGTAGGTAATAAACTGTTTTTCTCTTGCTGCTTTTAATATTCTCTCTTTGTCTTTTGCTCTTGGCATTTTAATTATGATGTGTCTTGGTGTAGTCCTCTTTGGGTTCCTTTTATTTGGGGTTCTGTGTGCTTCCTGGACTTGTAAGTCTATTTCTTTCACCAGATGTGGGAAGTTTTCAGTCATTATTTCTTTAAACAGGTTTTCAGTATCTTGCTCTCTCTCTTCTTCTGGCACTCCCACAATTCTGATGTTGGTATGCTGAAAGCTGTCCCAGAGTCTCCTTACATTATGTTCACATTTTTGGATTCTTTCCTTTTCTTGCTTTTCCAGTTGAATGTTGTCTGCTTCTTTATATTTCAAATTTTTTACTTGATTCTTGCCTTTCTCTAGTCTGCTGTTAGGACTCTGTATAATATTTTTTATTTCAGTCAGTGTATGTTTAATTTCTATTTGGTCCTTTATCATCTTTAGTAGGACCTTTTCCATCTCTAGTTGGCTCTTTTGTATCGCTAGTTGGTCCTTTTTCATCTCCTCTTGGGTCTCACTAAATTTATCGAATTTTTCTAGCATATTCTTGAAAAACCTTACAAGCGTGGTTTTGAACTCTATATCCAGTCGTTTTTTTTTTTCTCCATTTCTTTTGTTTGTGATCCCTTCCCTTGTTTCGGCATTTGCACTATGCCGGGGAAACTTCTGTGTTGGATTCAGCCTTATGATACCAGACGCAAAACCGAAGAAGCCTCTGTTGAGCTTGGGATGGGTGGAGTCTCAGGGCTTAAGGGACCGCCTTGCCTTCCAGTCGGCCCCGCCCTCCACGGCCCCTGAGTCTCACTTGACTGGGTAATCCCTGGAGCGGTCCTTGTGTGCGCGCGCGCACCCGCAGTGCCTCTAACCGCTGCCTTTCCAGCTCCCCTGAGCACTAGGACCACACGAGTCTAGGTCCCCAGGGTTTCGCCCGAAACAGGGGCTTAGTGGAGTCAGAAGTGGCACAGTTGGGAGGGTCTGTCTCCCGCCCACTCGCGAAAGCCAGCGGCACAATCAGCAATCTGTCCTGCACGCAGCACCGTCCGCGTGTGAGACCAGACCTGATCTTCTGCGACTCCCCTAAATTTCCATGCACCTCTCCCTTTTCACAGTCCGAACTCCCCCCTTATGAGTTTCGCTGGATCTGGGGTTTAGTGTCTTAAAATAAGGGGTTCAATGCCATTGGGAGTCTCCGTTTCCCTCTTGCCAGAGAAAGCCAGCCAGGTACTCCGGCACCCGCTCTCTCAGCGCTTGCGTCTCAGTACCTCAGCTTTTTGCAGCTCCTCTGGGTCTCCATGAGCCCCTCTCTTTCCTTCTAGCTGTAGAACTTACACTCCGCCAGCTTTCCTGTGGTTCTGGATGATGTCCGTTCTATCTTTTAGTTGTAGTTTTGAAATTGTTGTGCGAGGCAGCAGTGTAGGTGTTTACCTATGCTGCCATCTTGGATTCTATCAGGAATGGCTTCTTAAACAAGATACTAAAATTACAAATCAGAAAGAATATAATAAAAACTTGCCTTCATCTATGCACTTCCTATATGCTGGGCATGATTGCCAGCACTTTACATGCATTATCTCATTTAATCCTCCCAATAACCCATGTTATTTTACAGATGGGGAAACTGAAGTACTAGACATTAAGCAACTTGCCCAAAGTCATCCAGCTAACTGGTGGTAGTGCTGGGATTTGAACTCAGAAGGTGTGGCTCCAGAGTCTATGCCCTTGAATACAATATACATATCTGGCTAAATCAAAGTTTAAAACTTTAGTAGGCAGAGCACAGAGGATATTTTATGGTCATGCAACTATTCTATGCAATACAACAGCGGTAGACACAGGTTGTCATAAACCCATAGAATGTATAAGACCAAGAATGATCCCTAATGTAAATTGGATTCTGGGTGTGTCAATAGTGTCTCAATGTAGGTTTGTCAATTGTCACAAATGTACCATTCTGGTGGGAAATGTTGATGGGAGGAGGGAGGCTATTTATATATTTAGGGGAACCAAGCTTATATAGGAACTCACTATACTTTCCTAAAACTCTTTTAAAAATAAAATATTTTTTTTATCAAACATACTAAAGAAAAGTAAAAGATGAACCCAAACTGGGAGAAGATATTTCCAACATATTTAATCATCAACATATTAATTTTCAGCTTCTACACTACATTTCTCAAGTCAAAGCTGGCATGGAACCATTCATGTATGGCTGGCCATTTTCCAAATAACAACCTAACCACTTAAAAAACATCACAGACTAATTTCCACAACACCCCTCATTCAAGTTTAATTCCCCTCAGAATCAGAGCTTATCTGGGATAAGATTATTGGACCTTCTGGCTACTACCAGTACCTTTGTCTTTGAAAATCCCTGCTCTCAAATTTTCTTTAGAATTGACACAAATTTCTCAGAATCCTACAGTTCTCTGAAGACATGAGTAGCATGCAGTTTTAAGGATGGGGCTCTAGCTCCACCACTCCCTTGCACTGTGAATGTAGGCAAGTTACTTAAACACTCTCTGCCTCGGCTCTCAAAGTGTAAAAAATGAGATGATCAACAAGCACCTCATAGGAACATTGTCATAATTGAGTCAGGTGATGGAGGTGAAATAGCATATCCTGGATTATATATATATATATATATATATATATATATATATATATGGCATTGCCATGTGACTCAGTGATTCTGTTCTAGTTACATACCCAAGAGAAACAAAAACATATCATAACTGATACAGTGAATTTGTACACAAATATTCATATTAGTATTAAACATAATAGCCAAAAAGTGGAAATAACCCAAATGCCTACCAATTGTTGTTTATCTGCTCAACTGATGGATGAACAGATAAACAAAATGAGCTTTACCCATATAACAGAATATTATTCCAAGTGAAACTGGACTAAATGAAGTACTGATTCATGCTGCAACTTGACTCTTGCTAAATGCAAAAAGCCTTCACAAAAGGCCACATATTATGTGATTTCATTTAAACAAAATGTTCAAAGCAGACAAATCCATGAAGGCAGAAAATAGATTAGTGGTTGGTTGCCAGGGGCTTGGGAAAAGGAAGGATGGAAAGTAACTGCTAAAGGGCACAAGGTTTATTTTGAGGTGATGAAATGTTCTGAAATTAGATATGGGAAAAGTTGCACAACACTGTGAATTTACTAAAATCCAATGAATTGCAGACTTTAGAAGTGTGACTTCTATGGTGTGTAAATTATATCTCAAAGTGGTTATTAAAAAAAAACACAGTATTTGATACAAGGTAAGTGCTCAGCAGCTATTGTTATTTTGATTGCTAAGCAATAATGTGTCTCCCAGCATCCCTAAATTATTTTGACCAATTGAGATGTTTTTCAATAAAAAAAGCTAAACGATAGTTCCAAAAAGCCATATGCATGGACAGCCTAAAGCACTTAAGAGGAAAGACCAAGAAGAGCCTTGTTTGGCGAATGAAAAGAGAGTGTGCTGTAGTATATGGGTATTTGGGAGGGCTTGGGGTATGGTGAGCTCCAGAGCTATTTGTGAACTCTTTGGGTATCAACAGCATGTGTCAGCCTCCATCCTATATAACAAAGAGGTAATATGCAAATAGTCATCATGCTATCACACCTTAACAGTTCAGACACTCAACAATTGGGAGAGAGGAATGGGGACCAGCCAGGCACAAATGAGTTCTCAAGAGAAGAATGGGTACTAGCCAGGCTGCAACCCGGTAGAGGGACAAGCCACCCACCCTGTGGTTCTGGGCTCCAGCAGCTGCACCTGTACCTGAAACTGCAGCCCAAAAGAGGGACAAGACACCCATCATGTGATCCTGGGCACCAAGGCTAAGGCTGTGGCCCATGCAAAAGACAAGCAACCTATGATCCTGGGCACCAGAGCCTGCGGCTGCAGTCTGGGCAAAGCCACCCATCCATGGTCCCCTGCAGCTGCGGCCAGCTCAGGTGAAGCTGGCCCAGGTCCTGGGTGCCTGCAGCCTGCCAAAGGGAGGGAAGCCCAGGTCCTAGGTGCCTGCAACCAGCCAGAGGAGGGAATCCTGGGTCCTGGGTACAGGGCAAGGCAGAGGCAGTTAGGGGCAATCAGGCTAGCAGGAGAATAGTTAGGGGCAATCAGGCTGGTAGGGGAGCAGTTAGGGACTATCAGGCAGGCAGGCAGAGGTGCTTAGGGGCCATTAGGCAGGCAGACAGAGGAGTTAGGGGTGATCAGGCAGGCAGACAGGGTAGGTCCCAGATTGTGAGAGGCAGTTGAACATCCCCTGAGGGGTCCTAAATTGCAGAGAGTGCAGCCTAGGCTCAGTGAATTCCCACTCATTTCTGTGCATGAATTTCATGCACTGGGCCTCTAATAGTAATTATAACAGCAATAAACTAAACTATTATTCATTTACCAGCTAGGTGCCAGCCACACTCCATGCATTCTCTCATTTTATCCTCTCTCCTCTTAGAGTTTGGTTCTGTTCTTATCCCCATTTTCCAGATGACATAACTGAAGTAGAGAACAGTCATCTCCAGAACCAATGCTCTTCACCACTGTCATGCCGCTTCCCACAAAATCACTGGAACCAAAAAATTTCTTTCCATATGGATAATTATCATAATAGATAACATGTAGGCTTACTATACTTAGGGCAGTATTCTAAGTGTTTTACATATATCCATCCATTTAATATCACAGCAACATTGACATGTAGCTACCATTTTCAGATGATACAAGTGAGGCACAAAGATGTTAGATGGCATGCCCAAGGTCACACAGCAGGTATGTGGCGAGGCTGTGATTTGAATCCATAAACTCTGGCTGCTTGAAGTCGGACCTCTTAATCATTCTGATGCATTGCTTCTCTAGCTGATATATATATATATAGTACTGGCTTCATATCAAAAACTTGTCTAAAATCTCAATATACATTCTTTTAAATCTTCAGAACACTATGAATTAGGAATTATTATTAAAAAATGTATTTCAAGTAAAAGAAAATAAGTATAGAATATTAACTACCCTGTCCAAGTTTATTTAATGAACGAGTTTCAAAGCCAAGGCAACCTAATTTGTGCCAAGGTGATTTGGCTGGGGAGTCCAGGCTTTCAACCACAACTCTATACTCAGTAGTGAATGAATATTCCTGGAACTACAAACAATGTTTATTGGTATGCAAAAAGAGATCAAGCTAAAGCCCAAAATACTCAAAAAAGTTTCAAATAAAACGAAATAATACAATAAGCAAAAAATAAAACAATCTTTCATCTGCAGGACTATAGTATCATTGGACAATATGGGGAGGGGATACATTTGATTCTCTCTACATCACAGCAGCATTATATACTAAGTTGTCCCCTGA
Source organism: Lasiurus cinereus (assembly GCA_011751065.1). Classification (NCBI taxonomy): domain Eukaryota; kingdom Metazoa; phylum Chordata; class Mammalia; order Chiroptera; family Vespertilionidae; genus Lasiurus; species Lasiurus cinereus. Next base: position 2,271,155 of record JAAGEH010000286.1, on the reverse strand, counting down.
GATCCTCTGTAGAATAAAACCATTCTGCATTCAACTGATTAGCTAAGATCACTCAAAACACTGGCTAATGAGTCAATTCTCCCCCAATACACAATAGCCTTCCATCCCAGCTACCCCAAAGTAAAATGATGCAAGTTGTGTCCATCACCAGGTGCAGGTTCCAAGGCTGCCCAGTCCTTCACCCCCTCTCTCCCACAGACTTGTCCTTCTTTGAAAGAGCCTATGAAATCTACTCTGCTACTCAGAGAACACCTGCTCAATGTAGGAAGGAGGCATAAGGCCTATTTCCTTGTCTTGACATTCAGGAACAACTGCTAGTTCCTCTTTTAGGTGCCTGCAACTAACCAGAAGAGGGAATCCATGTGACCCTTGGTGCCCAGTATCACATGATGGGTGTCTTGTCCCTCTTTTGGGCTCCCAAAGCCTGGACTCCCCAGCCAAATCACCTTGGCACAAATTAGGTTGCCTTGGCTTTGAAACTCGTTCATTAAATAAACTTGGACAGGGTAGTTAATATTCTACACTTATTCCAAAATCTATCTTTAGATTTTGGAAATCAATCTACTTAGAGCCATTACTCTGTTGTGCAATAAGACATGCCCAGGCTTTTTCCTCAACTCTCCTCATCACTGCCAATACTTGGGCTATTTCTTTGCATCTTCACTACTTGTGACCTGATTGTGACAAGAAAAACATAGCAAAATATACTGTATTGGGATCCTTTATAGCACCACAGTTATATATGTGATTGGGAAGAAGATTGACACTATTGATTAAAATGAATTCTTTGTATTATCTATGAATATCATCCAGAACTTGAAGAATAATGGGTTTGCAACTTGCCAGTTTGCACCCATCTGAAATAAATTACAGATGGTACACTTGTCCTTATGATTATCAGTTATACTCACGTGCATGTGTGTCCTAAAAATAAATATGTAGTCTCATAGCTGCACATATCCCAGCAATGACAGATCTACAAATTAACATCAGCAACTTTGTAAGAAAAGTTTATCCTTCTCATCAATTTTTTTCTTGGTACCAGCAGAGATTTTCAAGTAGCAGTCAGCAGCAGTACTATTAAAATGTATTTTTAAGCCCATTGTACTGTTTTGACAAACTAAATGATTAATTAACAACAATCTAGCAAACAGATCTCTACTTACAGCTTAGAGTGAGAGAAACACACAGATCACCATAACTGTTCCATAGTCACCATTACTGAAGAAGAATACTGCTTAATTAATTATAATTGATCACAAAGATTAGATTCAAATGCTACTAGCAGGGCAGAAGAAGCCCAAACTGAGGAAATAAATCAGAAAACCATTCTCTGAATCCATAATGAACTAACAAGTTTTGGAGATAAACAGATTTGTTTTAATTGTTATTTATAAAAAATAATTTAAGAACATCAGGAGACCTTTGGAGAAATAATAGAATGGGGGAAGGGATAGAGCCACAAGCAGGGAAGCACTGATTCCAGTGATCACTGAAGTTTTTATCTCTCACCCTGTATAAAAAAATATGTAAGGTATTCCTCAGGGTAAGGATTCAGCACAGGAAGTGTGTACATCATGCTGCAGAGATAGCTTTGACAAATGCTTCCTGTTGATTATGTTCTCCCTGACCCGAAGACATGCCTTGTGAGGCAGAAGACTCTCTAGCCCAGCCAGTGTGGCTCACTGGAATGTTGACTTATGAACCAGGAGATCATGGTTGCATTCCTGGTCAGAGCATATGCCCAGATTGTTGGCTCAATCCGCAGCAGAGGGCATGCAAGAGGCAGCCTATAGATGATTCTCTTTCTTTATTGATGTTTCTGTTTCTTTCTCCCTCTCCTTTCCTCTCTGAACTCAAGGCAGAAGAATCACAGCTTTCTCTTCTCAGCTCTTAAAAGAACATCTACTTTTTCTGCCCAGCACCCATTTTCTCTCCCTCTGACTAGAGCCCTCCAACCCCCCAATCACAGGCATTTGTAAGTGAGACAGTGGCACTCACCTCAACTCCCCACCTCACTCCAGCCCCACTGAAGTGCCTGAGCCACAGGAAAGATTGGAGATCAAATTAGCCTCCCCCTCCCCCCAAAGGCTTCTGAAAGGTTTGAAAAACCAGAGTTTGGAGAAAGTCCCATCTCATATTCCACTGTCTTTCATCTGAAGAAATAAATGTCATGGCTGATACAGACAGTAAAGATGGGCAGTGTGGTCCCCAGCTCCAGTTGGTAGATTCTCAACATTACCCAGGTGCCTGAGCATTCACTCAGCTTTTCTTTCCAGAGACCTGTTTTCACTTTAGATATTTTAGATTGGGTTCTCAGAGAATCTGAACACTGCTACCTAAGTTACCTAAATCCAAACACTCATAAAATAAAAGGATGTCCACTGTAGAAATAGTTTGATACAGAATTGGGGCAATCCAGGACCAGACAGAAGATTTTCACAAGTTCTTGGCTTGATTCCTGGAATCTCATATCCCTTGTGGGCTTCACTGAAGCTGTGGGTCTTGAGATCAGGACTGGGCGGGGGTGAGAACATGAGCTTTGAATGAAAGAAAGTCTGGCTACAAGTTGTGGTTCCTTGATTATGACCAGTGTGTTAACCTTTCTGAACCATAGTTTCCCCAGTCATAAAATTGGGATGATGATCCTCCCTGAAATTGGTGAGGATTAAATGAGATAATGATGGAAAGAGAAATAACTAATAGTACCTGGAACAGTATACACGGACTCCCAGCTTGCATGTGGCTTTATAGTCCAACATCATTGCTGCTTTCCTCCTTTCTCCAAGGATGACAACTTAGCACCATGTAAACTGTTCCTGGTACAAGAGAACATGACAAATGAATAATTAGGAGTTAAAATCCTAACTTACCTATAAAATATTAAAATCTATTTTTAGCTCAGAGCTTATTCGATATGATAGATGTACAAGAAATGTTCATGCATTTATTAATATAGTTAGTTGTATTCATAGTGACCTCACTAATTTAAAATAACTTGGGACATGGCCCAGCCCAATTATGGGATACTTTTTTAAAGTATACTTTAATTAGTTACAAATATATTCAGTAACTGAAATAATTCTGAAGATAATTTCCCAAGAGAATTTATGATGTGGTACAGTGACAAAAATGATATTTAATTGGTATATCAAAAGTTGATACACCAAATATCAAGTTAATGATTACCATCTACAGTGGAATAGAAAGAGCCCTGTCCTTGTATCAGAAAAGCTGACTTCTCTGCACGTTTGTGTATAAAATGGGAATTAAAAGGCCCAAGACATGGGATTATGGTGAAGTTTAGAATGCAAACACATGAGAATAAAATAGCAAATCCTGTAAGACAAGTTTATACACATCCAACTCATGATGTATCCCAATACAGAGCTTGATACTGAGCAAGCTCTCAGTAAATACAGAAATAGATGAATGAGTATGCAAGTTCATAATACAGAATTTAGCACATAAATTACCAGGTGTAAACATTTTAGGAGGTAACTCTGTGGTCTCCAACCTTTGCCTGATTTTCAGTTTTTCATACAGAACTTTTGGGTTCTTGCTGTAGCTCACATTGGCGACCTTTACAAGTGTTAACCCATTGGACTGAGTTTCCACAGCCTTGCTTGTACTCCACGAGCATGCTGTTTTGGCTACAGTTTTTTTTAACCAGAGATGGGCAATGGACACAAGAAGATTCAATCAGATTTTTCCAATTCAGAATTTGAAATTAGGACTAAGAAAATCTAACTCTTTCTAGGTTAGTTGCTAGAAAAGAAATATGCAAACTGAAGAGCTATAATGAATCATAGTCTACCATGTAGATCAGAGAAGCAGATCTCAGGGAGAAGAACAAAGAGACTTTCAGAAAGAGACAAATATTCCATTTCTGCTTCTCTACCCTTGGTAGATGTTCTCTACATCCTTATGATAAGTTTTCCCTTTGTGCTAACTTGGAATATAAGCAAAATACAACAAGGAAGGAATAAGCAATAAATTTTAATAAACATCCTTAATGCTATTAAATTGGAAGGCAGAAACAATCTTTGCTCATGCTACACTCATGTTCTTGGTTTATGGTGCTAGGCTGAAAGTAAGCTTAGATTAGTAATAGAAGACTTAGATACGTGCTTATTGTATATGTACAAAGACCTCAGATCTTTTCTAGGATTAGTTGATCATGGTATAACAAACTTATATTACTTGATTTCTTTTCATATTTTATTTCATATTATTACTTCTAACAACCATTTTCATGTCTACTGTACAGAAGAAGTCAATGAGCTTCGGAGAGGAAAAGATGACTTATCCAAAATTTTATAATCAGCAAGAAATACACACAACCCCATCTTTTCTGTCAGTAAGTGCTATGCTATTCCCATACCAAGTTCAAGGATGAGATGGAAACCACATGGATATTTTGTACTCAATCATTTTAGTATGGGAAATATTTTTGAAATAAAAAATATCAATAATGCCTTAAAATACATTTTTGTCATTAACCTATATAGAAAATTGAAAATGTTATGTGTTTATGTATGTTGTATGTGTAGGAGGTGTTAAAAAAAATAGAAAGAATATAATTGAACAATGCCCTATTTTTAATCTATTCCAAACATACAGGGTGGGATAAAAGTCAGTTTATAGTTGTTCATATGGAAAATAATACAATAATTTAGAAATTGTAATATGATAATAAACTCAGTGTTTCACATACTCATGACTATAAACTTACTTCTTCCCCCACCAATTAGTGATAGATGCATGTAAAAATTCAGAAACCTCAGCACTAAACCAAGACTTCTCAGTGGACCTTGGCTACCAAGAAAGAAACCACTCCAATAGGGAAAACTGTTTCTAATTTTAGACATTTCTGAAAAGATTAATTTTAGACTCTCAAAAATGGTTTTATTTGGTAAAAACTTTTTAGGGAGATCCTTGCCTTACCTACCTCATCCTTTGTAGAGAATGTAGATTCAGGGTTTTGTGGTGGGGACGTGGAAGTGGTGGACTCAGGCTTAGTACAAAGGGTTTGGTCAGGAAGACAGAAGCCACTCATGATATTAGAAATAGGAAGAAATTTCATAAGTAAATCGGGGACATACACAATTTTTGTTAGGACTGAGAGTAAATGCCAAGGAGACCACTGCTATATTTTTGAAAACTCAGAAGTGCATGAATCACAGGGAATCTGTGACCACAGCTGCCTGCAGCACAATCTGGGTAATTCCCAGGGGCTGCCCAGAGCACTGCCTATGCCTTCTGTCTGCAACTGCTGTGTTTATGCACCTGCCTACAGCTGCAGCCGGAGAATAATAGCTTTTCCTTCTCTTCCTCCTCTCAATTCCACAGGATTTCTTCTCATTGGCAGAACAGAACCTGCAATATGTTAGCAAGGGGTATTGGGAAAGGCAGTTCTCAGTCTTTCCTGAGATTATGTAAGGGGAAAGTTGATGCTGATTTGATAATAGACAATCCTACAATTTATCCCCTTTCTCAACTCAAATCTAAAAGTCCTTTTTACTCATATTTATTTTCTAATCAGCATTAGCAACTTCATGGGACTACTTCTCATACAAATGTAGAAGCACTCATCCTCTCCTGGAAAAGTAGATTCATCACTGGGTAGTATTAATTCCTCTGACGTTTAATCACAATCTTTTTTTGATAGACAATAAACTGAATATTAAATTATAAGGTTAACCACAACTAACGCACTTTATATAAAACTATATGGAAAAGAGACAATACAAAGTAGTTTGTAAATGAGATATATATATATATATATATATATATATATATATGCAAAAAAATACATAGCTACCACAGTCTTTATTTTTGAAAGCAGTCACAAGACCATAGTTAAACTTAATTTTTAACCACCCATTCCATATTCCCTATATAATCAGTCTGTGCCTAAGCCAGCCATACCTACTTATCTGTTGAGATAACTCAAATCTTCATTCCTGAAGGTGTACATGTGGGATTGTTGTAGACTTCCATTAAGTTCTATTTATGAATATGGAATGTACACCAGCAAATCCCTAGCTCCAGACACACTCCACTTTACCTCCCTTATGTAATACCAACCCAATTTTATAATTAGAATCAATAACCAGTGATACAGTAACTTCCTTCTTTGTCTCTTGTTCAGTAGTACAAAGGATCCCCTAAATGGTCAGATGGTTGTCTCAGTTGCCTGTAAGGATTAATATCATAACCCTTGGTGAAAGAAATTTTATTTGGTAACTAAGACTTCCAAAGCAACAGGGTCCTTAGTTGTGAGGTTGGGAAGCAGAAATTAGTTTTGTAGACCTATGTATTCTGGCAATGGAGTAAATGGTATAATATGTCATTGCTAGTTTGGAATATTGATTGCATTTTGCTTCTGAGTGAATGTGGGACATGATAAGTCAAGTGAATTCCATGAGTGTGACTCATTCCCTCAGTTTCTTTTTATTTATTATTTTGGCTACAAAATAAAATTCTTTGGTCAGAATAAAAATATTGTGTGTGATACCAAGACAGTGAATAATGCATTCAATAAGTCCACAGATGGTGGTGCTGGCAGAAACATTGCTGACAGGGAAGACAGACTCATATCTATATTATGCCTCTATTCCAGGGAGAAAAACTCACTGCCCCCTCAATGATGGAAGGAGTCCAATGTAATCAACTTGCCACCAGGTGGCTGGCTGGTCCTTCTAGGGAATGTTGCCATATTGGGAGCTCAGCTTTGGTTTCTGCTATTGACATGTTGACATGTTGGACTCTCAGCAATAGTAGCCAGATCAGCCTTGGTGAGGGAAAATCTATGTAACTGAGCTCATGAATAACATCTCTACCTTTTAACATGGCCACTTTGTTGATGAGCAGGTTATGGAGGAGGTTGGGGAAGAACTGACAGCCATCACAGAACAGGCCAGCTAGACCCTGTAATCACTAAGTCTGCTCTGCAGCAGATGCCCTATGGTGAACAGTGACATGAGTAACAATTACCCCTAACCCTATGTCCATTACAAAAGTTTACCCATGCACCTCTTTCTCAGAGTTCTCTGTCCTCAACTCTCTCATCTTGATCTAACCAAGTCCCTGATCACCCACTGAAAGTTTTGCCACTGCCCAACATAGATCTATACCTTTGCTATCAAAGTTTTCCCCATAAGTTTTCTCTTCCCTACTGTCCTCTAGGGCCACTCCTGCAACACAGCAACAATTCATCCCTGTCTGGTACTAGAATATCATGAAGAATCATTGATAAAACAGAGACCCAAGTTTTTTCCTTCTCTAGTCAAAAGATCATAGGCAGCTTCCCATGAGTCCATAGATATGGGAAATGAGAGAGGCAGCAACATGGAAGAAGTAGATATCATGGGAGTTCAGACCACTTGTTCAAGTAACTTACTCCTACCTCCAGGACTTAATCAAATCCAATCTCATATATAGCATTTCCACTTACTTATGAAATGCTGCTGCACATGGCCAACTTAATAGCTTGGCTAATCAGATAATATTCAGTACATGATGCATAGTTCAGGTTGCCTGGTCTCATACTGTCCAATAATCAGAGTCACTATCAGGCCTTGTAGCCATCTAGATCTTTTCAACAGGGTATGACTTTACTTCATACCATTAGAGATCTGCACTATAATCTCTAACCAGAATTTTCCTGTGATTCCAAAAAACATCCCTGTCTGTCACAGACATTTGCACAGGATCTGATTTCACAAGGCTAAAGTCCCAGTGTACCTTACTCTACAGGCTGTACATGCTATACAACCTTCTCTTGCAGGGTCCCACTCAAAACGGGCAGTCTTATGGATTATTTGGTAATGATTCAAAGCACCAATGGAAATGTGGTATTCAGAGAAGTTGACTAATACTGCACTTCTTTGTTGGAAAAATGCAACCACATGTCTATTACCTAAGGATGGGTTGCTCAACACCCCAGACCACAGAATTTAAACTGTTCTAACTGAGGAGCCCTGACTTTTTACTGGAGATATTTCCAACCCTTATACACATGTTCTGATGAGGATATCTTATATATTTGCTACTCATCAAAGGCAATTAGTCATTAATGTGGAGACCAGCATGATGGCCTGTAAGTTACTTAGATGATCATAGTTCCTGCAGACTCATTAGGACAGAAAGTGTGTCCCTATTAGGAGAAAGAAACAACCTTTGATGGTGTTTGCTAATTATTGTAAAGTAATTGATAGATCAATGACTGCATGTAATGCACCAGAAACAAGTAGATATGAATACCAAAAGGACAACAAGACCAAAGCCATAGAACACAATGCTTAACATGCAGATATCGGCCCTTGGAAAGAGACTGGTACTGGAATAACTACTTGATTAACATTAAAAGAACACATTGTCCTGCAAGATCCAATTGTATTCTGTGTAGAATAAACATACATGTTAAATGGTGGTGGGATAAAAATCACAGTTTTTCATCTTTTAATGTTTTTATGGTAGCACTAATTTTGTGATTTTTCTAAGGGAATATAGGTTTTGGTTCACTATTTGTGTGGAAATGACAGTTTCATGGATCCTGTTTGGCTCTTTATATAATAATTGTTCTAAGTCTTAAATAATGAAAGCAGGGGGATTTTGGCCAAGTATATCTTTCCAACTATGCATTCAGGAACTAAATAAATTAACCACAGTTTGGTACACTGCACTCACTGTGAGATTGACTAAACTCAAAAATCCATGTGTCATATGACTTCATAAATCCTCACTCTGATTGGTGGACCACAGTAGTATATTGGATCTCAGAGGTAGCATTAATTCAAAGTTCAGGGAGGCTGGTCCTTGCTTTCAGAAACGCTAAAAGGGTAAGAATCACACAGGAGTCAATGCTAATGATCTCAGCTGCTTACAGCACCAAAGAAGGTGATTTTCAGAAGAATGCCAAGAATCCACTAAGATCCCTATGTCTGCCATCAGCTAAGGCTCACACCCAGTCCATAGCTGATCCAGTAATTTTTTTTCCCTTTGGCTTTCAAATCTCACAAAAGTGCCTCCCGTTAGCCAAATCCAGCACCGGGTGAGAAGAAAATTTCAGAAATTTAGTCCCAAAAAATCAGAATCATGAGATTACAGTCAGGAGGTGGTGGGTTGTTGAGTGTTCAGAAGGGAGCAGGACTGTTGCTGACTTGACAATAGAAACAGAGAGCACATGGTTTGCCTAGGGAAGACACAGGGTGCCCAGGACAAAGCACAGCCTAGAACAGTTCCCAGACACCTTATAGAAGCATAGGAAGTGAGAGCTAAAGTGAGCTAAGCAGTCATGTGACCAGCTCCTCATTTTCAGAAAAGCAATTAATGCCCAGAGAGAAGATGAAACTTTCCAAGGCCCTTGTTAATTATTGGTGTAAGACCCCCAAAGCAGAGACAATAGGCCAGATAAAGGAACTTCCTAGGGCAGAAAGCTCCAGATGCCTAGTAAAGGCCAAAACTGGGAAAACAAGAATCTCACCCTCAGGGTACCTTATCCTCCTCTAGCTTATCACTGGTCAGTTTGTTCAGGGCTTACCCCTAAATCTGTCTCCAAGGTTCCTTTTTGTCTGACTTCCCAGTGAGCCAAAGCAGACCAACCTAGGCTTTCCTGTTGCTTCTTCTACGCCCTTGATTGATTTACTGTCTTGAGTATATTTTGACTACCATTATTGATCCAGTGTCCCCTTGGCTTGGTGCTGTGCAGCCCTTTCCTTTGGATATCTCATCCCCCATTCCCTTCCTTTAAATAAATTAAATTTTTCTTTTAGCCTGCCCACATACCACCATGCTAACCTACCATGCTAACCTTTCAATGAGAAGAGTCCAGATTTGAACCCTTAAAATATTTAAGGTCCTTTCTACCACTTAGTGGTTGCATTTTGAGTTACTTTCTGATCTCACCAAGGGCATAAGCTATTCTTTCCCAAACTTAATGCTCCTGGGACCACTCCCCTCCATCCCAGCAAGTTGCACCACTGCTCTAGATAACACACCCTTCCACCCTGTGCATATTAACAAATCACACCCAAAGCACCCTACTGTTAGTGGGAGGGGATCTTTGTTTCTGAAAGTTTCAGATACCTAAATAGATCCCCATTTCTGGTTTCCTTCCTTCTGTCTTCTAGCCTCTACTTTAGAACCCAGATCCCTTAGTCACCAGAAAAGAACATTCTCTCTCCTAAGGAAATAAAACAAGCCTTCCATTTATCTGTACAAACAAATCATGAGTAAACAACTGCCCTGGCCTCTGCCCATAAAATTTCCCTAAACTAGCTTGTCTTCCTCTAAGTCTACAACTGCTCCAGTAAGCACCAAAAGCCTTTCTCTGAGTCAGTCTCAAATCCTTTTTTTGTTCCCCTCACAAATCTGTTCCCAAAGCTTCAGGATCCTGGCTTATTATCTCTCCCCAGATATACATTAGTCTAGCATATTATCATATCTAAAACTCAATAATGCTTCAATGTCTCTGGTTTCAGATTGGAATAACATAATCCTTTTGGAGAGAGAAAATTTGGCAACATTTCTGTCCTTTGGTGATAACAGTAGGATTGTGATTTTGCCAGGCCTTCAGGAAGAAAATGAGGGCTATGTTAAATCCTGTTTTGCCAGGCACCTGTACCTACCAGCCCTTGGGAGGGTTCAAAGGAACCTGTGGGCAACAACAACAACAACAAAAACAGATGGGAAGCACAGTGATGGCCAGGGCCTGGTGCTATAAAGCAAGACCTCTGGAAAAATCAGGGTGGACCTTGAGGGTCAAATGAAATCTACCTTGTCTCTGTATCTAAAAGCTAATATTACTTTCTTCCTGGACACAGGGAAGATCTTGTTTCAATGGCAGAGACAGAAAGGAGAGATGCCCCAGAAAGGCTCAGGTTCAACTTAACAACCAGTTCCACAGCAGGAGATCACAGAAGAGAAAGCATACTGGATGGCTGTGTGGCTGGAATCCTGTTGCTGCTAAAGGCAGCCTAGAAATCTAACCAGCCTGCTTAACTGCTGCTCTTCCTTAGGGGCAGCACCAGGAATAACTCTCACATACAGAGCAAAGGTCAAGGGTCAGTATGAACTGGGGACCCTGAATTCAATTGTTGCTAAACAAACCTTTCCTCCTCATCCATAAACCACTATATCTCCTCTCATGCCAGGTTGCTGAATTCAGGGCCTTGGCTGAACCCAGGGTGAGTATGAAATGCCTGCCAATGTTGTTTCTAATTCCCCTCTAGAACTTGTCCTTTTCCCAATAGAACAAACACCAAAATAGATAAAATTTCACAAGTCTCTAACTGACAGGATGAAAAAAAAATCCCTGTTCATCTTAAAATGGTTTTGCAGTAAGAGCCTCCAGAGAATTCTTGAAGAGATTGGCACTGGCCATGTGTAGGCCAGAATGCATACTTTCTAATTATCTGACACCTCTTCCAACACATCCAGGGCACTCTCTGCATCTCATTTGCATCGAATTCATTTGAGCACATTTTTGATTACTGTTTTATTATTCCCTTTCAATCCCAAATTTTCAATAACAGAGGTTTATTATCTTAAATAATTCCTAGGCTTATAAGCAACCTTTACTCCTCACTACCTCCTCCTCCCCATCTCCTCACATTACGCTCCCTTTCCCACCAATGCACACACATAAGTATTACTCATTACCACTCCTAATGCTGGTGTGAAGTGTTTCCCATAAAATCATTAAGACCTGGAAAGGAACTTTCAGTCATAGACAGGTGATCCTCAAACTTGCTTGGAAATTATTCTTTTCACATTTACCATTCCTGATGCCAAAAGAATCAACTCTTTAATCTAAAGTTCAACAAAACAGTTCATGATTTCCTGTATTAGTGATAACTACCACAACAATGAAACATGTTCTGAAACTTTGATGATTAGGTCAAGGGTAAAATGCAGAGGTGGGGGGAGGGGAGAAAACTAGGGCAAGAACATGGAACAAGACCAAGGAAAGAATTGGAAGGGCCATGTGATCCCTTCTCAGTATAATGGGTTAATATCAGCATGTCTCCCTGCCTTTCTGAGGACTTACACACAGATAAAAAGGGGCAGGTAGTATGTTTTTAGAGCTCACAGTATTCCCTATAGGAAAAGAGACCCAGTGACCTTGGTGTAGTAAGGCTGACCCATCATCTGAATTGTCATAGCCACTCAAATTCTAGTTCTGAAACTTCACCAGTTATCCAAGACCTTGTGTTTTTTCCATCCCTGGCTCATGTCTAGAATTTTGAAGTTTTTAAATAACCTAACTTTCCTGTGCTCATTGACCCACAGGGAATTTTCCATCATGTAGGAAAAACGTCCCACTGAGAATTACCAAGTTCACACATAGAGGTTAACAACCACAGGGAAAAGCTAATGGTTCCTGCTGCATCTTCCACACCCAGACTCTAGAACTGAGACTAGAAGAGTAAGTACATCTTAGGCTACACCAAACAGGTGAAAAATGAGCTGTGAACACTCCCCTGCTGGAGGAGGCGAGGCCTCTGGTTAAGGCATAGCAGCATAGTTGTTGTGATCTCAGGAGGAGGCTTGCCCCAGTCACCCCTCTGGAGAAAACTGCCCATGTATAATGTGTCCATCTCATTAGAGCTTCATCTATTAAATACTGAGCACATCAGATGGTCCTCTTCAATGTATAGGAGCAGAGTCCTTGTTCTTAGAGGGGATGCTGTGTATCCTCCTGAGAAAGCCCAGTTGGCTGTGTTAATTGCAAACAGATTTCTCACACACTGTTATTTCTTCATCTGCCCAGGAAGTACATGCTGCACCACAGGAGATGTGGGACAGAACTTTGTTGCTAGGATTCTAAATGAATAGTAGCAATTAATTATTCATATCAGTAAAGGAAGAAACTTAATGAGCAGCCCAGCAATGGAACCTTCTCCAGGAAGTTGAATAAAATGAAGAAGAAATCCATGGTCACTTAGTCCATCAATTGACCTTTAGGTGGGAACATGCTCTATGGCAGAACCAGAAAGAATCTAGTCTAAGACCCTCATTTACAAATAATGAAACTCAGAACCAGAGGAAGTAAGTAACTTGACCAAAAAAAGTGAGTAGCCCTGAGCTCTTATCTGCTGTATTATAAGCATTTTATATCTACACTAGAGGCCGGCCTGATGCACAAAGATTCATGCAAGAATGGGCCTTCCTTCCCCTGGCTTACAGCATCACCTTCGTTCAGACCAGAGCTGCCTTTCCACCTTCCCATGCTGCCCAGAGGCCCAGAGCAGCTGGGGTGGTGCAGAACATCTGTGTTGTTACCATGGCAACAATGCAAGCATCCAGCCCTGCCTCCGGATGCTCAATGCCTGTGTATACAAATTAACCTGCCATCTTTGTTGAGTTAATTTGCATATTCAACTCCTATGGGTGTTGCAAAGGTACAGTCAATTTGCATCTTATTCTTTTATTAGTGTAGATGCTCATTTAATCCTAACAATTCTGTAAAGTAGTCACTTTACAGTGAAGCTTGATTGATTACCAGTTTCCTTCTCATCTAGAAACTCACCTAAGAGAACCTTCCTCTTTTTAAATTTCTACAATCTGTTTGCCTTTCACCTGGACACAGCTACCTAACCCAGCAGATGCCAGACTCAAGAGGAATCAAGTCAGAGTGAGCGCACACACACACACACACACACACACACACACACACACACAGATTTAAAATATCTATAGAATATTGAAATTGAGAGACAGAAGACAAAAAAGAATGCAGTTATGAGATAAAGGGGGTAGCTTCATTATACAGGATAACAATCTAGATTTATTGTTCATGTAGCCTCTGTTTCCTAATTTTTCTTTATATATTGTCTTTTTATTTATTATTGATGTAACATTGGTTAATATTATATAATTTTTAGCTGTACAACATTATAACTCAATATCTACATACCTCACTGTGTGCTCATCACAAAAGTCTAATTTCCTTTTGTTTCATATGCTTCACCCCCATTTTGCCCAATTTTTCCTCCCCCCACTTCCCTTCCCTTCTAGTAAGCACAATTCTATTGTCTTTATGAATTTATTTTGTTTTGTTCATTTACTTTTCTATTTTATGTTCCACCTATGAGTGAAATCATACAGTTTTTGTCCTTTTCCCTCTGCCTTTATTTCATCTAGCATAACACTCTCATGATCCATCCATGTTCTCCCAAATGACAATGTTTCATATTCTAATGGCTGAGCAGTATTTCATTGTATGTGTGTGTGTGTGTGTGTGTGTGTGTGTGTATATATATATATATATATATATATATATATATATATATCACATCTTCTTTATCCATTCATCCATTGATGGACACTTAGTTGTTTTTATATCTTGACCATTATAAATAATGCAGAAATGAACATGGTGATACATATATCTTCTTGAATGACTGTTTTCATATTCTTCAGATCCTCAAAAAAGGAATTGCTGGATCATATAGCTGTTCTATTTTTAATTTTTAAGGAAACTCCATACTGTTTTCCATAGTAGCTGCACCAGCTACAATCCCATCAACAGTGCACAAGGGTTCCCTTTTCTCCACATCCTCTCCTAAACGTGTTATTTCTTGTCTTCTTTATAATAGCCATTCTATCAGATGTGAGGTAATATCTCATTGTGGTGTTTATTTACATTTCTCTAATAATTAGTGATGCTATACATCTTTTCATATGCCAGTTGGTTATCTATATGTCTTCCTTAGAAAAATGTCTATTTAGATCCTTTGCCCATTTTTTAATGTTTCTTATTTTCGCATGTCTATTGATCAAACTCAAAATAAACTTCCTTTTACTTATGCTAGCATGAGTAACTCCATGCTTCTTGCAACCAAAATTTCCCTGTCTAAACTAGCATGAACATTCATGTATGGGTGCAAGAGTATGTGCATGTGTGTATGTGTGTTCTTATCTACATGCTAACTCAAAGCATGTCAGGTAAAAGCTAACCTACTGAGAAGATAAGGAGAAAAGACTTGGCCTGGTATACTTGAGCACTTGGAAAGGAAAATATCTCTCCATTTGGAGTCACATGTTATCATCTTATCCTGAATCCATAATAATAATCATAAGTAATGCCTATTAACACTGAACTAACATCTGAGCTCTTCCTATATGGTTGCTTCTAACCATTTTATATGCATGTACTCATTTAATTATGACAACTGTGTAGCACAGGTATGATTGTTATCCGCATTTTATAAATGAAGAAATTAAATGAGAAGTTAAACAACTAGTTCAGTGTCATGCAGTGAATAGGTGGCAAAGCCAGTATTTGAACTCAGAGAGTATAGCTTTTCAGCCTATGCTCTAAGTGGTGGATTGGCAATATACTTTCTAGGTTCCTCCTTTTCCTTAAAGGACTACAGCCCAATAAGTGGCTTTCAGAATCACACAGTGAAAATCTAGTGGGCATCAGCAAACAAGTCAGTCTAGTGGGCAATTAGAGGGTTAAGAATAAATTTTTTTTTAATTATTATTGCTTCAATTTGTCAGCCCAGTGACTTAAACCACTGCCTGAGCCATCAAATAACTCTAATTGTATTTTAATTTTCATCTCAATGTTAAGACCTATAGATCAACAATGTTCCCTTTCTTAACATCCCATTTGGCTATAAAAGCCATG
The DNA here is from genome assembly GCA_011751065.1 of Lasiurus cinereus. Classification (NCBI taxonomy): domain Eukaryota; kingdom Metazoa; phylum Chordata; class Mammalia; order Chiroptera; family Vespertilionidae; genus Lasiurus; species Lasiurus cinereus. Next base: position 2,255,512 of record JAAGEH010000286.1, on the reverse strand, counting down.
AGTGACAGGCCATTCTCAGTCCTCATGGAGACAATGAGTACTGGTGGTTTGGGAGTAACAGACACTAGCAATATGTTCTATCATAGTGTTAGCAAGTATTTAGCCCCATGAAAAATAAGATTTTTTTAAAAAAAAGTTTGCAATTTTAAAAATTCCACATGTTAGTTTAATTGCAAATAATTGGATTGTTTTGTTTGTATTCCCAGGCAGGAACCCAAAATCATCCTCCAAACTCATCAAACAATTCAAACCAACTCACTGCTCTGAGCCAACCTGTAGTAATCCATTTTACTTTTCCTTAAAATATGAGCAGGAAAGATGTAACTCTTTTATTCATCACTGCTGTAAAGAGCTGATCTGAATGAGAGGGAAGAGATGGTTGAAAAGAGTGATGGCACAGGCTTCCAAATGAAAGAAGCACCACTATAGGTTATTGAGAGAAACATCGTAAGGATCATAAGCAGAGCTCAATAGTCACACAAAACATAAACCGCCTAAAGATAATAGATACTGCTTCAATGGAATCATCCTAACTTGTATCTTATGTTTGAAGACAGAAAAGAAAATATATCCAATTTATTGGAGTTTAGGGTCTGAAGTAGCTAGCTCATGGGCTTGTTTCCTATGAAACCTACTCAAAGGTTATATTTATACAGTACTTTCTGATTTCCTGTTCATTGGGGATTGCTTACCAAATAATTCATTTTCATCCCCTGAATGTCTAGCAATATTTTACAATCCAGAGAATTTAGAGATGGGGCTGGGAAAGCAAGATACAGGACGGAACAAATCTTCTTTTTGTAAAATAACACAAGATACATTGTCAGCATTTTCAACTTCAACAAGAAAAAGAAGAGAACAAAGAATTTGGAAACCTGAGGCCTAGAAATCTTTCTATTCACTCACTCTCTACCCATCCCGAGGTACTATGAGAAACCAGAGCAATTACTAAAGATCATTTAGACCCATAATGTTTGCTCAGAGACTATAATCAGAAGGGAGAATTTCTGGCAGGTGGGAAGAGAGGACAGAGCATAGATTTTAGAAAGAATGAGTCAAAGTTTAGGAAGATCAGCCATCCTATATAATAAAGAGGTAATATACAAATGGTCGTTACACTCTGATGTGTAATGACCAATCACCAGGAGGGCAAGGCAGCAAGCTACAAGCAAGGAAGAGCTATAGGAGGGCAGAGCAGCGAGCTACATTCAGCAGAGTACTACAGTAGCAGTGGGCAGGGTGGCCAGCTAAGGCAAGCGACAGCGAGCTACTTGTGAACGGATTCTTGCACAGGGTCACTAGTGTGATAGAAAGACAGCATTGTCCTTTATATAGCGAGTTTTTAGTGACTCCCATAGAACTCATCTAGAAACATTTATTTAGTGTGTTCTATTCCCCTATGTTTATTCCAATCCATATGACATAGGCACCTTATATTTATACAGTACTTTCTGATTTACAAAGCACTTTCCCATTCATTAAGTTTCCTAGTTCTCCAAGCAATCCTAATTGTAGGATTACAGATGGGAACATTGAGTCTCATAAAGACTTTCATCCAACATGCTATAAGGATCTCTCTGGCTATAATATATGTTCATTTATTAACCCCCTCCCTTCTTTTTGCTGTTTTAACTACCAGAATCCATCTACCCTTTTAAAAATAATCAAACACAACATTTCATCTCAGCAACTAACCTCTCTTTTTCTCTCAATCCATGTTTTCCAAGTAGAGTTGACTTTATCCCAAGTCTTATGACTCAGAACTGGCCTGTTAAGTGACATATGACCTTGAGAAAGGTGACTAACCCAATTTGGACTAATGAGATGAACTTATATTTGGATAGGTCTGCAGAAATAAAAAGGTGATCTTTTTCACATTAGGTTTGAACTTCAAAAGATGAATAGTTATCATATAGAATCTGATATTAGAATCAACTATAAAGGAGTGAAGAGCTGAGGGCTAAGGGATGGGGGACAATTAGACCCAAATGGTTCTTTATGGACCCCTGGGTCAAATAATGTATTTCTTTTTATTGTCTTAAGCTAGTTTGAATTGAGTTTTCTTTCTCTTGTCCTAACTGATACATTATCCAATTCCTTAGATATGTCCCTCCCCCAAATATCCCTCAAACAAAAAGGATGATCTTCCCAGATAGAACACTGGTACATAAAAAGTTACACAGCCAGTACTCCTAAATAGTCTATTACTAGGTAGGAGTTCTTTCCCCTGGCGCCATAATGCTTCCCGCCATGCCTTTGGGTATGCTATTTCCTTGGCCTGTGTAATCTCACTCTTCCTTTCATACATAGATAAATTTACTCATTCTCTACTGACAAATATATGTTCTCATTTTTTCCTTCTATGAATACCCATAACTAATCCTGGTACTTAATTACATAGAAATTTTTGCTACTGATCTTTTTTATAATTTTGGATAGTTTACCCTTCCAAATAGACTCTAAGATATGTTCTTATACTATGTCTCTATCCCTCACAATATTCTAACAATATGTACATAACTCACCTTATAAATACTCAATGTTTTTTACTGACCTGGCAAAAGAAGTGCAAAGTGGGTAGGAAGTGACACAGCAGCCAGATGGCTAAATAAAAAAAAAAATAAAAAAATAAAAATGAAGAGATGATAAAGTTAATCCCTGTGGTGTCTTTAATATTGGCTTTGTGACTCAATGTAAACTTTAGGATATCTTTTCAAGAAAAGCAGCACCTATGCCGAAACCCGTTTAGCTCAGTGGATAGAGCATAGGCCTGCGGACTGAAAGGTCCCAGATTCAATTCCGGTCAAAGGCATGTACCCAGTAGGGGGCATACAGGAGGTGGCTGATCAATGTCTCTCTCTCATAGATGTTTCTAACTCTCTATTCTTCTCCCTTCCTCTTTGTAAAAAAATCAATAAAATATATTATTTTAAAAAAAGAAAAGCAGCACCTATTTTAAAGGTTCCATACTGAGAACCAAGAAGCCCATAGAATATAACAGAGTCCTAACCCCATAGTAGGACTTCAATTAATTTTTATGAAAGCAAATCAAGAGTTGGGTTCTATCCAAACTATCACTCCATGGGATATTCCCAGAAGTGATTTCTTACAATAATAAATAATCCCAAAAATGTTTTCATGGCTTATTTTTTCATGTTTTATTTATGTGTTAATAAAAATAGTAAATATTTTTTCAAATATCTACTAGGTGCCAGACATTGTCAGACACAGAGATATTTTGCATATATTATATCCAACCCTTTAAAAAGCTGCAAAGTGTGTAGTTTCATTATTGACTTTTTAAAAATAAAATGAGTACCTTAAATGGCAGTTCTGTTTGGAAATCCAGAAATCCAATAAATCTTACCAAAAATCACATCAAAATATGGGCTAAAATAATATAAACATCTGTTAAAGATCTTAGCATATGACAAGCCTAGAGACAATGCCAAGTATTAAAAACAAAGAGGGAACAGAATTCATAAGAGTTAGTGTATGAGCTGCAGCTGCGTCTATCGGAGGTGGGGAGACTACTGATTCTATAACCCAAGTCTCTGGGATTTAATGCCCAGGCAGGGCCAGAAGATAAAGTAAGGCACAAAGTTGAAATTAACTCGCTTCACATAAAACCTCAATGGGAAACTCGATAGGTTATAAATTCAATGAAAGGGTGAACTAAACACACACACACACACACACACACACACACACACACACTCACACAGAGAGAGACTATCTACTAGCATAGAGAAAACCAGGAAAGTTCTTTCTGCCAAGACCTGGGCACTGGTAGAGATAAATTCAAGTTTATCCTAAGAACCTATAGCCAGGAATGTGTCTCTGTTAGTGTGTTGAGTATGGATTTACCTCTCTCCAGCTCTAGGAACCATAAAAGTGGTCTCTTGCTTGCTAATGCACTCTGGAGCACCCAGAAGAAAACAAACAAACTAAATAAATAAAAGGGCATGCCCTCAACCCAGGCCACTCAAGATTCAAAGAGAAAAAGCACTTTTGAAATAGTTTATAATCTGAAATTATAAAAATAAGAAAGAAAATCTCACTAAGAGTGAGCATATAAAACATATAACAGGATTACACTCTTAAGATTGCCAAACGATGGGACTATATATTTTATCTAATAAAAGAGAAACATGCAAATTGACCTTACCTCCTCTACACCCACCAGCCACGCCCACCAGCCAATCAGAAGCAAATTAACCCAACACAGATGGCAGTTAATTTGCATACACAGGCGCCCAGCGGCCTGGGTCTCAGGAATATACTTGGGACCCAGGCCACTCCTAGCCTATAGGCCCGTACTTGGGCCCTGAGCGGCAGGGGTCCCAGAACACCCCCAGCCAGTCTGGGACTATGGGTGCAGCAGCCAAGCTGCTGGGGACAGGGCGGCAACATCCCCGTGTAGCAATGGCGTGATGTTCCCGCCCTGCCCCCAGCCTTGCGCGTGCTCTGGTGCCAAGTGGCGGTGCAGCTCCACACCCCCAGCCCAGTGCCCATGACAGGGAGCTGGCTGCTGGCCTCTGGATCATGCGGAGACCCTGGCGGCTGCTCCGTGTGCGGCCCAGGGGTCCCTGCATGTCACCCAGCCCAGAGTCCACGACAGGGCTAGCTGCTGGCCTCCGGGGCATTCGGAGACCTGGATGTTCTCACCCCACCCTCAGCCACTTGCGTGTGCTCAGGCTCCAAGCTGTGCTTCGGGTCCACATCCCCAGCCCAGTGCCCACGATTGGGGGGCTGGCTACTAGCCTCTGGGGTGTGTAGAGACCCCAGAGGTCCCCACAAGCCCCCCAGCCTAGCACCCACAACAAGGGTCTGGCTGCCAGTCTCTGGGGTGTGTGGAGACCCCAGTGGCCACCACTGGGTGTCAGGGACACCTCCTTAGCCCAGTGGATACAACACAGCGGCCACATGAGCTACAGAGGAAACACCATTTTTTAAAATATATATATTTTATTGATTTTTTTTTTTTTTACAGAGAAAAGGGGAGAGGGACATTTTGGAAACATCAATGAGAGAGAAACATTGATTAGCTGCTTCCTGCATTCTCCCCACTGAGAATGTGCCTCCAAACAAGGTACATGCCCTTAACAGGAATCAAACCTGGGACCCTTCAGCCTGCAGGCTCACAGTCTATCCACTGAGTCAAACCAGTTCTAAAGTAAACACCTTTTCTGACCCTCATTGGCTAAGCTCCTGTATGCCACCACTTGCAGTGTTCTTGGTAACTTGGGTTATAAAATCCAAGAAGGTGATGTAGGGATTTTCCACCATACTCCCGGAATAAAAAACAAAGGTCTGCTGCTGAAGAGGCTAAGAAATGTCATATCCTGCCCTAGCTGGTTTGGTTCAGTGGATAGAACCTCGGCCTGCTGACTGCAGGGTCCGGGTTCGATTCTGATCAAGGGCATGTACCTAGGTTACAGGCTCCTCCCTGGCTGGGACCCAGGTCAGGGCTCATGCAGGAGGCAACCAATCAAAGTGTCCCTCTCACATTGATGTTTCTCTTTGTCTCTCCCTCTCTCTTCCACACTCTCGAAAAATCAATGGAAACATATCCTCAGGTAAGGAAGAGAGAGAGAGAGAGAGAGAGAGAGAGAGAGAGAGAGAGAGAGAGAGAGAGAGAGAAAGAAAAAAAAAGAAAGAAATGTCATATCCTATGAAAGACACATCTTGAAAATGCCTAAAGAAAGTTGTCATTTTTTCACAGCGAAGGAACTAGAGTCCATGTTGATGAAAACCACTTGGTGGCTGCAGTGGCTGCAGCAGCGGGGTAATGGGGCTGGTGCCTTCCCTTGATTAACCCGGTCACCTCCCATAGAGGGTGGACAGATGTGGCTGAGGCCCGCTACCCAGGGGGAGCAGGTCGCAGGTCTCAGCCATCAGTTGGACATCTCCTGAGGGCTCCCAGTCTGTGAGAGGGTGCAGTCTGGGCTGAGGGGGACCCCCCACCATGCACGAATTTCATGTACCAGGTCACTAGTGTGTACACACACACACACACAGAGAGAGAGAGAGAGAGAGAGAGAGAGAGAGAGAGAGAGAGAGAGA
>JAAGEH010000286.1:2200455-2249436 GCA_011751065.1 Lasiurus cinereus | reverse complement strand
AGAGAGAGAGAGAGAGAGAGAGAGAGAGAGAGAGAGAGAGAGAGAGAGAGAGAAATGGGCTAATAAGATGAAGCCAGCAACTGTAGGGAAGCCTGGGTCCCAGGTGCCAGAGTGAAGCCAATGCTAGCAGCCAAAGGAAGGAAGGCCTACTCTTGCACAAATTTCATGCATTGTGTTTATCCTATATAATAAAGAGCTAATATGAAACTGGTTGTCACATCCTCATACCCTCATGTCCTCTGCTCTGGCACCAGGGCCAGGGGACCTGAGGCCATGCCCCCCAACTGGTGCCAGGCTGGGAGAGTGAGGATGCATCCCATCCCCTGCCTTGCAGGGCTTGATGAGAGTGGGGCTGGCCAGGTCTTGCACAATTTCGAGGTGCATACAGGTGGGCAGGGACTTGACTCTGGGTCTCGCTGCATGCCCCAGACTCTGACAGGAGGGAGATATTCATATACATTTTACTAATTTTTTCCATCTCTGACAATTCTATTATAGAGAAAGGACAAATAGCAATCTATACTAATAAAAGCCTAGGTGGCCCTCACACCCTCACACCCTTGTGCAATGCCCTCACATTGTTGCAAGATGGCCACCATAAGATGGCTGGCAGGAGAGGGTAGTGAACAGGCCAGCAGGGGAGGGCAGTTGGGGGTGACCAAGCCAGAAGAGGAAGGCAGTTGGGGGAAACCATGCCAGCAGGGGAGGGCAGTTGGGGGGCCATCAGTCTGGCAGGGGAGGTCAGTTGGGGTCGATTGGGCCAGCAGGGGAGCAGTTAGGGGGCAATGAGGCAGGCAGGTAGAAGCAGTTAGGGGCAATCAGGCAGACAAGCAGGTGAGTGGCTAGGAGCCAGCAGTCCTGGATTGTGAGAGGTAAATCTTACTGCTGGTTTTCCCAGATTGGAGAGGGTGCAGGCTGGGCTGAGCAATACCTCACCAGTGCATGAATTTCATGCACTGGGCCTTAAGTGTGTGTGTGTGAGTGTGTGTGTGTGTGTGTGTGTGTTGAATTGTAGAGGAATGGAAAATTATTTTTAAACTAGAAGCCCAGTGCATGAAATTTGTACAGGAGTAGGCCTTCCTTTCCCCAGCTGACAGCACTGGCTTCCCTCTAGCACCTGGGACCTGAGCTTCCCTGCAGCTGCCAGCTTCGTCCTAGAGGATGAAAGGATGTCTGGTCTAATGAGCATATTACTCTTTCATTATTATAGATGAATATAAGAAAAGTTTTTAAAAAATCAGAGTATTGATACAAATTTAATGATGTTATGAAAGAAAATAAAATATATAAAATTTTTAATTTTGAAGCTTAATGGTGAGTTATCAGGCATTCATTACAATATTCTCCATATCTTTTGCACGTCTAAAGAAAATAGTAAACTGAAAGTTTTAAAAATTAAACAAACTCAGTTCAGAGATAAACTGATTAGATATCACAGAGGAAAGAACAATGAACAAGAAAGTATTTATGAGGGAATTATCAAAATTAAGTTTAGAGAACTAAACAGTTAAAAAATATATAATAATATTGAAGAGTATGAATGACAGAATAAGAAGTCTCACCATATATCCAATGGAAGTCTCAGAAAGAGAAAATAGAGAGAAATGGGCAAATGTATTTGCTGAAAGATAATAGCACAGGGTTTCCCAGTATTGAAAAAAGACATAATTCAGGATGTTTACTTATTTATAAGCAGAATAAGGAAAAATAAATCCACACCCAGATATCTATTATGAAGCTCCACAGCACCAAAAAGATCTTAAAAGCATCCAGACAGAAATCCCAGGTAATCTATACTAATAAAAGGGTAATATGTTAATTAAACAAGATAGACCCAGATGTGTTCCAAACGTCATTCCAGATGTCCTTCCTGACAAAGCCAGGAGCATGGCCAGTCTGCAAATTTCCTGTGGCCCCTCATCCAGGCCAGCCCCGCCTCCCAGCAGGGACCCCCACCCGAATTAGAGGCGTGGCTGGCCTGCAAACCCCCAGTGACCCCTCCCCCAGGCCAGCCGCAGACCCCACCCCAATTGGGGGGCATAGCTGGCCTGAAAACCCCCAGTGACCCCTCACTCAGGCCAGCCCCACTCCAGTGGGGACCCCCACCCTGATTGGGGGCAGGGCCAGCCTGCAAACTGCCCACACCCTCTTTCCTTGGCCGGCTCCACTCCCTCCCAGTAAGGACCCCCCACTTTAATCCCTTTCAGGCAGGCCAGCTAACCCCCACCGGTGCACCAGGCCTCTATCCTATATATCCTATATAATAAAAGGGTAATATGCAAATTCACTCTAACAATAGAATGACCAGAATGACCTCTGGACTACTCACTATGAGGCGCACTGACCACCTCTTGGTCCCTTTGCCTGGCCAGCAGTCTCTGATTGCCTGATGGCCACCTTAGCAGGGGCAGGGCCACCAGCGGGTGGGAACAGCCCACCTCTCAGTCCCTTCCCCAGGCTGTCAGGCACCGATCACCAGATAGCAAATAAGTAACCAGGAGTGAGTGGGGGAGGGGGGGACGGGGCCAGCTGCAGACATCTGGGGAAGATGGCCCTGATTGCGGGCCAGGCCTAAGGGCCAAACCCATGCACAAATTTCATGTGCTGGTCCTCTAGTCTACAAATAAATAATAATTAGACTAACAATAGATTTTTCAACAGCAACAATAGAAATATGCAGACAAAGAAATATCTTTGAAATATTGAAATAAAATAATGCCAACCTTGAATTCTTTAAGAATTTAAACCACCATTCTTGATTCAAAGTGAAATAAAGACTATTTTAAGCACACCAGTCAGAGAGCTCGTGCTAACAAATATTTGCTCAAAGGACAAATAATATACTTAAAGAAGAAGGATTTTCAACCCAAAAGGAAGGGCTAAAATACATGAAAGAATGATAACCAAATAAAATTGTTAAAAATATGTCTAACCTAAATAAGCATTAATTTAAAAATCAATAATAATAATAATAATTGATGAATTAAAAAACAGACAAATCTTAAATATAAAAAGTTAGAAATAAATAGATTCTAAGATTCTTCTGTTGTTCAGGAGAAAAATAGAAATTTTGTTAAGCCAAACATTCATGTTAAGATGTTAAGCATGACCTTTAAAAAATGAAAGCAGATGGCATGAACTTCAAAGAGTAGAAAGTGGGAAATGAATAAAAATAACAATCAATATTAGGCAGTTTGAGAAAAAGAAAAAAAAACAGAATAAGCAGAGTTAAGAAAAAAATAAAAATAAGATGAAAAAAATAAAATGAATTACGTTATTAATCATATAAATGTATGTTATACATGCAAGTTAAAAGACAGATTAACAGGTTACAATTTAAAATATCCCATAATATGCTGTTTATATGAACAGATAATTCATACAAAGTCAAAGCAAAGACATATTAACATATAAATAGATGCTCAATCTTATTAGCACTTGGAAAATGAAAGTTAAAACAAAATCGGCATCACATTTCATAGCTATTAGATTGGCAAAATCTTAAAGTGTGATAATTAACAACTATTGTGAACTTTTTTACATAGTAGAAATATAAATTGGTACAATTGCTTTGGAAATGTATTTGGCAAAATCTAAAGTTAAAAATATGCATACCTTTAACTTTGCAACACTACTAGGTAAATGTTCTAAAGCAGCGGTTCTCAACCTGTGGGTCGTGACCTGTTTTCTGATGGTCTTAGGCTCTACAGCAGTGTGACACAGGTTGAGAGCCACTAGCAGGGTCGCCTAAGACCATCAGAAAACACAGATATTTACATTACGATTCACCACAACACGAGGAACTGTATTAAATGGTCGCATTAGAAAGGTTGAGAACCACTGTTAAAGAAACTGTTAGAAGAGTATATATAGATTTGTATTCAGAAATACTTATTACAACCCAAATTGTAATGAAAAAGGAAAACCACAAGCAACCAATGTACATCACCATAAGCATCATCTTAAATTTTAAATTATGCTAAATGGAATACTATGCAACCAAGAACATGAATAAATGAATGACAACCATATGCAGAAAGTGAAATTCAGAAACATTGTTGAGCAACAAAGGCAGGTCAGCAGGATATTATAGTATGATCATACATAATAAAAGGTTAATATGCAAATGACTGAATGGTGAAATGACCAGTCACTGTGATGAGCACTGACCACCAGGGGGCAGACACTCAACAAAGGAGCTGCCCCTGGTGGTCAGTGTGCTCCCACAGAAGGAGTGCCACTCAGCCAGAAGCCAGACACATGGCTAGCGAGCACAGCTGCAGTGGTGGGAGCCTCTCTCGCCTCTGTGGCAATGCTAAGAACATCTGACTGATGGCTTAGGCCCAGTCAGACATCCCCCCAGGGCTCCCAGACCATGAGAGGGCACAGACGAGGCTAAGGGACCCCTCCTCTCCCAAGTGTACGAATTTTATGCACCAGGCTATGTAATAAAAAGGTCAATCCGACACACAAGAGAGCCGTCTCCATGTGGTCAAAGGTGGCTGCCCCCATGTGGACACAAGATGGCCACCACAAGATGGCCAGCAGGGAAGGGCAGTTGCGAGGGACCAGGCCTGAAAGGGAGGGAAGTTGGGGGTAATCAGGCCTGCAGGGGAGGGCAGTTGGGAGCAACGAGGCCTGTATGGGAGGGGAATTGGGGGTACCAGGCCTTCAGGTGAGGGAAGTTGTGGGGCACGAGGCCTGCAGGGGAGAACAGTTGTGGTGAGGACCCAGACCTTCAGGGGAGGCAGTTGGGGGAGGCAGGCCTGCAGGGAAGGGCAGTTAGGGGTGATCAGGCTGGCAAGGGAGGGAAGTTAGGGGTGACTGGGCCAGCAACAAAGGAAGTTGGGGCAACCAAGCCTGCAGGGGATGATAGTTAGGATGACCAGGTCAGTAGGAGAGGGCAGTTAGTGGTAACCAGGCCAGCAGGGGAGAGCAGTTAGGGGCAATTGGGCCAGCAGGGGAGCTGTTAGGCATTGATCAGGTTGGCAGCAGAGGGGTTAGGGGCAATCAGGCAGGCAGGCAGGAGAGTGGTTGAGAGCAAGCAGTCCTGGATTGTGAGAGGGATGTCCATCTGCCCCTTTAGGCCAGATCCTACTGGGGATTGGGCTTAAAGGGTCAGTCAGACATCCGTTGAGGGGTCCCAGATTGGAGAAGGAGCAGACTGGGCTGAGGGACACACACCAACTCTTCCCCCCCACACACACACACATACACACCCTGTACGAATTTTATGCACCAGGCCTCTAGTTTTTATATAAACCTTAAAAATATATTTTATAGATTCATGGATATGAAGTATAAAAATTTGGGGGGAAAATATTATTGCAAAGTCTAGAAATGGAGGGAAGAATTGGGATCAGGGAAGAGTACACATTGTACTAAAATTGAACATGTTATTTTATTCTTTAACATATAAAGCAATAAATATTAAATGTCCATAGATTTTGTTGTATCAGTGATAGCACTTTTATTTACAGTTGTGTGAAATAAGTTATAAAGTTTTTAAAAATATATAAAACAGCCTAAACCGGTTTGGCTCAGTGGATAGAGTGTCAGCCTTCGGACTGAAGGGTCCCAGGTTCGATTCTGGTCAAGGGCATGTACCATGGTTGCGAGCACATCCCCAGTAGGGGACATACAGGAGGCAGGGATCGATGTCTATCTCTCATCGATGTTTTTAACTCTCTATCCCTCTTCCTTCCTCTCTGTAAAAAAATCAATAAAATATATTAAAAAAAATAAAAATACATAAAAGATAAATAAATACAATTGTTATTTTTAAAAGCAAAAAACAAAATTTAAAAACAGTAACATTTGAACAATGTTTTAGACTAGTGTTTCTCAAACTCTAATGGCATATGAATCACCTCAAGATTTTGTTAAAAGACAGTTTCTGGTTAGTAGCTTTGGGCCAAGGTCTAAGAAGATTCACTTTGTATAAACTCCTTGTGATGTTAATTCATTGGTTGATTGCCCACATTTTGAAAAGCAAGTTGGAAGATTATATTATTACCCAAAATGTGTTGCTTATCTCTGGGGTGGATTATACCTTCTGCATCCCATTGATGTCAAGCTTAGTCATGTTCGTTGCTTTGGCCATGAAATGGACAGAAGTGATGAAGTGAGCACACATCTTGATCCATCCCCAACCTTTCTTTCCAGCCAGATTCGCTCATTCTTCACCCTTCCTAATCCCAAAAGTCAGAAGCAGGTGCCATGACTTTGCCAAAAGAGTCAGAATGAAAAACACAATGAATTTTAATAGGCGAATTCAGATGGGAAGATCCTCTGAGTGCCACCTCCTCATGGTTTGCATTTGAAAATCTGCCCTGATTTCATGGAGGAAATAATCTAATCATACAAACCTTCAGCTTATTACTCAACAAAGTAGAGATTGTTTGTTAAGTGCTTTCTCAGAGCCTATGATTGCACTCACATTTGAGTGATCTGGGAACAAGAAGAAATTAGCCTGCAATGCTGATAATATTGGATGGGGAAACACTGCATATGGTGAAAACTTAGAAATGGAAAACAAAACCCTGAGGCTTTCACTATATAAAGAAGAGATTGAACTTAAAAAATGCAAACTACTGTATATATTCATTATAGGAAAAATTATTCCAAAGCACAAATATTCATTGTGAATGAAATAAACAAAAGAGCTGAAAGGGACTAGGGAATGATAGGTAAGAATGAGTATTGGTGATAAATATGAATAAAATATGAAATCGCAATGTGTCATTCCAACAAAAAGGGCCATTTCTTTCATTTTGATTAGGTAAGAAAAGAGACTACCTCCTAGAAAAAACAAATGATCATTTATCTTTCTAAAAAAATGATTAGACTATATTTAGAATGCTGCACACTGCATTTGTAGCAGCTTGGAAACTATTAGTAACTAGAAGAGTAAAAGTTTTTCTGAATAGGACGATCTGAATGGCTCATGGGTAATCAACTCAGAGTCAACTGACATTTATCCCATGCCCGCAGTGGGCCCAAATCTGTCTTGGATCAAAAGTATAAAGAGTTTCTACTCTAATTTGGTTTCACTCCTGAGTGGAATCAAAGGAAAGAGCATACATTAAATTTACTATTTTTACCTGCTGACAGGAGTAAAAACCTTCCCAAGAAGCACAATTTACACACATGTTTTTCTAATTTACTTTTAATCTCAAGATTTGGCTAACTCTAGTGCACAAGCCACACCTGTAATAGCAGCCTCCATCTCTACTGCTTTTGCCAAGAGGGCTCAGAAATATAAACTGTGTGATTAGAAAGAGAGCCCCTTTACTGTTAGAATCAACAGTGTGGTTTGTTTGGAAGGCTGCCTAACAGCTCTCCCCCAGTCTCTATGCTGTTGTTAGAATTTGCTCTTTCAAATCAAAATGCTTTCCACGAAGGTCCCGCTGCTTCTCCCTGAATTCTACAGGGAAAGGTAAAAGTTTTATTATGCCTCCAGCCAATAGCATAGTGCTGTTCATAGTGGAAGTGTTCCTCTCAGCCTCTCCCCAAGTACAACGTGGGACATCAGCCATTACCATTCTCAATCTAAGACAATGAAGGGACATACCCCTCAGAGCCTAATGAAGTCTCCATACGAATAAGGGGATAGTAGCACCTCTGGGAATGAAAAGAGTGGGAGAAAGTGCAGAAACAAGAAGTGTTTCTGTGGAGGAATGAATGGGAAAGGCACTCTAGCAATCACTGTGGATTACAATTTGGCCAAGAAACAGTCACGTGGCAGCAAAGTTCAAACAACTGTAGAGAACTAGGTTGGTTCTAAGCATAACCATAAAGAGTTAACATAGCTGACACCAGGCACTGTACTAAATGTGTTGCATACATTAATTCACTTAATCTTTCTACCTCAACTTAATTATCACCATTCCCATTTTAGTGACAAGAAAACACAGCAGAGAGAGATAAACAAGGTAGTGGAAGGTCACAGGACTGGTACTTTTGCAGAGGGGATATTTGAACCCAGGCAGTCTGATCGAGGAAGTGTGCATAGACAATTACACCAGGCTGCCTATGGTTCTAAGGAACATAATATGGGGGCTAAAAGGAAGAGCCTCAAAGATAAATGAAGGAAGTTTTCAAAATAAGAGTTATGAGGTTAATTTTAAGAAAATCAGCTTTTTTATACTGGGGGAAAAAGAAAGAGTCCTGCCTGGAGGGGAAAAAGAAGAAGAAATGAGTGCATTTTTATTCATTTGAAACCCTTGCATCCAGCAATCTGCTTGAAATAGGAACATGTTGACACAATTGCTTGGGCAGTTTAAATGGGTTGTCCCAACTGAAGAATTAAAAGAATTCAAGATAGGCTTGTGCTTTTGGGGATACATTTAGTTATCGTGGGGAAAAAAATCAATTTTTCTACACTGTTGAATGTTTTATAGGCAAAAGCATGTTTGTTTGTTTTTGCTGGCCGGGGATGGGGGGGAGGTCTGGGGGGATGAAATATATGTTGCAAAAATGAATAATGCCAAGAAAAAAAGGTAAACCTGAATAAAAGCACTTCCTGCTTTCAAATGATTTTCTCTTCTCTTTCTGAATGTTGATTCACATCCCCAGCCTGGATCAGGACCGTGACAGGCATCTAAGAAGAACCATTTAGCAGGTGTTATGTAAGAATGGAAACACATGTTTCCTCCCCAAATAAGCCAGTCTCACAGTACAGAAAAGACAAATGTAGAAATAAGTGAAATATAAGGTAAAAATAATACATTCTGAACAGTGGGGAAGGGAGAATTAATTGAATAAATTTAAAGGACAAAAATATTTAATCTGATTGAAGAATTCTGAGGAGGATTAAATGGAAAACTAGATTGGACTAGACCCTAGAGAGGATTTGCACAGAGAAAATGCATTCCAGGAAAGAGTATGAGCATGAATGAAGGCACAGTAGTGGATTTGTTTGAGAACCACTGAGGGCCATAATTTGGCCAGAATATAAAATTCTTATAAGGTATAAATGGCCAATATAATTGAAAAAGTAAGTTAAAGCCATATTGTAGAGGGTCTTAAATTTTTATATTTTGACAAAGATAGCTATTAATGTTCCCATGCACAAGATTGGCAAGATCAGAGATAATACACTGTAAAAAGAAATCACTATGTCAGTAGTGGTCTGAGCAATAAATTGGGTGAGAGATCTGAAGAGGAGTTGAAAAATCTTCCTACCTAAACTATCAACTCCACCCTCAACTGTAGGCAACCACCATTTCAGAGGCCTGCCCCTGCCCACAAAAGGGATGAGTTAGAATTCATAAATGAATCTATGTGTCCCATCATTACGGTAACAAACTAAGTCCATATAAATTGCATATGAAGGCCGCTGCCATACTGCTCACCTATGGGCACATCTCTGCCATCTGTCTTTCAAATTAAAAGACCCTCTTCACTTTGTGCTTATGTTCCTGAACACAGTACATCTCTTCAGAGGTTATGCTTCTGACCCGTGGCTCAGTTATACTATTTCTGATTTCTTCCCAGTTGACCATCACTTTGTTTCTATTTCTGTCCACCGGTACTTTGTTTGGTTGCAAATTGGTACTTTGGTTGACTGGACTCCTAGACTTTTCGCTCCTATGTTTTCCCTGGAATGGTGCTTTCAGATCTTTCTGGGTTCCTCACTCTGCAACCAAGAGCCATTGCGGCCCTTGCCTGATTCATTCCAGAATCTGAAACCTCTTGGGTCTGAAGCCCTATTACCCCACTTACCAGGAAAGATTAATAATCATTGTCACCTCAGTGGAAAAGCTCTTTTTAAGTGACTCCACATCCCAGGTTTTATGGAAAGAATTTAAATCACCCCAGTGAAAGCAGCCTGAGTCAAAGTTCATAAAATTCTTCAACAGGAAGGCTTTGGGGAAGTCATCTAGACCAGTGGTTCTCAACCTTTCTAATGCTGCGACCATTTAATACAGTTCCTCGTGTTGTGGTGAATCGTAATGTAAATATCCGTGTTTTCTGATGGTCTTAGGCAACCCTGCTAATGGTTCTCAACCTGTGGGTCACTGCTGTAGAGCCTAAGACCATCAGAAAACAGGTCACGACCCACAGGTTGAGAACCACTGACCTAGACCTATCTTCCCTCATTTTATCCAGAAAAAAAAGTCAAGTGGTGCATTCATGGTCACACAAAGTAGCATCCAAAACTAAGATGCCCTTACAAATATAGATAAAAGTAAAGAGAAGATAAAATGATCCCTCATATATAGTAATCACACAGCTTCAACAATTATCAACTCAAGGATACTCCCCATCCCTCCTAACTCTGGTTATTAATAATGTTTGTTAGCAGTTAGGATATATAAAGTGTTATCAATCTAATTTTTGGATGCAATCAAGACTATAGTGACTGCATAATTTTTATCCACATCCTATGGCACTTTATATAATTCCTTATTAATTGTTTTATTCAATCATCTTGAGTTTCCAAATGGGTTGGAATTCTTGGAGGGCAGGCACTAGATTGTCTTCATTCAACCTCAGCAGCCCAGCATGTGCTCGACAAACAGTAGACCCCTAACAATTATAGAACATGTTTGTTGATTGCAAAGAAGAGGTGGGCTTTTGCACCCTTTGTATTTAAACATATCATGTAGAAGATCACCAATGTTCTATTAGGAGGGTAAAGTTATGATCATATTTTTTTTACCTTTTTAATGTTGATAATTTACATATATTAACAATATAATCTGCATGGAGCAAAAAGCACTGATATCCTCATCTACACTAGTAATTAAGGAAACCTGGTATGATTGCTGTATCTGCAGATGAGGAAACCAGCTATTGAATCATTTCTCAGCAACAACGAAGAATGCTTTATTAATATGCATTTCCTTTGCTGAATTAAGCAAGGTATATCTCCTGCCTCTTTTACCCATTCTCATTCTTTACCTGCAGTAACAAAACTGCAAGAATAGAGGTATTTCTTAATCTAGAATCTGGTACCTTGGACAAAGTAGAAGCTGTTTCCCCATTAATACTCACAGAATAGTAGCCTCAGTGAGATTTCCCTAAAGCTAGGGAGAACTAATGAAGAATTGTTCAACTATACAAAATCAATCATATAAATCAAGACACTGATAAGTAGTTGTCTGAACCTTTTCCTCTTCTAAACCAGCGATTTTCAACAGGTATGCCATGGCACCATGGTGTGCTGCAAGAATTTTTAAAACATGCAATACCTAACTATTTAGTCAGGGGCTCTGACCTCTTTTTAGATGCAATTTAGATTGTCAAATTTTAAAAAAATGAATAACAGTCAACACAACAGTCATCCAGTGTGAATTAATCAAAGTTATATCTAT
The DNA here is from genome assembly GCA_011751065.1 of Lasiurus cinereus. Taxonomy (NCBI): domain Eukaryota; kingdom Metazoa; phylum Chordata; class Mammalia; order Chiroptera; family Vespertilionidae; genus Lasiurus; species Lasiurus cinereus. Next base: position 2,238,115 of record JAAGEH010000286.1, on the reverse strand, counting down.
TTTTTGTCAAACGAACAAAAGATATATTTTGGGTGTGCCACAGAATTTTAGTAATTAATTTATGTGTGCCCAGAGATGAAAAAGATTGAAAATTGCTCTTCTAAACCAATGTATGCTTGAAAAATCCTGTAGCTGGATATAGTAATTTTTGCAGACATTTTGAAGTAAATGGATTATTTAAAATGTTAGCACTAATCATCATATTTATTATTATTATATATTCCATTTTTCTAAAAATTGCTGTGGACACAATCATGGTTAAATATTTAAAAAATAATAATAAATGAACAAAAACATCCCAGCACTGCCTGCATTTGAATGTAGAATTTGCTGGGCTGTAAAACCAGTGAATTATTTGTCATGCAGCTTAATTCTGTCATAAAATGCTAATCAGCCTTTCTGTCACTTTGCTCTTGCCCCATATCTTTTTATGAGAACATTAACATGGCTATTACAGAGCAAAGACTCTTAGGGCTGCGAACTTACTTACCATTTATGTATATTTTTGTCAAAAAAAAAAAAACTTGCCACCAAGAGACCAAGACTCCTAGTTAACCATAATCTAAGTCTCTGGTATAGAGGGCTTGAGTCATCTGGATGGTGGCAGCAGGCAGCCAGGGCTGGCATCAGCTTTCTTCTGCTCAGACCAATGTGTAGGGGTCAAACTGTGCATACTACTTCCCATCTTATAATAGAACAACTGATACTTCCTTTGTAGAATTGGTCAAACAGGCTATATTTTAGGAGGCTCCGTTTGAACAATCCCTACAATAGAAATATATGTTCTAGAAGATAATTTTCCAAAGGCTTTTAGAGTTGGAATCTCTTCCCAGAAACAGAAGCAGTAAGAACACCAGGAACTTCCTCTTATACATGTGCAACCAATATTTCAAAGCCACTCACAAATTCTTTCCTACACTGGGTCTTCAGAAGGACAGTCAGACATCTTGTATCTCAGCAAGCATCCTGTGGCCCAGGAAGAAGCTACTATGCTACAAAGCCATGTTTTATACCACCAAATAGGGTCTTTGATCTCAACAGCACTAAATTTGAATCTTGGCTCTCTCATTTACTCTCAGTAGCTCATGTTGAATCACTTCTCTTTTCTGAGCCACTGGATTATTATTGCTGTTTGTTAAGAATATTAGAATATGTCTGAAAGCTACCAGGTACAAAACAGTGGTAACCATTAGGATTATCCTTATTACTGCTATTATTATTGCCTTTCAATCCAGATCAAGTTGGGTATTCACTTGCATTAATTGCATTTTAGTGCAATTCTTTCTGTCCTTCATCTGGATTTCTGAACTCCCTTTATCTGTAATTTAACTCTCCCATTTTGTACATTTTAATTTAGGCTGCCTCAGGTCCCCTTTGGCAATAGAATAGACATTATAATTAAATGTTTTCATTGTCTTCTCCAAAAGAGTAAAGCAAAGAGGTCTCTAATGTCCCTGATGTTTCCTCCCTGCTTTTTATTCTAACCAGGGAGTGTTGAGGAAATCAGTCTTTTGAGCACTGTACACTCCTCCTGAGTTAGGCATGAGCCCAGAAATCTGTATATAAACTCCACTTTGCATAGCACCCAGACATCTGAATTAGTCATTTTCATCTTTATTTATTAAACATGGCAGCTCTGAACTTGGATGAAAATGGGAAGAATAAAGCAAGATTCACAGGTATTCTTATGCAGGCCAACTATTCTGATAATTGAACATATTTTCACTTCCCATGTGTATATCTTTGAGACTGGGCATGCCTACCCTAAATTGTTATGATGATAGCAATAACAGCCTGATATAGACATGTCAGGAATTATCAGAATTGGCCAACTGATCAGAGCAAGAGTCCACAACAGACAGGCCTTTACCTTTGCTGCATCCAGCCCTTCCTGGAAGCAGTTTGTGGGCCTCCTATTGGGGAAAACCTAAAAAGAAGCTGGAGAAACTCTGTGCTCCCTCTTGTAGGTGACACTCTGAGTGCCCCCTGTCTCTCCTGTTCGTGGCTATGAGATGTCCAGGCAATCAGAAGGCGATTTTCATCAAGAAGAAAATTCCTGTCAAGAGTCACTTAAATTGTGTCACTCAGGAAGGAAAATCAATACCAACAATCTCAAAGACATTACTGATTTGGAAGTCTCTCCATCCCCTCCCACTCACACTAAGTCGTTATGTTATTGCACTTGTGTGGAAGAAAGAAAGAAAAATCCACGGAAAATGCAGTCCCACTCCTGAGCAAGCAACACCTCATCCCAAAGCCTGCTGGCTCATCACTCACTCCCTGACATTCTCTCTAGTCAGAAAGGGCAGCAAGGAAAGGTTTCAGCACATAAGTCTGAATGAATTTTATAATTTCTTTTTATGGAAATGACTTCTCTTCTATCCTCTATTCACTATCGCACTCTCCGAGTGCAAACTGAATCTCCCCACCCCCTCTTTGCTCTGCTTTCATTGCATGAATGCTCATTAAGGGCTCACAGAAGGTGATGCCTTGCAGATTGGAGCTGGTGTTCTTTCCTGGTTCTGACCCATGTTCAGTAGAGAACAATTCGTATCAGTAATAATATTAGGAAGTGGGTACAGGCTGCTTAGCACAGTCAGTCTGATAAGTATCCAAGTAAACAAACCTGATCTGGGAGGAGGTTTTGTTACATGTTGCTGAATATTCTGTTCTCATAAAGGACTATTTCCTTTGTAGGGCAATGTCTGAGAAATTTGCCTTCTCTAAGAATTACTCAAAATTCATGAGTATGGGGGTGAAAGTTGCTTTGGGATTTTTTTTAAAACTTTTTGGCAGACTAAACAATGAAGAAGGCCCAAATAACTTAATACTTTCCTTTATACATGGCAGAAATACAATCTGGAATAGATGGTCATCTGATCAATCATAGTAGGTCTGAACCCAGATGAAAATGGGCAGAAGAAAGCAGGATTCATTGAAAAGAAAAGAATGCATTTTTCTAGTTTGTAAATGAAGCATTTAGAGTTTGACTTAGTTCCTACTGAACTCACTGCCAATCACACTACAAACCCAATAAAAAGTGTTTTTGTACAAAAGTTCAAGGGGAAAAAAATCATTGATGAAATTTGTAGAACCAATTTTAGTAAAGTTTGCAAAGAAACCTGAGGTCACTATATCCTCTGGCTGATTACTTGACACTATCCTAAGGCTGAGGAGAGGAGAGTCTGGGCAACCAAGCTACTGGTAACTGTTATAGAGAATAGGACCCCAAGTATCGAAAGGTGGTGAATGCAACCACATTATCTCCATAAGATGCTTCAGAAATTATCAAATTCAATATCTATCATTTTGCAGAAGAGAAAACTGAAGTTCCAATTGTTTGAGACTCTCTCCTGAGAATATATAAGGTAGTAGCAAAAATGTAACTAGAACTCAGGCAGCATGACCTCCAATACAGGGTCTTCTCACTAAGTAACACATCAAGTGTCAGAGAAGTGGAAAAGACTGACAGGAGAGAATGCATGGCTGATGATAGCTCCAGAGACTGGGCCCCACAATCTAGTCTCTGTAATACAGTGTCTTCTTGCATACGGGAATAGGGCCCACTAATACTACACACCTATCCAGGAAGAGCCTGCCAGGAGCTGCAAGTCAACACAAGGAACCAAATTAAAGGACATACAGACAAATAGATCAGAGAAACTGAGCCTGCAGCATCACTCTTTGCAGGACTTTCTTTTGCATTTAGTGAAGGAAATGCTGGCAAATGGATTTTTTTATTGCACATTTTTATTAGACTAGTTGAGTGTTGATTTTAATGTTTATTTATAATACAGTTCTTAAATTTAGTTCCATGATTTTTATGTTTTTTACTTCATTACCTTCTGAACTTATTTCTATTGATTCCTTCTTTCTTAGGAGTTTTTTGTAATTTTGTTCTTTTTCTATTTTCATAGATGGCTACTACTATATATCTTTTTGTTCTTTCTTCTTTATTGATAAATTTAAGACCACACCAAATTTTTTGGTGCACTTGGCTTTAGTTCTAGCCCTTATACTCTTATAGGTAATGTCCTCATATGTTTAATTTTCTAGATAGTTTCCAGTTCCAGTTTTGAATTCACATTTAACCTAAGAAAGGTTCAAGAAAGAGGTTTTAGTGTCCAGGTTAGAAATCTTTCTTTTCTAGTTTGTAATGAATCTTTATTGTTACTATATTGGATTCTATGAATGTTGTCTGTGATTATGAAAATTTTTAGAATCCTTCTTTAGAATACAACATAGATCCACTTCTGTAAATATTCCGAAGCATTTGTTAAGAAGGTATTTTCTCTGTTTTTGGAGGATGGTTCATTATAGACTGCTCAGCTCTATCAGTTAGGTCTATCTTGTTAATTATATTTTCTAGTTCTTCTACATACTTATATACTCATTTGTCTACTTAATTTGTCAAGGAACTGAGGAAAAGTTATTAAAGTCTCCTTGTACCAATGTATTTCAATTGATAGTTTCTGCTCTATTTATTTTGATGTTGTTATTTGATTGAATGACTATTAAATCTTCATTAAGAATAGTGCCTCCATGATTTTGGCATGTCCTACAACAACAACCAGAGGAGTTCAAGGTTATTCCAATATAAGTGAGAGAAGGACAATAGTTGGAAAATTGAGTGACATTAAATAGAGAATTGAACCTGATTAGTGTTGCCTATTTTAAAAGCCATCCCCTAGCTACCTGGCCAAAGTGACCTTCCTTCCACTGAAACCTCGCAGCATTTGTTTTGCACCTCTCTTGTGGCTCTTAAAATTTCTTCCCTTGAGATAATTTAAGAGCAACTTTGAGGACCTACCAGAAGGCTTGAAACTTTTTCATCTTTATAGTCCTCATAGCACTTACTCCATTTCATTGCTTTGAATCTAACAGATGTTTAATAAATAGCTGGTGAACTGAATTGATTCATCAAAATAATAGTTTCTGTAGCCTTTAAAACATGCCCCTTGACTAAAGGGTTCTCCAGAGAAACAGAACCAATAGGAGACATAGATATCGATACAGTGGTACCTCGAGATACGAGTGCCCTAACATACGAGATTTTTGAGATACGAGCCGTCAAGCGAGCAATTTTTGCTTTGAATACGAGCAACAGTTGAGATACGAGTAATTGCGCAGATCGGCTGGCTGCACACCACTCACCAGTTTACCGCTACTGGAGCATCTCATAGTTTCCCACACCTCAAGGCTACAGAACTAATTAAACTCGTATCTCGAGGTACCACTGTATTGAAATACAGTTTACAACTCCAAGAGATTTATTCTAAGGGAGTGGCTCACACAATTTTGGAAGCTGAGAAGATGGGAAGCTGAAGGCTCAGGAGAGATGAAGGTAGAGCTCCCATCTGAATCAGAATGTGAAGGCAATAGGAGACCAATGTCCTAGCTAGAACAGAGGCAGAAAGAACAAATCCTTCCTTAATCAGACATGTGTTCTATTCAGACCTTCAAAGGGTTGAATGAAGACCACCCACATTGGGAAGAAAAATCTGTTTTACTCAGCCTACCAATTCAAAAGTTCATCTCATCCAGAAACACCTTCACAGGCACAACCAGAATAAAGTTTAACCAACTATCTGGGCACATATGGCCCAGTCAAATTGACACATAAATTTAATGTGTCACACTCCCTAATGACACAGATAAAGACCTAGGTTGATAGTTATCTGTTATAACACTAGATTCTATGCCTACTTCTCTGACATCCCTCTTTTCTTAATACTTCAAACAAAGGAGAGAAGGGGGACTCAACAACAAAGGTGTAGAATTTGCTTTAGATTTGGAATGACAAAGGTTTGGAGAATTTATGTATGTGTGTATGAACACCACTATGATGGAATGGGTATCCTGATTCTTTCTGGGAATATCAATGACAAAAAATAATTGATTGCTTCTTCTAATATTAAGTTCATAAAAATGCTTTTCTTAGATCTGGTCCTGATTTCTCTTCAGTCCTTTTCTAGGTTTTAGAAAGCTTTGGGTTTTAAAACATTTGAAAATATGCTTGTAAAACTTCTAGTACATTGAGTAAATGCCAGTCAGAAAGCATATAGTATCTCCATACTGAGGTCAGAGAACACGTGGAATGCTTTTCCCAGAAGTGGTGAAGGCAGCACTCTCCCTACTCTCAAAGAGCTTATAATTTTGTGGGGACCATCTCACAAATGACCAACTGGAAAATATGACAGAATGAAACAAGTGTTGGTTTGAGGTATAAAAAAATGTCTACAGAGGCCGCACAGAGGCACAACTCACTCTGAACCTGAAATTGTCTGAATAAATAGAAAGGGCAACAGAAATAAAAGAAAAATAAAACAAGAACACTAATCAGAATGCATTATTTGTTTTCTACTGCTGTGAAACAAATTATCACCACCTAACAATTTACATTGACACACACATATCTTTGCAAGTCAGAAGTCTAGCCTCAGATGGGGATCTACGTATTTTGTCTCACTTGCTTGTAATCAAGGTGATACTGGACATATGGTACTATCTGAGGCAGAACTGGTGAAGATTCTGCTCCCAAGCTCACTCAGGTTTCTGGAAGAATTCCTTCACAGTATATAACTGAGGGCTTCAGTTTCTTGATGCCTGTCACCTGTACGTCATTCTCAGCTCCTGAAACTCCTCAGAGTTCTTTGATACATTTTGTTTCCCAACATGGCCACTTGCCTCCCCAGACCCAGAAGACTCAGAGAAGAAAGAGTCTTCTATACAATATAATCACATACATTCCATCACCTTTGCCGTGTTCTACTGGTTAAAAAGTCTCAAATCCTGCCCACAAATAAAGTAGATACTAAGAAGCAGGGATCATGAGGACCACCCCAAGAATCTGTCAGCATTGTTATGCTACTGCAAGATTGTGGCCAAGAGGTGATAAGGCTTGAAACTGGGCAGAGGCCATGGATATCAATGACTGATTAGGAAGCATCACTACAGAATCTACAAGCAGAGGCTGGGACACGGGTCTAAGACATATAGAAGTTTTCAAAAATAGACATGCTGAGGAGGTGTGGGTCGGTGGTTTATTAAGCTTAACAATCCCTGAGGAGCTTGTTAAAGATGAAGATTCTCAGTAATCCTTCTAAATTTTGATTATGTGAAGATCAAGGAATCTATATTTAAGTAAGAATTCTTATTACCCTGCACTAAGAGATGCTAGAAGGATAGGGAAAGAGAGGAATTCAATTGAATTAAGCTCATCAAATATTCATTGAACATGTGATGAGATACTATGACGTCTAAGACTTAAAAAAAAAAAGTCTGCCTTGAATGACCCCAAAATCTCGTAGAAGGAAGACATGTGGGCAGAACATTAGAAGGAATCACAGTGAGCTCAGTTTTAGAAAAAAGTATTGGAAAGTTTGCCCATAGGACAGATTTTCCTAAAAGTAATAACAAATATTTAGTGTGCCCTTAACATCTATTAGGTTAGAAAAACTATCTAATTTAATCCTTATCATAACCCCCTTTATGGTATTATTATTTTTCTATTTTACAAATAAGTAAACAGAGACTAAGGGAAACGAAGTAATTTGTGAACGTCACTCAACTAGCAAATGTGAAACAAGATATATCTGGGCTTTTAACATTATACAACCTAAAAAGTGTTTTAAAGGATCAGCAGAAATTCCAAGGTAGATATGATAGCTAGGAGGGGTGGGAGGAAAAACAAATATTGCAAATGTGGAATAAGGAAATTACTCTATAAATCATTTTTTAAGCAGTTTGAATCTACTCAAAATGTATTTAAGTGATTCCATCAAGAAAATGTTCAATTTTACATAAGAAAACAATTTTGTCAACTAAGTTAGAAACTTAAGGAATGCTGAAGAATCTCTGGAGAGAAAAAGGGAAGACCTTTGATGTGAATGCTCAGTCTAAATCAAGTAAAATTTTGTTTTTTAAGTAAGGGGACATTGTTATGGTTTGTATCTCTTCAGTAGAAGAGGGCCAAGTAGCTTAAATGAATGACTCTTGACTCTTAAAGAGAACATCTTATTCTCTTCTTTGATAAAGAGAAACAGCTAGAGAACAGCCAGTGGCAGGAAGTGCTTATTTTGTTAATACCAAAATTACCCCTAACTACAAGGGAGGTTAGTTCAGAAAGGCCTCTCCCTCTGGTAGTGAGGACAGTGATACTATCATCCAAGGTCATGTTATGACCAACACTGAAGCTATCTGGACTGAATATACTAGTCTATGTTTAAAGTCTCTTCAAAACTTGCTTCAAATTATATTTTCATAAATTGGAGAAATAGGCAATCCATATGCATCTAGACTGTTTTTAATACAGCATCATTGTTTTAATACAGAACAATGTCAAATATCAAATGAATTGTAAACTTTAGTGATTTTTAACCAGCTGGGCTGGGAACTCTTGGTCAGTGTCTCAAGATCCTGCATGATATGATGGCAGCTGCTGAAATGCCAGGTATAGCTTCTAGACAAAAATAATTAGTTTTTATAATAGTATTTCTCAGTAAATCTGTGATTATAGGGCAGTCTTTTTATTGTTTGTTTTTAATGATCAGCCCCACTATAGATCAGTATATAGTCCTAGTGCACATGATTGAATGTATATTGTACTAAGTTCTATTTAACAAGGGCATAACACAACACCTCAACTGGTCCTATTCAATGAAATGAGGTCATGAATCATCTGCTTGGATATCATGATAATGTCAAATTGCTATAAAATGCTCTCAATTTCTGCATTTTTCTCATCAGAGACTGGAAACAGTTTGCATAGTGGTCCTGACCTTCAGATGTTGCTTTGGAAAGCACTGTATAGACCATGGTCTTGACCATGTGAATTATATCCAGTGGCCAGGGATATGCCAAGAGAAGAGACTAAGGAAGAAAAAGAGACCAATGAATGGAGACAGAGCAAAGGTTCTCTATGGGAGAGGAAATGATGGCTGAGCCAATATTTTCCATCAGCACAGCCAAACAGAATGCCAGCCCTGTGAGAGAAGGACTCTCTCTCAAGCCTCTCTCAAGCAAACACCATCTCCAGCCTTCAACAAATACTGCCCAAGTGCCAACAAACATAGGGCCCCATGACCAAATCCATGAGGAACACAAACATATGTGAAATGACTTTAGGCTCACTGCCTTTCCCGCAAGCTGGCCTGGCCTGCCCCCAGAAAGGAAATAGAAATAACACAGCTCTATTGATGGGTTTGAAACACCTTAGGGGAACCCCTATCCTGTCCACAAAGCTCTGAGTGCTTTAGGAGAAAACTCAATGCACATAATCCTTGAGACAATTCTTCCTACATTTTATCATTTTTGAAATTGGTGTGCACATTATGATCATGTGTACACTTAGTATAGCAGTGTTCCATTGTTTTGCTGCCAACTGTGCTTAAATTCATATTTAACAGTGGTGGCATTTTACAAATGAAGGAAATTAGGTATATCCATTGTAAATAAAAAGCATGTGACATATTATTTTTCTTAGGCAGCACTGTTTTAGGGAAGTACATCAGAAAAAAAATGCCCACTCAATAGATTTCAATAATATAAATACAATACAAACTTGTATTTATTGAGATTCCTGCCATGTAAATCTTATAATGATCCTCTGCGAAACTATTCATTTTACAGATGAGGAAAATGAGGCACAAAGAGGTTCAGAAAATTTTCTCAATGTTATACAAACAGCTAGGAAGTACTGGGGCCAGCCAAGGTTCAAACTGATGTTGATTGCTGACTACATGATAAAACAAAATTGAAGTTCATTACTTACTACAGTAAAGAAGAAAACATCCTTGACAGAGTCTTATTTTCTAGAAGGGCTATTTATGAGGTTTAGGATCTGGTTTAAGAAAGATATTTCAATGCAGAGCCTGGCTCCGATTGGGCCAACTTCCTGGCACAGTAGTCTGGGATTGGTTGACACAGCAAGGAAAGTGTTCCAAGAGTCCTAAAGAGCAAACAGCAGCTTGATGGATCCGGTAAAGTGAGTGATTCATTGTCCTGAAAAGAGGTTATTTGCTCGGATGAGGGATAGCTGAATAATCTTTATTTAGATAAATAGATTTTCAGGAAGTTTCTTAACCAAATAACATTTTCAATATCATATTCATGGGTAAGAGTGTCTGTCGTAAAATAAGGTCATGTTAATGCAGAGAGTGAGCTGTGTAGCTACAGATGGCTTCTGTTCCCACCAGGTAGCAGGTGGTTGCCATCTGCTATGACTAAATTGTGTCTCCTTCTCTCCCTTTTCTCCCCTGCCCCGTAAAAACCCATATGTTAAGCCCTGACCCCCAGTGCAACTGTATTTGGAGATAGGGTATGTAGAAGGTCACTAAGGTCAAATGAAGTCATATGGGTAGGGCCCTGATCAGAGAATTGGAGGTCCTATAAGAAGAGGAAAAGAGCAATTTTTTCTCTCCCTCTTCCTCCCTTTCGTCCCTCTCCCAACTCTTCCTCCCTCTCTCAATCCCCTTTCTCTCCTTACATATCTCTCCATATGCACTGAGGAAAGGCTAAGTAAGCACACAGAGAGAAGGCGGCATCTGCAAGCCAGGAAGAGAGATCTAATTCCATCACAATGGCACCCTGATCTCTGTCTTCATCTCCACAACTGTGAACAAATAAATTTCTGTTGTTTAATCCATCCAATCTATGGTAGTTTAATATCATCAACTCATCTAACAAATATACCATCCATACTCATAAACATTCACTTACACACACTCAGCTTCCCTTAGTGAGTAGCTGTAAGGATTCAATGAAAACATGTATGTCAACGTACTTTAAGCTGTGGAGAACTGTATGCGTGTTAGCCGACAGCAATGTTAATAGTAATGGTCCCTGCAACTTCTGAATTCTTGCAGGCTCCAATAATCGGGACTGAACTTAATGACATGGTTGAGTAAAGCAACTGAGCCTAGCAGTTCTCTGATGCAAAACTCACCGTGAGTTAATCAGAAAAGAAGTTTGGCAAAGGGATCGAAGAACAACTTGGCACCAGAAAAATCTACATTCTCTGTATTTCTGATAAAGTGAACACCCAGCTGTGAATTTATTGACTCTCCCTTAATAAGTTATAATGGAATAAATTTTGTCTTCTTGGTGCCTGCTAATTAGACAATTATTTAACTCTGTTTCTTTTTTTTTTTAATGATTCTCTGCTGTTGTTTGAAGACTTCTGTCTATTATTTATAATAAAAACCTATGTCACATTTTTGCCTCATTATCCTTAACAAATAGTGCATTCCCCAGCCCCAATCCATGGCTCCCTTAGTTCTCCCTCACCCAGCACCATTCCATGATAGAGCTCCCAGAGTTTCAAAGACCAGCTGTTATCATTTTGTTGACTGAGAGATTTTTAGAAACTTCTATCACAGGCACAAGGCTCCATGGGGGGCTGTTGAATTAAATATCAGCTCTTCAAACACAAATTAGCTCAGAGAACAAAAGCAGCAGGAAGAGAAGGGACAAATAGAAGCAAGTGCTGTAGTCTTCCCACTCAGTGATTGGGAAACTGGCCCTCTCTCTCATCCTTGGAACAGAGACTGGAATTCCTAAGCCAGTGGCCGCATTTGGCAGTGATCAGACACAGAGCTCTTTCTAGGACTGTAAATCAAGCTTAGCTCAGCCCAGGCTCACTCATTCTTTCATCAGAAGATTTTGTTATGTTCGAAAGAAATGATCCTTTCACTATCTCTTACAAGCACCCTAAAAGTTTTCCATTGAACTGCTATTTTTTTCGAGGGGAGAAGTGAGAAAACAAGAAAGTACAGAATTAACATTTTCTCAGCCTTACTACATGCCTGCCATGGTGTTAAGATTAGCTTATTTTCATTTTATAGTAGTGTCTAGAGCATAGTACTGTAGTATAGAGACTAGATCCTACTCAAAGCCTGGTCAGGTTTGGATTCATGAATGTGAGACTTGGCAGTCACATAGGACCCTTGGCTCAGGATGGCCACACTTGGTTAAATGCTGTGCTGTTTGAATTCATAATAATTTTATCTTTCACCTTACATTTTGAAAATGAAATTCAATAGGTCATGGAGCACGCTCACACACAAACAAAGGAGATGCGGGCAACATGCATATTTACGGTGATTCCCTTTACATATGGCACCTGTGATGCCCATAAGTACAGAATTTCAGTGGATCCGTGATATGTGGGAGTTCAACAACACTCAAAGCAAGGGCAAGGTAAGTATATTAAGTTCATGACTGAGTGAGAGTCCTGGCAGCCCCAAAAACTATACTTTCCTTTCCCATCAGAATTTTCTTTGAACACAAAAAGAAGGAATGGTTTTCAAAGAAACCCAAACTACCAAGGAACCCTTTCATAATTCTTTTTACTTCTATTTCATCCCTGTGTTAGCCAGCCACTTATGCTGAAAATGATGACATTGACGGAAAAAGGAAAATAAAAGATCAGGCAAGCCATAGCTTCTTCTCCTCCCAGTCCCTCCTTACTCATTAGTAACTGGAAGAGAGAGGATGTTATTGACTATTAGTGTATCAAGAAGTGAAACAACAGTTGAGTTGGTTTTGTTCAGTGATGCCACTATCCTAACAAGAACAGAATACATATGGATACACACAAGAGCAATGAAATGTGAATTGCATCATTTCAGTGAATACATGAGTTAAATGCTCTTATATTTGCATTTAATGTATTGAAATATGACATTGCACAGTCTGAAGATAAATGATAAGTTCTATGCTAATAACTTAAAAGTTTTGCTTTTCTTTATTTAGTATGACATTAAATAACAAAACATACCATGATGAGCAAAATGTGAGACCATGAAAGAAAGGGGAAAACTTCATATTGTAATGCCTTTAACCACACTTTCTTCCTGCTTTTAGAACAAAGGGCCCCACATTTTCATTTTGCATTGGACTCTGCAGTGCCCACCCTGCACTGGAAGCTGTTTAGAAATGCAGAATGCCAGGCCACTTCTCAGATCTGGAACAGGAACCCCAGGTGATACAAGTACCGGTCCACATTGAAGTTTGAAGCCCAGGATTAGAGAATCTGTTCAGTGAACCACAGGTGTCCAATGGGGAAGCTGGGATCCAAATTCTGGCAGCCTAACCCCAGAGTGAGTTCAGGACCCCCTACCCCCCCCAATTGTGGGCTGTGAAATCAATGTGTATTTACCCAACTTACAGATGTAGAAACAGCTCACAGAGGGTAATGAGCATACATCTTAATAAGCTACCAGCTAATAAGTGATAAAACAGGAAATAGAAGCAAATCTTCCTCATCCCAAATCTAAATTGTTTTCATTTATACCAGTTTGCAAATAAGAGTATCAGTAATAACAGGATTTTTTAAATGCAGAATCCTGGGGCCCACCCCACCTGCAAACCAAAATCTCTTGTTTGGGGCTTGAAAATCTGTATATGTAGAAACAGTGGTTCTTACATGTGGCTGCACAGAAGCACCATGTGGGGAGCTTTTTAAAAATCCTGATGACCAGGCTACCTCTAAGATTAATGAAATCAGAATATCTTGGAGTGGGGCTAACTCAACAAAATGTAAAACCAATTGAGAACTCCTGTTTTAAAACACTCCCGGGTGATCCTGCTGCTCAGCCAGTGTGGGAACCTGCTTCACACCTGATGGTGCTCCTGGCCACAGGGCTGCCTGCTGGGCTCCCAGGTGTAAGTTAGGAAAAAGAGCCCAGTGATAAAAAACAAACAAAAATATGGAATTTCAAGAAGCTAATTTTGTTTCTAGAGCCAACTTAATCAACCAGCTCTGTGTGTGAAAAAAATGCAATTAGTTCTCAGGATCATTGGTGCATGTTTTGTTAATAAAACTGTAAAAACTTATCAAAGACTCATTAGCAGCCAAAAGCAAAAGTCGGTACTAAATACTTACATCTGTTACCAAATCAACATTTTTATCTTCAAGAATAATGATATTCACCAGGAATTATTCTAGAACCTTTGTCAAGTGTTCATGTTAAGAGAGAGAAAGTGGTGCTCTTGGTAACAGTCATGAAAGCTGGGGAGCCAGGCTCCCTCCAGGGTATGGGAAGGAGGCTATGGGGAGAAAGTGAGGAGCCAGGAGTCTTTTTAAAAAAAATTTATTGTTTAAAGTATTACAAATAATAGTACATATGTCTCCTTTCTTTCCCTTGCCTCCCGCTCCCGACACATGCCCTCACTCCCCCCCTCCCCACCCCACCCCCCACCTCTCCTCCTTCGCCAACCAACCAGTATCTTGCATCCATTGGTTATACTTAAATGCATGCATACAAAGTCCAGTTGTCTTTTATGAACTTTTGACAGACAGTCTTGGGAGGTCAGGGTTAAAAAGTCCCTAGAAGTCAAGAATTAAAACTCTCTTTCAAAACTTGACCCCACCTACAATATCTGACCCTGACACAAGGTTTCTCAAAGTTTATCTAGTGACCACCATCTTCTTATGAATTACCTGGGTGCTTACTTCAAAGAGCAGCAATTTCTAATCCCAGGCCAGCATTAGATAATAATCCCACCTATCAGATCAGCATCCCCTGGGGGTGGTGCTTTAAAAACAAACAAGCAAAAAACAAACAAAGGCTTATTTTCCTTTGAAATTGGGATTCAAACATTTTTTGTTCCTATAGGTTTATTTCTTGTCTGCAGAGGCAAGATTTTTTGAAAGAAAAGAATCAGGGGGGTTGGGGGAACAGATACAGAGGCAAAGGAGCATTGAACAGAATGTCATACTACAGCAGGAAGGCAGGGGAGGTTAGGTGGGGGAGGCTGAAAGAGATCAACCGAAGGACTTGTATGCATGTATATAAGCATAACCAGTGGATACAAGACACTGGGGCAGGGAGGAAGGGCAGGTGAGGGCATGTACTGGGGGTAGGGAAGGCCAGGGGGAGATCAATGGGAGGTGGGGAAAGGAGGCATATGCACTACTATTTCTAACACTTTAAACAATAAAAAAAAAGGATTCTTATGTTCATTAAAATTTGAAAACAGCTATCCTGATAGTTCAGACAGTTTCATCCCAGTGTTAGTGGGAAATCCAAGCTAAGGGGATGTTTTGGTGATTAGCTGCCCTCCGCCCCCTTAAACAACTCATATCTTCATACCACTCTATTTTCTATCTACTCTAGAATGACTTCGAGATTATTCTACACATGTAGAACATTAGCCAGCAAAAGGGCCTTAGAAATTATATGATAAAAAAAAATGCCCAATACACGGGTCACTTCCACATAACCCAAGATTAGTCCTTAACTACCTTAAATGAGCCCAATTTGCCTATTTTGTAAGGTTTCACTGGCACACAAAGGGTTTTTGTCATTGAACCAAAACCTGCTCCCCAAACTACAAAACAAATAGTCCTTTATCTGCCTTCAAGGGCTACCCAGAGCTAGTCTCTCTTCCATAGGACTGCCTTTAATGCCAACAAAAATACAACACATCCCATCCAAAACTTTTCTTCTTCAAGCTTAATAATCCCATGTACTTTACATTTTATTTTTATTAAATTATATTAAAATTATGTTTGTATCTTATCTTGCATAATATTTATTTTTAGTTCATGTGAATGGGAATGTGCAATATTTCATTCCGTTCTTTATTTTTTTCATCAAACGTAAGGCTTCTAAGAGCTGTGTCTGTTGCTCTATGCACTTCTGAATTTTTTCTCCAATGCCAAAGTTTCCCTACACCCCTCCCCATCTTTCCTACACCCCCAAATCTTTCTGCTACCCATATAATCCTATTTTACATATTTCTCTTTATCTATATACCCTTTAAACCAAGTCATCTGATACATTATCATTTGATACATTATAAATATCATCTGATACATTATAAATATACAGGGTATTGGAGATATACAGGGTAAGGCAAAAGTAGGTTTATAATTGTTCATATGGAAAAATAACATAATAACTAATAAATAATAGCACAAGAATAAACTCTGTGTTTTGTGTACTCCTAACTGTAAACCTACTTTTGCCCCACTCTGTGTTTTATGGGGTATATGATCATAGATTCCCAATATAGTTATCCATCGGTAAGGTCTTTAATTGTAATGACAATATCTCATTTCTATCGTTGACCATTGATAGACATTCCCCTCCGAGGTTACAGAAACCTGTGGCCTGGGGAATATTGTCTCTTAAGTAAACTAATGCTGCCTCCTATTTCCATGCATTTCTTTTGCTCGTGGAAATGCTTGTTGTGTTGTTACAGGTAAGCTTACTAAAGGAGACTCATAATATGCAAAATAAACCTTAGAGATTATCTAGCATGAAGCTGCCTAACTCAGTGGCGGCAAACTGAGGCTATCTAGCATGAGGCGCTAGTAAACTAAACACTTTCTAAAGGAGGAAACTGAGGTCCAGAGGGGTTCAGTGATTTGCCCAAATACACAAGCCAATTCCAGTCTCAGAGCAGAGTCAGAAGCCCCAGGTATCCCAACTTCCAGGCTGGCTTTTCCCAGTGTCCCTTTGGATCATGCTCTCTTTAGCACAGGAGGGCTGTGCATTGGCTCCTACAACTGCCTTCCCCTCCCCTGCCTCCTTCCTGGATTCTCTGAAAGCAAAACACACAGACCCAGTCTATATTAGGGCTTCTGAACTACAAAGCCTGCATTATTTAACAATGGTGTTAGCTATTGGGATGGAGAATAGATGGCACTATAATAAAATCCATAAAATATACCAAATTGGATTTTTTTTTCAGGGATGGCTCCAAGCACAAGTTGATAACCAAAAGATTTTCACAGAGACTGGAAATAGTGTATGCTCTGTTGAAATTTCCCTGAATCTTCAGAACATCACTGTTCCCTATCATCCATTGGCTGAATACTTTGGGCATAGAGATTTGTGTTACACTAAGTCATGAAGAAAGGGGACACTTCCAAAAGGCCTGATAAAGAAAGTTTTCTCCTCAGGGTTAGAACCTTAGGGCATGAAGGTCTGTAGCCCTCCTGGTCTCCTAATATTACTGAGCAGCCCAGTCAAGATATTAGAAGTGATGGGTGCATTTGCCAGCAAGGTGAGGAAGCTGTCAGTGACAGCGAGTGGCAGTGGCATCTGCTATCCCTTTATAGACATCTGGGTTTGCAAGGCCACTAATAACGAAGCCTCCCAGTTCTTCATAAGGACTTGACCACAATTCCAATATGTCACCAGGTTCTGCCTTTCTTAAAACTTTGGAGTCAGAAGAGCTTTGTTTTCCATCAGTGTAGCCAAGTGAGGAGCAGCAATTAGCACAAGCCTCCATCCAAAATTTCCTACTAATACAAGTACTTTAAAAATAAATCTTCTAGTTCAAGAATCTTTCATGAGAATGCTCAATTACCTCTCTTCAAATCCAAGTCCCCAGTAAAATAATTAAAGTGATATTATTTTTAAAATAAAATTGTAACAGTGATAGCACCTAAGAGAGTGATCAGGGCATCAGAAAGTTTAAGGAAATCCTGGAAGTCAGAAGGTGGGAAATAAGATGTGCTCCCTTGGAGAAGCTGTAGACAAGCCAACCAACTTGGGGTAAACAAATGACAAAGCTCAGGAATAGCTCTGAGGCAGCTGGATGAGTTAACTCAGTGGCCGGCAAACTGAGGCTTGTGAGCCGTGGTTTGCAGCTCTGTTGACTAATGAGTTTGCCAACCACTGAATTAACTGAAGAACTCTTTTTAAATCAATTGAGTCAGCAAAGTGCTAATTCCTGTTCTAAATATACAGAACACAAATGCAGAATGTTGGCCTGATGGGATGAAGCTTTACAACCACTCCCTAATAAAAACAGGCAATCATCTGCACAAGGGTCACTGTGTGGGTGTTTGAGGCAGATAGAGAAAGAGAATAAAGTTACTAGTACATGCATTTTTGTTCTCCACATCGGACCCTAAAAGAAAGGAATAGGAGGAGGGTAAGAAGGAAGAACAAGAAAAGAAGAAATGGAAGAGGAGGAGGTGAAGGACAAGGAGGAGGTGGAGGACAAGGAGAAGAGAGCTGTCCTTCTGAATGCCCTCCCCTAAAGCATTTTCAGCTGTGGCGACAGCTGCAGACTGAATGTCTGCTTCACCTCAAGGTGCCCATCACCTGGGCTATCTACTCACATGCTTTCCTCTCATGAGAGAAGTTCCTGTTGATGGACACCAGCACAACCATGGAGAAAATTATATCAGAAATATATAGTAATTAATTTAGCCCTTTATCCATGTGCCTTAACTCAGTGGTCAGCAAACTGTGGCTCTTGATCCATAGTTTGTCGCTCTGTTGACTAATGAGTTTGCCACTGTCTTAATCAATAACCAGGACTCACTAGACATGTGAGTGAAACCAAGAGAGAAAAAAAGCTCTACCACAGTAACTTAACCAAATAATAGACTCAAATAAGAACCAGGTGTTAAAAACAACAAGAAAACCCATTGCATGGGAGAACATATTCGGCAATGTTATATCCAATAAAGGCTAATCTCCAAAATTTATAGGGAACCCAGCCATCTTAACAAAAGGAAAATAAAAAATCCAATCAAAAAGTGGGAAAAGGCCGAAACCGGTTTGGCTCAGTGGATAGAGCATTGGCCTGCGGACTGAAAGGTCCCAGGTTCGATTCCGGTCAGGGGCATGTATCTTGGTTGCGGGCACATCCCCAGTGAGGGGCATGCAGGAGGCGGCTGATCTATGTCTCTCTCTCATCGATGTTTTTGACTATCTGTCTCTCTTCCTCTCTGTAAAAAATCAATAAAATATATATTTTTTTAAAAATGGGCAAAGGACATAAATAGACACTTTTAAAAAGTGGACATTCAGAAGGCCACGAGACATATGAAAACATGCTCAAAGTCACTAATTACCCGACAGATGCAAATCAAAACGACAATGAGGTCCCATCTCACACCTGCAGAA
Organism: Lasiurus cinereus; assembly: GCA_011751065.1. Classification (NCBI taxonomy): domain Eukaryota; kingdom Metazoa; phylum Chordata; class Mammalia; order Chiroptera; family Vespertilionidae; genus Lasiurus; species Lasiurus cinereus. Next base: position 2,219,240 of record JAAGEH010000286.1, on the reverse strand, counting down.
TGATTGTCATTATCAAAACAACAAATGACAAGTGCTGGTGAGGATGTGGAGAAAAAGGAACCCTTGTGCACTGCTGGTGGGAATGTAGACTGCTGCAGTTACTGTGGAGAACAGTATAGAGTTTCCTCAAAAAACTAAAAATGGAACTCCCATTTGACCCAGTGATCCCACTTCTAGGAATATATCCCAAGAAACCAGAAACACCAGTTAGAAAGAACATATGCACTCTTATGTTCATAGCAGCACAATTTACAATAGCTAAGATTTGGAAACAATCTAAGTGTCCATCATCAGATGACTGGATTAAAAACTGTGGTACTTCTACATAATGGAATACTACACTGCAGTAAAAAAGGAGTTCTTACTATCTGCAACAGCATGGATGTAACTGGAGAGCACTATGCTAAGTGAAATAAGCGAGGCAGAGAAAGATAAATATCACATGATCTCACTCATTTATAGAATATAATGAACAACATAAACTGATGAACAAAAATATATCCAGTCGAAACGAATTTGGCTCAGTGGATAGAGCGTTGGCCTGTGAACTCAAAGGTCTCAGGTTCGATTCCAGTCAAGGGCATGTACCTTGGTTGCGGGCACATCCCCAGTTGGGGGTGTGCAGGAGGCAGCTGATCAATGTTTCTTTCTCATTGATGTTTCTAACTCTACTCCTCTCCCTTCCTCTCTGTGAAAAGTCAATAAAATATATTTATTGACAGAGAAACATCGATCAGACCATTAAACCTCAGAGGGAAGATAGGGGAGGGTGGGAGTAAGAGGGATAGATCAACCAAAGGACTTGTATGCATGCCTATAAGCCTAACCACTGAATACAGACACTAGGAGAATGGGGACATGTGCTGGAGAGTGGAGTGACCAATGGGGAAAAAAGGAGACATATGTAATACTATATGTAATACTTGAATTAAAAAAAATTAAACAATAAAAGTTTAAAAAGAAAGTTTTAAAAAATGGAAGCAGGTGTTACTACAGTGAGCACATGTTAATTTTTTTTAAAAAATCTAATTTGTCTGCCCTGAGATATTTAAAAAGGTTTGATTTCTTATAAAACAAGACTGGTGTGGATCCAAAGGATGAAGCAAAGGGACCAAGAAATAAAAAGGGAGAGAAAAGTTAAGTGACATGGAGGATAGAGTCAAGAAATTCAATATCTATTTAATGGAAGCTCTGAAAGTAGAAAACAGAGACAATGGATGTAAATAAATATAATATAATGAAATGACAACCTGGTAGGTATTCTCAGTGGTTAGATTGTTGGCCCTTGCACTGAAGGGTCATAGGTTCGAATCCCAGTCAAGGGCAGGTACCTGGGTTGCAGGTTGGAGCACCAGACCCTGGTCAGGGCACATAGGGGAGACTACTAGCTTGATAAAATTTCAGAATTACAAGGATGAAGAAAAGGAAATCTTAAAAGTTTCAGAGAGAAAATAACCACTTATAACCTCTTATAAAAGAAAAATCAGAACGCAGTTCCAGTGTTTTATTTATCAACCACTTACACAGCTCTCATTTTATGACAGGCCCTTTTCAAGACACTTTAAAAACAATAACTCATTCAGTAGTTTAAAGTATCACAGTCCTTTTCATCAACAAACTTGAGTACTAAAACACAATCAAATAATATCTTCAAAGTTTTAAGAAAAATATTTTCAAGCTCAAAAGCCCATACATATTTGAACCATCAATCATGTGTAAGCAAAATAAAGGCATTCTTTGACATTTAAGATTAGAAAATTCACATGCCCCATGTGAAAAATAAAAACCACTGCAGCTATTCCAACAAAATTTAAAAGAGATACAAAAAGACAATATGAGATATAATAAGCTGCTGAATATGACCTGGGAGAACTAAAGAGAGTGGACAAGAAATTAAACAATGATCCAGTGGACCTTAACTTCAGATATTCTCTTTTGAGCATGGGTGGTTTAGTGACATAGGATGATGATATTGCCTCATCTGTGACCAGGCACTAAGTTTGGTGTGACAATGGATACTTTAAGCATAATCATATCACTGCAAATGTTGTGTGGGGGGTTAATTTTTATAATAAAGCTATCATCAAACCAAGGGGGAAATGCCATTGCAAGAAATAGAAATGCAAATGAAAATAATACAAATGTAACAGAAATTGAAAAGAGAAAAAGGAGATAAAAGATTGGGAGAAAATATAGTGAAATAAATACTTCATCTTTCATGTCAGGGAATCAACAAATAAAACCCAGTGTTAATAAATCAAGAAAAGAAATGTTGGCAATAATAATGAGCATCAGAACAACTAAAAGTCAGAAACTAGTAGTTCCAGGGAGTAAGTTTTCCTGTAAACCTAAAACTGCTCTTAAAGAGTCTATTAGTTAAGAAAAAGAGCAGCTGCTTATGCAGTAGGTGGGCAATCCTTCTGTGTAGTTTAAACATTTTCATTATGATTACTTTAATAATATGCTTAACCCTAGAATAAGTATGAAATAATATAGTGAAACAGAATGGAGAATTTTTGACAAGTATATCTAATCCTTACTATGGTTATTTATGTATTTATCTTACCCCCACAAACTCTTTGAAAGCTTATCTGTGTATTTCCTATTGTGATCGACACAGAACTTTCATCCTTTATTTAAATGGTTATTTAAGGGGTGGAGCAAAAGTAGTTGTTCAAGTAGAAAATAATACAATAATCTGTATATATAAAAGCCTAAGGGCTTTTATGACTAGATGACAGGACAACCAGATGACAGGATAATCAGCTGGTAGCTATGACATGCACTGACCACCCGGGGGCAGATGCTCAATGCACGAGCTCCCCTCCCCCCCCACTCAAACCCCTCCCCACTCCTCATCATTAGTGCACTCCCACAGCCTACCTCCTGCACCCCCCTTCCTGTCCCAATTGGGACTGGGCGAGACGGCCCAAACATCTGATCTCTGGCCAGGACAAGGGACACCACCCATGCACAAATTCATGCACCAGCTTCTAGTTATTTATTATACAAGAATAAACTGTTTCATGTATTTGCAACCTACTTTTGCCTCATCTTGTACAAAAATCTTAAAATAAATAGAAATAAAAAGACACAATTATTGATGTTTCTTACTAATTTTCAACTTTCACAAATCACTTCTTTGTGTGTAATGCCATCTAGTTAGGATACTGGCTGGGAGCCAAGGTCTCATTGGTGCCATCTGCTGCCTGTCTGGCACTTCTTTGCCCTTGGCTCCCTGTTTCTTGACTGCTTTCCTAAACTCATAGCCCTTCCCTGGGCCCGACTGGCAATGTCTGCATCTTCCTGCACATCTGCCTTTCTACTGCTTGTTCTCAGTGTGATAGTTTTGCTTTGTCTGGTCTCTGAATGGCCTTCCTTGCTGCAGACAGACCCGCCATCCTATATTCCTCATCCCCTTGCACCTCAGTGTGCTTCTGCCTCTTCATGGTTCTGGGATCCTACTCTGCACCTGTCTTTCACTGATGCTATGCTCAGTTCTGAATTATATATATATATATTTAAAAAATAAAAAACACCACTGGAAATTAAAAAACAGAGAGTTGGAAATTAGGCAAGTATTTTTCAAGAGTGGTTTTGGTCAAGAATGTCAACTTCAGGAAGGTGATTCCATCCCCTCTAATCAAGACAAGGGCAAGGACCTGAAACAGAATCCCCTAGAGCCGTGGTTGGCAAACTGTGGCTTGTGAGCCACACGTGGCTCTTTGGCCCCATGACTGTGGCTCTTCCACAAAACATCACAGCCTGGGCAAGTCTATTTTGAAGAAGTGGCATTAGAAGAAGTTTAAGTTTAAAAAAATTGGCTCTCAAAAGAAATTTCAATTGTTACTGTTGATATTTGGCTCGGTTGAGTAATGAGTTTGCTGACCACTGCCCTAAAGAATTGAACATGTTCTCTGAAGTTTGGTGAGCAGGGAATAGCAGATAGCTCATTCCTGTGAAATCCAAAAAATAAGGTAAGTTATGGCTGGCCTCTCATAACATGAGAAAAAAGAGAATGTCCTATGGAGACAACCAGCACTCTCAGTATTTGTGAGGGAAATACATGTGGCAATGTTTTTGGTGAGGCAGGTGCTGGCACCCCTGAGCCAACATGGAATTTTCATAGAGTCTGAAAAAGAGAGCCCCCTATAGGGACAAGGGATTCTGCCAAGAGAGGCTGGGCAGGTGGCCAGCTGTAGGCCAGGAGACTGCACAGCATTATCAATTACAGCTGTAATACGAGTACATTCAGATGTGTCTAGCAAACCTCAGGTAAAAGAACCCCTATGGTGGTGAGGGCAGGAAAGAGAATTGGGGCATTTCCAAAGCCTATCAGAATGGCTAATGAGAGAGTCAGCTGCAAACACTTGTTAAGCCCAAAAAGCACTGAGGCCAGCTCATAGCAATGTTTATCAAGTAAGAAATGTTCTCCCCACCTGTGGTAGGCAGATTTCTAAGCTGGCCTCCAAGACTCCTGCTCCCAGTAGGCCATGCCTTTGTGTGCCCCCTCTTTCCCCACACACACTCCTTGAGTGTGGGAAAAACCTATGATTTGCCTCTAACCAATACAATACAACAAAAAGTGAAGGGGTTTTGCCAAAACCGGTTTGGCTCAGTGGATAGATCGTCGGTCTGCAGACTGAAAGGTCCTAGGTTTGATTCTGGTCAAGGGTGAGTATCTTGGTTGCTGCGGGCACATCCCCAATAGGGGGTGTGCAAGAGGCAGCTGATCGATGTTTCTAGCTCTCTATCTCTCTCCCTTTCTCTCTGTAAAAAGTCAATAAAATATATATTTTTTTTAAGTGAAAGGGTTTTATAAATGTGAGTAAAGTCCCTAATCAGCTGACTTGAAGTAATCAAAAGGGAGACTGCCCTGGGTTGGCCTGACTTGATCAAAGAGTCCTTGAAAAGAGCCTCTGGAGATCAGTGATGTTCTCTCCTTTCGGCTTTGAAGAAGCAAGTCACAAGGAGTTCTACAGGAGCAAGGAACTGAATTCTGCCTGCATCTATGTAAGCTTGGAGGAGGATCCCAAGCCTCAGATGGGATCATGACCCAGAAGACAGCTAGACTTTTCATTTGGTGACTGCTGTACATTCTTTTGTTCTTCTGGGTCCACTTATGAGACTCCGAGTGAAGGGCCCAGCTGTGCCTGCACTGTGAACTCAAGAATTACTAAAGTTGTAATAATTTGCTTCAGATCAATATAAAACTAATATACACACACTACAATTTCAGGGGGGGGAGCTAAGGCTAACAAGATGAGGGAGGATTGGTCAAATTATTCGGTGGGGAAAAGAAGAAAACAGAGGGGTGGGGTGGAATCTGACCATATCCTCTGTCTCTTTGTATGGGGTCAGCTTAAGGCCAGAACCAGCTGGAGAGGAGGGAAAGCATAACTTTACATAAGGATTAGTTTTTATCATTACTTGGAATTGTGTGTGTGGTATATTTGTGTGTAAACTGCCCTGGTGCCCTGGTTATCAAGAAAGGAAGGTAGCCTCCAGCCCCAAAGTGTAGGAATTGATGGGCAGTACAAAAAGCATAGTTGTCTTCAGATTACACCCTGAAAGTCTCACTTGTTTATTATGTCACTTCTTTACACTGAGATCTCCACATACCAAACTGGAAATGTTTATGTCTGATGCTATCTTTCATCTTAGCAGACTGTTCATTTACCCACACTGCCACCAACCAGTAAGAAGAAACTCCAGCCCTAACCTGTTTGGCTCAATGTATAGAGTGCTGGCTTGTGGACTGAAAGGTCCCAGGTTTGATTCTGGTCAAGGGCATGTACCTTAGTTGCAGGCACATCCCCAGTAGGAGGTGTGCAGGAGGCAACTGATCTATGCTTCTCTCTCATTGATATTTCTAACTATCCCTCTCCCTTTCTCTCTGTAAAAAAAATCAATAAAACATATTTTTTTAAAAAAGAAGAAACTCCAGGCCTCCCAATCCCCTCAAAAGACTTTTCTCATCCTCATTTTCTTCCATCTTCAGCCTTAACCCTATATTTTCTCAGCTCCAAACTTCCTGGTCTCATTTTTTCTTTCTAGCCCTCATGTCTTTCTTTAGACTTGATAAATCCATTCTTTCTAATTAGCTTTAGTGCCCCCTTTGCAATAGGTCTCTTCTGGACCTATCTACTTATGTCTATGCTGGGTAACTCCCATGCCTGGCCAACCCCTGGTCTTTATTAGCCAATCCCAGTACTGGTATACTTGATTGGCATCCCTACCAAGTTCATCACAACTCCCCATGATGAGAGATTCAACAAAAGTTGTGTATTCTCAGCAGTCTTCTTATGGGGAGAGAAAGCACAGAAAGAGTGGCCAATAAAAAGCAAAGTCTCAATTGCACAATCTGTATACATACCTGATAGCACATACATGCAAACATGTACATCTTGGAAGCATAAACAGCAAGAATTAAAGAAAAGTTGCATTTGGTGACTGCTCATTTTTTCTTCTGGGTCCACTGTGGAACTACAACTAAAGGGTACAGCTCAAGAAATTAGTCATGGATGCTGAGGGTTTCAAAGGACTTTAAAGGAAAACTTCAGAAAAGGCCTACAGTATGATAGATGTCTGTGCCAAGGCCCCATACTCCAAGTGCAAACCCAAGTCCTACTTCTATAGCTGTGACATCAGAGGAGTTAGAAGGCAATCTCATCGCCATACCTAAACTTTAATTCAGAGAAGACAGAGATCTTATCCTTCTGTTAACCACTGTATCCCCACACCTAGAACAAGGCCCAGCATTTGGTTTATGTTCTATAAAGGTCCACCAAATGAATGAATGACTGAAGGACCAAGTTCCAAGATGACCCTATAAGCATAGGCCTTTGCCAAACAAGTAGATACTCACTTAGCCCCGCGCTCTCTCTTTTGGCTCTCGCTTTCCCTTTGCCTTTTTGCTTATCTGCATCAGTTTATCTACTTCTGTATCAATTCCCCCAACTCTCTCTGCTCCTCATCTTTCTTGCTATCCTTTATGAGGCTTCTCTACTCCTAGTCTCTCAATTTTTCTTCTCTCTCCAACTCATGCCTCTGTTTTACCTTACTCCTTTCTGTCTCTCATTCCCTATTATCCCTTTTCTTCATCTTTCCTTTCTCACTTTGTACCTCTTCCTCCCACTCCCTCACCTCATAGGCCCATCCATTTTTATCTGTCCCCCTCCCTACCACTTACCTACCACACTATTCATTTGAATGACATTTTATTTGTTACATCTATTGATTAAAAAGTTTTATGTTCTCTGTTCTTAATTAACTTATCATTCATTCTGCTCCCATATATTGCTGTTGCATATTTCAAACAATAGATAAATTGCTGATAAAGCTATTTGTAAATCAATGTTCTGTAAACTAAACCATATTTCAAGTGTACTAGAATTTGCTAGATAAAGGAATTTATGATGAAAAATTAAGCAATTTCCAATAATGCATATTTTTATAAATCTAAAGTTTCAGAAAATAGCCATATAAAATAAAACAAACTCATTTTAATGGCACCACAATCATTCTGCCCCAGTTTTGGTTGATCTCCTTGAGTTGGATATTATATCTCAAAAAATGTCTGTAAAGGGGACTAAATTCTCCTGGGAGGCTCTTCTTTATGAAAATGGAATCGTCAAAAGATGAAAGATGAATGGGAACATGTTCAAAGTCTGCAAATTTATAAAAGGTAAAAATACAAAGCGTGTCCATTCATTATACATATGCCTGCTAGTTACTATTATGTTCCAGGCACTCCAGTAAGTATTGAGGATAAAAACTTGATTAAGACATAGTGCTTGTCCTCAAGGACTCACACTCTGATAGGGGACAGAAACACATAATTTCAAGACAATTAGGTATTTTAAATAATAGTAGCACACATATTTAAGAAGGCTGGGCAGTGGCACCAAGTGGAAAGAGCTGCACAAGAGCAGCAACTGGGTGTGTTTTGATTGTTGTCTTATCACCAGTGCCTAGAATGGAGCCTCCTTACATTAGACACACAACGAATATGTGTTATTAAATTATTGAGTGATCTACTCCACTATGGTGGGGGTTAAAAGGAGCAAATTGATAAAGGCTTCATAAATGAGGAGAAGATATGTACACTGGACTTTCTAGGAGGATGGATGGAATCAGCTTCTGATGTGGAAGCTATGAGTTTAAGGTACATAGGTGAAGATGAACTCTGTACATTCAAGCACTAATTTCAGGCAAGCACATGCCATTCACAAAAGCCTTCTCTCAGATTATCAGGAGGAGAGAGAACTTAATTTATGTGTAGCTCACCATCTTGTGTTTTTTTTTTCTCTTTATGTCTTTGTCTGTTTTACCATTGAGTTATTTCTTGTCTCCCTTATACCTCTTTGTTGTAATTGGTCCTTCAAGGGTCTCTCTGTCTAATTGTCCCAAATGCCAGCTCTTTCCTTCATAGACTCCTAAGTTACTATTGTATCACAACTGTTTGAGCTAGTTCCCTACCATGTGTGTGTTAGGGCAAAAACGTACTATCAGTTCTAATACATCCTTGGTTGCCCCTTAGAAGTATACCTATTTTATTGGTTTCCATGAGCAGCATAAGCTTACATCCAGAATTTTCCAGGACAGTTTTTATCTCAAACACTCTCTTGTGTTGTTCCCTAACCTGCAGAGTCCCTGAAGTTTGAATATTTCATCTCTTATCTCTATCTTTCAGTCTGATCTGACAGCATGAAACAGCATAAACTTATTTTGTTAGACCATGTGTCACACACAATTTTTGTTTCAGAAAGTCTGAATACCAAATTCAGGAGTCTTGTCTCTTATGACAATTTGTAAGTCCTAACATTTGCTGCAATAACTTCCCTACGCTGAGACTGCTCTAGGAACAGGAGCTGTGTGGTTTCAAGAACTGTGCAGCATATTGGCTGAAAACTGAGGGTCATCAGCATTGCCCTTAGGGAGGGCAGGAGAGAGGATACAGGTGGCAAAGCAGGACATACAGCATATGGGCTTTGCAGCCAGACAGGCTGAAATTCTAATTTCATCTCTACCACTTCCTAACCAAGCAATTGCCTTCCACAGAGGCTGATATCAGCTCATCTAATAACTCTTCCTCCTCCACTTGGGGATGAAATGGAAACAGGAGGCCCTCTCCTTGCAGTTTAAGGTTGTCTGCCAACATTACCTAACACAGTAATGAAATAGGTGACTGTCTCTGACCTTCTTCACCCCAAGGCTACCTTTTGTCAATAGCCACACATGTTCCTATATCACCTTCATTTGGAGGCATGGCCCACACCCTAGTCCTTGTCTCCTCTGATTCATGTCCCATTGACTCTCCCTGCTCTGGGAGTCTCCAGCAATAATTCCCCAAAGTTTACCTCTGACCTAAACAACTCCTGACCTAGGAGTCATAAGCTAGGAAAGGGCTCTTGGTAAACCTTAGATTTTCATCCTGGCTATCCAATGCTCATATTTCTTACCCCTCAGGAATGCTACATAACATTAAGTCAGTCAGTCTCACACAGAGGGGCCCAGCCCAGTAGAGGAAGGCACTCCTCCTCTTCAGCCACATAACTACAAGGCCGTGTCTTTTCCTAAATTACATACACTACACGTACCAATACAATGCCCTCTAGAAAGCTGCCTACACACTGCCAAGTTCAGCAACTGCTTGTCCCCAGGTCTCCTACCTTACTTGTCCTTCCCTCCCCCCAATATCCCCACTGTCTTCTTACACATCTCATTATTTCATTTATTTCTCTCTCTACTCTCCTATCACATGCCTTGGTCATTTTATGAAAATATAAAAGCCACATATTCCATCCAAGTTACACCAGACTCCCTTAATTCTGACTCAGAAGAACTCCAGGGCAATCATCTGAAGCTAGAGAATAAGGACTACAGAGCACAGTGTGGGCAATCATTTTCTAAGAGCTAAAATACGCACCCAATTTACATGACTATTTGCATGTGTGTATAAATTACACATCAATATGTATTCTCCCAAGACACTGAGTTACTAAAATAATTTTGCTACTTTCAACTTGTCATTGCTCAATTTTTCCTCTCTCCCACTTGCAACAACACCCACACACATCTTTTCAGCCCTCAAAAGAAAGAGAGTGATAAAAGAGGGGAGAAAAGAAAACATAAGATAGAATGAGGTAGAGGAGAAAATATAACAAAGGAGGTAATAAAATTGAGAAGATATCAATGCAATAATAAATATTTGAGTAATTAAACAAAAGGTACCACTGTAATGAGTTTATGGTGATGATTATAAATACAATAGACTCTATATGCAATGAAAGCAAAATAAATATAAAATCACATAAATGCTGCCCTAGCCAGTATGGCTCAGTGGATAGGATGACAGCCTGCGGACTGAAGAGTCTCAGGTTCGATTCTGGTCAAGGGCATGTACCTTGGTTGCAGACATATCCCCAGTAGGGGGTGTGCAGGAGGCAGCTGATTAATGTTTCTCTCTCACTGATATTTCTAACTCTCTGTCAATAGCCACACATGTAAAAAAAAAAATCAATAAAATATATTTTTAAAAATCACAATCTCCCTAAAATTTCCTACTTATTTCAGATATTAGGGTTTAATTTCTAAAAAAGTGTCTTTAATAGATCATTCTAGCATGCATTATAGATTCAGCCTTTTAATAATAATCAAATGTCATAAAGTAGTTCAGATTCTACTGTTTTATGCCCACATTGAACTGCTTTCTGTAAAAGGATCAAGCAAGACAAAGTGTGTAGTTGACAATGCTTATCCTGCAAACCACTTCCTTGAGAACTTCTCTCTCCCATCCCATCCCACCTCACCCCAATTAGGCTGTTCAGGGAGCCAGGTATTCACTAAGGACTCCTATATCCTTGGCCAATAACAATCTTTCTCCTAGGAATCTGGACTTGGGATGCGGAGATGCTGGTTTGAGCTCTTCACTTGACTCAGGAGGTGAGGTTGCCCTTCTGGAACAGCCCAACTTCAATTGGACAGAAGGAAGCACAAATAACAAGTGCAACCAGAGAGAAAGCCTAAGCCTGAAACGTGTCTCGGTCCAGGTTCTGAGGGTTCCCAGCTCCAGGCTACAGCCCCATTTTCTGCCTTTGGGAATTGGAGACAGCCATGTATCCTTATAATAAAGTCTTCTTCTTGCTCCAGCCAGTTTGGGTAGCTACCTGTTATTTGTAACAAAATAACCTTAACTAAGACTATTTAATCCAATTAATCAGAGGCATTTCCAATTTAATTTTGTATTTCTAATATTTTTTTAAATATTTGGAGTATTTTGTATCTGATAAAACTTTTTTCATTTTTTGTCCAATAAAGCTGAATTATTTAGGAGGTAGACACTTTGTCTAAGAAACTTTCCTTAATTGTGTTATATTTTCAGCCAATAAAATATCAGATACTTTAGGTATACATATCATTTTGTGTTACACAATAGATTTTGACTTCGCAAATCACACATCTTGAAAAATAAAACACACCGAAGTTCAATAAAATTCTCACCCGTGGGTCTCACTTCTTCATTTCTGCCATCAAAATACCAATACCTCATTAAATGTGAACAAACATTGGAAATGTGCTAATTCAGTTAATAAATGCATAGAAAGAGCAAAGGCACAGATAATGAAAAAAAAGCAGCAAGAAGGAACCAATAATACTGAAAAAGGAATAAGTCTGAGAAGTTCTGCAGGGCAGGCTGCAGGCTTGATAAGTAATTCATTACAGTAGAAAAGAAAGTAGAACATGGTAGAGTATCCACAGGCCCTGGAAGAGGAATCCAGGCCTGATCTCTCAGCCATGCTGTGTGAAGCTCTAACACTTTGGTACCAGAACCCCACTGAGTATTCTTTCTAATTGGTTGTATAGCCACAGGGCAAAGTTGATGTATGATCAAATGTACATCCTGCATATTGCACAATGTAAAACAGTAATTCTCAACTAATTGTTTTATGTCTCAACAAAAAAAAATGTATTACAAGCTTATACTAGCAACTGATATGATAATGAATATACTGTTGATCCCTATGAGAGACACGGAGTGGGAACTGCACTTATGGATAAGAGACATGAGCCCTGCCTTCAGTAGGTACAGGTGTTAGTTCAGTCCTATGTCTATGCTCTACTTTCTCCACTCACTGATGCTAATACAACTAAAGTTGGATTGAAAAAAAAACATAAAACCTCAATTATCATTATTAATATTCAGTATCTACTCAATGCCAGAGACTATATTAGGTGTTTTCTGTTTATATATTACATATAATTCTCTTTATAATTCTACAAGGTACCTACCTATTACTTTATCTATTTTACAGATAGGCAAATCGAGGTTCAAAGAAATTAAGTAATTTGCTCAAGTCCCACAGGAAGTAAATGAGGGAATCCAGGATTGAACCCAAGTCGCTCTTAATTCTGAGTCCATCTATTTCTATTTCATCTGGACTCACCATAAACTATACTAAACTATCTCTACAAAATAAAAAGAAAGGTGTTTGCTCAATCATTCAGTTGCTTATTCATTAATTATTATGTATGCTCTTATTGAGTACTTACTACCATGTTGCACAACTTTAGGGGCACTACCCACAATGTATCCCACATTCACCTCTTCCTCTCTGCACAAGAACTGTGCCCTGGAGCTTCACAATTTATAGAATCTATCTACCATTGGGCAAGGCATTCTGAATGACACCAAAGTAAAGAAGGAGCTTATTGTTGATTTTAGGGATAAAGAAAATTTTCATTAACAAAAGAAAATATAGTAACACTTCAAGCAGGGTAAAAATACAGTGGGCATTCTAAAGCAAGCATCCAATTTCCCAAAGGACTGCTTGAGGAAATTAATAAAGGAGTCTTTTGAATACTATAAGCCATTTGCTGACTGCACAGGTGGCCTGACATAGCCCACTGCTGCCAAATACATTCAAAGACACCATGAGGAAATGAGGCAAGTGGGAAAAGCTCTTTACATTTTTTAATCTCCTGTGAATTATCTTCCTCGGTGCTATGAGTGGAAGCAAATCATTCTCCCTCCTCCTTCTAGTTTCACCTCCTCCGCCATTTCAACACACACATACATATACACACACATGTTACAATTTAAATTTATAATTCAGATGTATCCTCCTTCATTTGGGTTTCAGTGTCTCAATTTTAAGAAATGCAAATACATATTCTCTTACTACCTTCCCTAGCTCAACAATCACTTGTCAGTATACTGACTATAGATGAAATTAAAGGACATCTGAAAAGACCTGTGATTCTAAGAATCAACATGAGAGAAGATCAAAAAGTAATAAATCCATATTTGGACACCAAGTAAACTTCCCTTCATATTATTCTTTTTTTTTGGCTCATGGATATCTGATAATGTACTTCTAGAAAGTTAAATATAGTAGGTCAAGGATCCAATTTTGATATTTTTCACATATCTAACATGATCTATTGCTACAGTTTCATAAAAATAAGAAATTGATGCTAATCACACACACACACACACACACACACACACACACACACACATATATATATAACTGTGTGCTCACTCGCACCATGCAAATCCCCCACCCAGAGATAAACCACCTCTGTTCTTCATTTCCCTCCTTCCACCGGTATCTAAGTTTTTACTGTTACTGAGGAAGGAAAATATTAATTTTTTGCTCTAGTAGTCAGAAGATTAGAAGCATTAAAACAGATGCACCACAGTCAAGTTTATTTGAAAATTTTTTATCTAAAGACCAAAAGGAAGCAAATCTAATTGATAGATACATGCAACAGGGCTGCATTCTCAAAAAGATTATTTTCTTGCTGCTGACTTTCCTACATTGCTCTATGTAACACCTCATCTTTGCAAATATAGTTTGCTTTCTAATGAGTCTCAGGAAATCCTCCTTGTCACTCAGCCTTCCATGGAGCAGTCCTCTATGGCATGGCACGTCCCTTCACAGGTGGCTACGCCTGCAGAGAAGACATCAGAGATTCCACAGTGGGAGGAAAAGCCACAAAACAGAAGGCTAAAGCCAAGGGAAGATCTAAGTAAGGAAGGCTGTTTAGCTAGGGGAGGAAGGAAGCTGGGAAGAAAAGAGACCCAATCTGGAAAAATACAGTTGACTTTTTCAGGATAAAGTGAGATACACTGAGTGATGCCTGAGAGCAAACAAAACCTACCTGGTCCTTAGAAACCTGGACTTTGTGAAATACAATATCTTGCCCTCTACCTTTCTCCTCCCCCCCACCTTTCTCCTCCCCCCCCCCTCATAAAAAACTGCTGAATCCAAACCTCTGGTAATGAGCCATGGAATCCAGACATTTTCAAAGTGCACCAGGTGAGAGAGTTTATTCATGTTTGGAACCATGGCCTTATAAGACATGCATGTTCATACTGTCTTGTCCGAGTAGAGGCCAGTCTCAGCACATTGTTGCAGATCCTGGAGGAGGACAAGCCATTGGGACCTCTGAGACTCAGATTCAGGGGGGAAATTGAGGGGCAGGGGAGCAGCTGCCCTCCATGAGCAAGCCCTAACCTGAGAGGGATATCTTTCAGACATGAGTTCACAGCTCTGGAATTAGTGGCAAGAACAGTAATGGAAAGGGAAATCACATGCAAAAGATACTCTACAGGGACATTTAATGGAATTTGGTTAAACACATACAGTTAAATATAAAATATGTTCAGACATAGTGATTCTGAGGTTTGGATTTGTATCCCAGAGCCAGGGTTTTCTCTCTGACTGCATAACCCTCACCCTTTTCCTTATCTGCACTATTGGAATGGCCTTTAGACCAGTGTCTGTATGTCCATTTTTATCCATTCCCTGCCAAACCATTCTCTTCCCTGCAGACGGTGATCATCTAAAAATAAAAACCTGATTGTGTTATTCCCTTACTTAATATGCTGCAATAATTCTTAGGGTAGAGAACAAAGTCCTTAATATGATATCAAGGCCCTTCATGATCTGCTTCCACCTCCTTCCAGGTCACTTTCATACCTACATCGTTTTCTTCATTGCTTTGAATTGCACAGTTTCCTCCCACTGCTACCCCCAGGCCTAAGACTTTAAGGAATGCTAATTTTTATGCCTGGAATAGCCTCTCCAGCCCTGAATCATCATTCAAATCTCAGGTCAAACATCCCTCTTGTCCAAGTCTAAGTCAGGTCCTTATATTCCCTGCACTTTTCCTCTGCTGTTCTTTTCCTGCATGAAGTAAGGTATATTTTTGTGAGCATGTGATTTATGTCTAATTCTTCCTTTGGGATACAGATTCCACTAAAGAAGGACCGTATGTTTTAGTCCATAATCTACCAAGCACTTAGAACAACAGTGTCTGAAATATAGTAGCTACTTGTGTTTTCTGGTAGTGGAAGGGGGCAATATACTTGGATGACTAAGAGAATAAGAGTACCATGAAGAAGCATGGAAATCAGGAAAGGAAAATAAAATGAAGTGTTTCATTTCAAGTATTAATGCTGGTTGATAGCAACAAAAGCAGGAGGACTTAAGTAAAGATAATAAAAATTACAATGACGTTTGACTTTAACAGACAATTGATAATGTATGTTGTGCTCTAGGGCTGAAAACAAAGACTTAGGCCCTGACAGGTTTTGCTCAGTGGATAGAGCATCAGTGGGCAGACTGACGAGTACCAAGTTTGATTCCTGCCAAGGGCATGTACTTGATTGCAGGCACATCCACAGTTGGGGGTGTGCAGGAGACAGCTGGTTGATGTTTCTCTGTCATTGATGTTTCTAACTCTCTATCCCTCTCTCTTCCTCTCTATAAAAAATCAATAAAATATATTTTTTAAAAGACTTGGAACATATAATTATATAATAGATACTTAAATCCTGAGAAATTCAAATGCAAAAGTACATATAAACAATATCAGAGAACCAAATATCAGAGAGCCTTATGGATGGTGACATTTTGTTCTTATTAAGAGACACTAAAGAAGTCACCAATGCCTATGGAGGTGGGAGGTCCAAATGAGAGAAGGATGGACTGGAGGATATGACCAACCAGCATGGTGTAGCGAAACAGAGCACTAGGCAGGAATTTTCCATATTTGAACTGTCAAAGACGTCAACTTCTGTGGAGAACACAGGGATGATGAGGATTGAACAGGGCACTAGTATTAGCACAAGTTTATTCCTCAAAGAGTTGAGCACTCAAAACCTTATCATGAAGGATTGGTAAGAGAATCAGGAAGGTAGGTTAAAGCCCATTTCCACTTGTACATCTGCAAATGTAACCTCAGCATCTTGGTTAGGTCATTGTGCCCACCACTAGGCAGGTTAGAGGCTCTTGGGGTGGCAAATGAAACACAGTTTCCTCCTCAGACACTTGAACTCTACTCTCACTTTGTTCATGAGCATCTATCCTGAATACTTGCTGACCTGCACGCACAGTGTACTCAGATATGGTTATTCACCTTGCTTTCCTATGTCCTTATAGATGGAGACATTTTGTTCTTCTTAAGAAATACTAAAGAAGTCACCAACAATGAAAGAGCTTTACCCAAATTTTCCCCAGATTATAACCAAATTGATTCTAATCTGAACCAATTATGCCACATATCCTCAAAGAATGTTTACTGACCCTGATGGTGAAGTATTTATGGCCTTTGATTTATCTGCATTGTACACATTTTCATTTCAGCAGAGCAGAATTGGTACTGTTATAAATACCTGTGAAATATTTCATGAAGTGTAAATGCAAAAATCCAAATATATACATTTCTGCTTGAGATGCTAATTGACAAATATAACTACAGAGCAGTTGGGGGCAAACACACTGAAAATGTCAGTTGATGAGGGTTTATATTTGTCTGTTATAATCCTGACACCCTAAAATGTGTAAACAATGAGAAAGGTAAAGATCAGAGATCACTTATTTGAGTTTTCATAAAACCATAAGGTAATATCAGAAATCAACATATGTTCCTGACCATCTAGTGTAGTGCTCGAAAAAAAAAAAAAAGAGAGCTTAAAAAAAAGGAATTGGCCACTAGAAAAACTACTTCCTCCAGGTATTGATTAGCGGTTATATGAAAATCTTGTTACAGAAAAGAATTCTACATCACTGTTACTGCCCACTCACCCCATCTCTCCCATTTAGGTTCATTCACTTGGCAAATCCGCCCACCTCTAAACAAGCCCATCCACGGTCCTTTAGGACTAGTGACATAAGTAGTCAGTTATCAGAATGTTCACATATGACTTTAGGGATCCATGACTAAGCCCAAGGAGAAGGTAGACAAGAGAGAAGAAAGTTAAACTCTTCCATCCCTTTGCTCTGATATCCTCAGCCTTGCCATCCCTACACTCCTGTCTACCCAAAAAAGAGATGAGTTCATTACAAGTGGCCCTGGATATATGAAGTCCTAATGACTTTAACTGTCAGCAATTTCATGTTAAACCAATAGTGTATCATCTAGAAGTAAAAGAAAGAGGATGGCAGTCCCTCTCTCTCCTCACTATATTTAGACTACATATCTGACATTTGCAACCCACCCTAGGAGCCATTTATAAGGGATGTAGACAACCTGAAGTAAGTTTAAACCTTAGTAGACAGAAGCCCTCAAAACAATGTCATAAGAAGACAAGTTGAAGGAATTGGGAGTATTTTGCTTAGAGAAGAGTAAGATGGGGTGGAGTGAAGTGTGGAGACATAGGAAGGCAATAATGCAGTTGAGCTGCACTAGTGTCAGTGGTATATCCATCTGCCCACCAAACTGTAACCATCATAGGTGCAACGACATATTTTATTTGTGTTGGGGACTCGGGGAAGGTCTGTGCCTATAATAAGTACTCAGTAAATATTTGGTTAAAAAAAATGAATGACTGATAATTGCTATCAAATTTCAACTATGTGGAAAGATGAAATTTGTTCTTTCTGCTCCCAAATAACAGAATTGAGAACAATGGGTAGAAGGCATAAGGAATAGCTTTTATGTTAATATAAGGAAAAACTTCCTACAGAGCTCTTCTTTAGAGGGTGATCAGTTCTTCCTGGGAGGCATCTAATAGAGACCCAGCCAAATTTTGGACACTGACAATGCAGAGGAGATTTAAGTATTAATTAAGTAGATTTATGTTGATCATGGCTCTCAATCCTGGCTGCATATTAAAATAACTTAGGGTTTTGTTTTTTGTTTTAATACAACTACCTAGGCACAATCACCAGAAATTTTGTTTCAATTGGTCTAAGGTAGCGATTTTCACCTAGTATGCTGCCAGAATTTTTAAAACATGCGATACCTGACTATTTAGTCCAGGAACTGACCTCTTTTACCTTAAATTTTCAAATTAAAAACAACAACAGCCAAAACAATAATAGCTGTCTGGTATGAATGAATCAAAATTATACCTTTTGTGTGTGTGTATCAGATAGGCAAAAAGTATATTTTTGGGTGTACCACAGAATTTTAGTAATTAGTTTATGTGTGCCAGGAGATGAAAAAGGTTGAAAATTGCTGGTCTAAATCATCAGCATTTTAAAACACTCTCCAGATGATTCTGATGTGCAACTGCTCCTTCAAACTTAGATTCTGATTCAACATCTGACGAAATGAGCACTTCCATTCAAAACACTCCAATTTTGACTGACTGCCCAATCCATTACACGTTCTCTAACAATGGTTAAACTAATGAGGCATATAAGGCAATATTCCAAACAGAAAGATAGAAAACTGAGAAAGACAGGCAGACAGAGAGAGGGGGAATGAGGGAGGCAATAGGAGAGAGAGAGAGAGAGAGAGAGAGAGAGAGAGAGAGAGAGAGAGAG
>JAAGEH010000286.1:2187347-2200445 GCA_011751065.1 Lasiurus cinereus | reverse complement strand
GAGAGAGAGAGAGAGAGAGAGAGAGAGAGAGAGAGAGAGAGAGAGAGCTGTATAAAAGCACATTATCAGTATCTTAGTTTTTAGTTTGCAAAAATCTAAATAATTGAATTTTCACTTTGTAAGAAGTATTGGCTGTACAAACATGCAAAGTTCTTCTCCCGAAGTTTCCTGATATAGAAACCCCAGCAGTTGGGTCACCAGTAGTTATGAATTTAATCAAAGACCTCAGAATTCTCAAACCTCAAATTGTGTTTTGAGACCTCTCAGCCTAAAGACTGAAAATATCGAATGGGAATGGAAGAGTACATATGGTTGTTAGAATGCAAGTAGGTGACAATCAGTTAATTTCATATGCTGCTTTTTATCCTGAACTATTTTTGTAAAAGTCTGCTCTTTAGTAAATGAATTATTCACTTATATTCTAACTGTATTTTAAGTATGCCACATTTGAAAGCAGGGTAAGATATATTTAAAGAATTTTTATCACTTTTTAATAGGTTGAAAAGTGGCTTGGGGTGTTGGTCTAGATAAAATAAACCAGTCAGCTGCACATCTATAAAAACAGAGAATGGATGGGCACTGAACTTTCCTTTATTTCAATAACTAGAGGCAACTCTCACTTGATTTCTTCTTAGTTCAGGTTGCCCTTCACTTGCCTTATGTGTTCCTTATTTTGGCACCTGAGCCTGTTCAGTGTTTGGTTGCCACTACCTGTGGTTTCCAATAACTGAGAATTTAACTCATTTACATTCACAATCTTAGGAGAGAACATAATGCTAGAATAACTTTATCATATCATTAAAATATAAGGTCTTAAAAACACAGTGAGACAAAGATAATTAATTTCCAACATAGAAAGTTGGAGGTGGGAAGGAACAATGTCATGTCTACAGTCGGTACTCAAAGATTCTAGAATGCAGTGACAAAAGGTCAGTTCAAACAGAGGCAAGTATGTGGTATCTATGATCCAAATAACACAGACACTGCTTTTTCAAGCTGTATGTTTAAAAGGAACAGTTAGGGGTGATTTCCTATATTCTTGGTAAACAGCTTAAGAAATTAAAGACATTACCTTCAAAAATAAAAATCCTACCTGGTACTTTTTAATAAACTCAGTCCTCAAAATTGATTTTTAAGGTCTTTTCTTACTGTTAACTTATAGTTAAGTCTATAATATAACAGGAATAGGGCTAGGAAGCTCTGGGTTGAATGGGATTTTAAATTTTAAATAGGATGATCAGGGAAGGCCTCCCTTTGATGGTGACATTTGAGCAAAGATCCTAAGAAGTGAAGGAACTATGAACATATCTGGAGAGAGAAAGTGCCAGGCAGAGGGAACTGCAGTGAAAATCTCATGTGCAAGAATGTGACTGGAGTATTAGAAGCCAGTGTGGGCACTAAGAACAGGTATTGAGAGAGGAGGAGACTATTAGGATATTAGCTCAGAAACAGGTGACAAGCCCTGTAGGCCTTTATAAGAACCTTCCCTGAGTCCTCAACACAAATAAAATATGGTCATTGCACCCATGATGCTTACATTGGTGCAGCTCAACTGCATTGTTGCCTTCCTATCTCTCCACACTCCACCCCACCCCATCTTACTCTTCTCTAAGCAGAATACCCCCAATTCTTTCAACTTGTCTTCATGTGAATGTGGTAGATAAAAAGCTACTTTTTATGCCTTCTACCCATTTATTCTACAGAGTGAACTGGGATCCTCCCTTCCAGGTTTTGAGGAGAGGAGTACCATATCTGACTTTGGTTTGTAAAGGATCACTCTGCCTTCTATGTTGAAATTCAGCAGTCCAGGGCCAGAGCAGAAGCAGGGAGACCATTGAGGAAGGACACTGCAATAAACCAGGTGAGAGAGGACTGTGTTCAGAATCAGGGTGATAGCAGGAGAGGTGATTAGATGTGGTCAGATTCTGGATTTTTGGGTATTCTGATGCACTGAAAGTAGAATATGAGGTTAAAAGATAAGTTAAGGATGATTTCAAGGGTATGGGACCAAGCAACTGAAAGGGAAGAGTTGCCTTTTATTGGTAAGGAAAGATGAGCAGGAGCATGTGTGAGGAAGAACATAGTTCAATATGAGACATATTAATTTTTCAACATGCCTATTACAAATTAAAGTGCTGAGTCAAGCACATGATTATGTGTATTTCAAGTCTATCTCAGAGTTGCAGGTCAGAGATATTAATTTGAGAATCTTCAGCAGACAGAAAGTATTTAAATCCATGAGTCTGGGTGAGCATGAGTGTAGGCAGAATAAAGAAGGCATCCTAGGACTGAACGCTGGAAAACCCAATATTTGGAGGTCAAGAACAACAAGCACCATCAAAGGGACTGAGATGGAGTGGCTACTGACCATTGACATGTGAGGAAACCAGAGAGTATGCTGTCCTGGAAGTCCAGGGAAGAAATCATTTCAAGTAAGAGTATAACTGGACATGTTAAATCCTGTGACAGAGCATTTAGAAGCAGCTGAGACCTGACCTTTGTGTTTAGCAATGGGCTGGGCACTGGTGGTCATTATATGAGTAGCTTGGTTGGAGTAGAGAAGGTAAAAGCGTACACAGAATGAACTCAAGAATGGAGCAGAGTAAGTGGAAAGAGCAGGTATAGACGACCCAAGTAGCCATCACTGACTGCAGGAGACAATGAAGAACTAAACAGACATATCCTCCGAATTCAGTAGAACTCAATATATATAAAATGGGCCCATATTCCTGTTCTCAGAGCACGGAAAAAACTGGTCATTGCTTTCTACTAAGGTGAAACATTTTTTAACTGCCCATTTTGTCAGCCTACCCAGCTTCTGAATCAAAAGTCACAGTGTTGTTCAATTTGAAAAGCTCAGGTGATAGGCTTGGATTCAGTTCTATGTTCCTAGGCCATAGGACAAACCCAGTCCCCAAACGACTCAGCCCTCTACCCAATCAATAAATTGCAGTTAATGCCCTTAGGGAAAATGGCCTTGGATGAAACTCCCAGTTAGCAGCCAATCCAAGCCCATTAACTTCCACATCTGGAAGTAGGTGAGTAAAGAACATAAGGCTGATGGCTTCCATTCAGTTCTCATTTATCATCATCACAATAACCTGACTCCAGGATATACAATTCAGGGTGATTGGATGAAATTGCTGAGTAGAGGTCCAAGACCGAAATAATGAGGCTGAAGGTCAGGATCCACGATTACTGGTACAGTTGTTTCAAAGGACCAGGTATATTGTCATGGTGTAAGAATAAAGGGCACCCAGGGACTCTAACCCAGACAAGCCATCAAGCTGATGTAGCACCCTATCATTTGCCTCACCCCTGTGACTTCTGACTATTCATTTTCATTAAAAATATGCATAACAATAGTGATTATCATAAGTCTTATATTCCTATAGCTTAATTCCCTACAAAATGCTTACTTTCTATGCTTTTCATTTGAATCCTTTAGTAAGCATTTTATAGATAGAAAAACTGAGCTTGAAAAGGGTGAGGTACACAGAACAGTACTAGATGGTGAGGGCCAATGAAAAGCATACTTTGCTTCAGTGAATAACACCTCCCCCCTAATTAGAAAAAGAATTGGCTATTTGAGTAATCAACTTTGGAGATTATATGTGATAGAATGAAAAATGTTTTATCTGTTAACACTCGAATTCTTCTAAGGAAAAACTATCTGTGGTTTGGAAAATACTTCAATAAATAGCAGATCCTGGTTTGCCTAGCATAATCCCAATGTTTTCCTTTTGTCTTAGAGAAATAATTAATATTGCCCACTTTTACCTTCAAAGGTGTTCTAGTTCTTAGATGTGGTCACCTTATTGAGATGTGTTTGCTACCACATGTAAGTTAAAGGAGGCAGGGAGGGAGGAAGGTGAAATCTTATGCAAGAGCAAGGGTTAGCAGGCAGTCAATTGTTCATCAAACTGTTATGCATTTGACATAAGTAGGAGTTGAAAAAAGAGCAAGAAGAAGGAAGAGAAGTGAGTAGAGTTGTAAGAAGGAAGAAGAGAAGTGAGTAGAGTTGCAAGAAGCTAGGCAAATAATGTGTAGCTGGGACACTATGTGGAATTAACTTCCAAATCCTCAGTTGCAAGGTAACCTTAGGACAAGATAACTGGTTTCCAATTTGAAATTATTTTTATTCCTAAGATGTAAAACCTTGCCTTGCCCTTCTTTCCACCATCTCAGTCAAGTCTACTATACATGTAAATGCTTGATGTAAGTAAAGTGTTGCTGTTGTTGTGTGTGTGTGTGTGTGTGTGTGTGTGTGTGTGTGTTTATAGAAATTAAGAAAATAAAGTTTCACAGCTAAGATACACAGAACAAAGAGAACACACAAAGGACAAGCGATAATACAAAGCCAAAATACAGAGGACTAGAAATTTAGAGTTAAAAATGACCATGAACATGTAAGCCCTCCAGGAATTCTCAAGAGTCACAGAGCCAAGTATGGAACTTTTGGGACAATGTCCTGCAATTCTCATAGAGCAGGAATACCAAGTTCACATGGGGGCTGCATAATGAGTGAGTGCAATAGGGATTGACATTTGTTTGATTAACCAGAAAAGTCAGTTAAAGTTTCTTAAACATTTTATTAAGACTTAAACCTACATATGTACATTTATTCTCCAATGTATTCATGTGGAGCCAAGGCTGCTCCTTCGTCCATGAGTCTTTCCACTGGAGTTCTCTATTGTCTTTCTTGCATAAACCACATTCAGAATAATGAAGAATCTAATTTCATTAGAAGAGACTCTAATTTCTTTAGAAGAAGCTCTCCTAGATGTCTATATTTTTCTAATCTTTTACAGAGGTTTACCCATCCCTAATTTGATGACAATTTTTCTTAGCAACGTTTTTATCAATTCTTTCCAAAGAAACTTAGCTTTCATGGATGTTTTCTTCTTGCATTAATGGCTTACTAATTTAATATTTAATAAAATATATAATTATGAAAATATACAATTGGCATAAACAAGTTTGCAAAAAATGCCGCTGACTCTTGAGAGGTGTAGAAGTCATCCGTGGGAGCAGCCATGTTGGTTGGTATATGAGAGCTCTCGATTTGCCATGACTCCAGGCAATGTCTGTGATTTCAGAAGAAAGGGAGAGCTCTACCATTCCAAGAAGATTAGTAAGTGGAGGTGATTTTAAAAGCTTATTTTTAGTTTATACAAAATTTTCCTGAAGAGTTAACAGCTTGTCAATGCACAGCATGTGGGAACTATGGCCATGCTTTCCTCCCCCAGTGACCACATCACTGCCAACCTGAGAGCTCTATTCAGTGGTTAGACCTGGCCCAGAGGCCAGAGAGCCACTTCCCCACATGGGAAAAATAATCACTCCCATTCCTAACTAAACAATCATAGTGTGTGGTGGGCTCTCAGATAGGCTCAACCTTCAGTGAAGCCCCTTAAAAGAAGCCAAGCTGCACCCAAGGCTGGACAGAACAGCTCCAAGAGATTCTCAGCAAGACGAAACATTTAGTGGTAATAACTAAACACGTGTATTCAATGTAAATTAGGACTCTCTTCAGCTGGAAAGGGCAAAGAGCTAAATCTAAGCTGCAGCCGGAGAAAGCACATTTCCTCCTAATCAGAAGAGCACAGTCAGGGTGCAGTGGAGCAGGTAAATGAACTCGTGTGTATAATTAGGATCTTTTTTCTTTTCCTCCAAAGTGTGAAGATAGAAAGGTTGGCATGTGACGGGGAGGAAGATAAACTTCTGGGAGATGATTTCCTTGGTCATCTGAGGAGGCAGATTAGCCTTGATAACTGTCCTGGTAAAGAGCTGAGGATATCGGCAGCCTGAGGAAGTATGTGAACTAAAGGGGCTTCTGATGTCAGAAATTCTTAAGTGATGATAGCATTCTTTAAAGTTATAGATTTTTTAATAGATGGAAATCAATCACCATAAGCAGATAATAAGCAAGATCTCTAACTACTAGGTGTACCAGTTAATAACATGGATATTTTTCAATAGATGGAGTTACACAATGTTGATGTATGTGCGATTTTATATGTATGCTATTTTGTTGTATTGACAACAAGCTTTAAAACTTCATATGTCAAATTTGCTGAAAGTGTTAACATCATAGATATATTTATGCTTAAAATGATGAATTTTGTGCCATAAAAGAAGAGCATTTGTGAGAAGTTTTAATCCATTAGTTTATTTTGAAGAAAAAGTTATCATATACTTCAGGAACATGCTCCATCTCAAGATATTTGTGAACGCTGGTTTAAACGCTTTAAAAATGATGATTTCAATGTGAAAGACAAAGAACATCCAGATCAACTGAAAAAGTTTGAAGGCCAATGATTACAAGCATTATTGGATGAAGATGCATGTCAAACTCAAAAACAACTTGCAGAAAGATTAAACATTGCTCAGCAAACTATTTCCGATCATTTATAAGCAATGGGAAAGATTTTAAAGAAAGGAAAATGGGTGCCACATCAACTGAACAAAAGACAAATGGAAAACCTAAAAATCATCAGTAAAATGTTGCTTTAATGACATGAAAGTCTTTTTTGCACTGAATTGTGACTGGTAATGAAAAGTAGATTTATTTTGAGAATACCAAATGCTCAAAATCATGGGTTGATCCAGGTCAACCATCAACATCGACTGCAAGTCCAAATGGCTTTGGAAAGAAGACAATGCTCTGGGTTTGGTGAGATCAGGAAAGGGTGGTGTAGTATAAGCTTCTAAATCCAGGTGAAACCATTAATACTGATCACTTTCAACAACAAATAATCAATTTGAACCATGCTTTGATCATGAAATGACCAGAATGTTCCAGAAGACACAGCAAAGTAATTTTGCTTTATGATAATGCACCATCACACACTTCAAAACCAGTTAAAGACATGTTAAAAGATCTTGCCTGGGAAGTATTAACCCACCCCCTGTATTCACCAGACCTTGTTCCTTCAGATTATTACTTGTTTCCATCATGCACTTTCTGAGCAGCACTTCAAAACGTACAAAGAAGTGGAAAATTGGGTCTCTGAATGGTTTGCCTCAAAACAAGAAAAGTTCTATTGGGATGATATCCATAAATTACCTGAAAGATGGGGAGAATGTGTAGCTAGTAATGGAAATTATTTTGAATAAAGCACTTTTGATGTTTCTCTTGATATTATCATGTTTTCTTTGATTATGAAATCCACCATTATTAACCAGTACACCTAGCTTTTGTATTCAAATTTATTTTAGGCTTAGCTGGTTTGGCTCAGTGGATAGAGCATTGGCCTGCAGATTGAAGGGTGTGGGTTTGATTCTGGTCAGGGCCACATGCCCAGGTTGCAGGCATAATCCCCAGTAGAGAGCATGCTAAAGACAGCCAATTAATGATTCTCTTTCATCATTGATGTTTCTATCTCTCTCCCTCTTCATTCCTGTCTGAAATAAATAAAAAAATATATATACTTATTTAAATTAACTTTAATGTTTACTCTGCTTATATATTCTTCATGATGGGAAATTTAGTACAAAAAGTTGTTATTTTTATAAGAAAAAATATGTACCATTGTCTCTGGGATTCAACCTCACCAGTGGTCCAGTTGGGAATCCACAGATGAAGTGGTTAAATTAATGAGAGACAGTAAAATCTCAGACATCTCACATAGCAGATTTTATGCCAATACATCTCCTAATGAAAAGGAAACTGAGGAGAAAATAAACAAATGGGACTACATCAAAATAAAAAGCTTCTGCATAGCAAAAGAAACCACCATCGAAATGAAAAGGGAACCCACTGTATTGGAGAACATATTTGCCAATGATACATCTGATAAGTGGTTAGTATCCAAAATATATAAAGCATTCATACAACTCAATAAAAGGAAGACAAACAGTTTAATTAAAAAATGGGCAAAAGGCCTGAATAGACATTTCTCAAAAAAGGACATACAAATGGCCAAGAGATATATGAAAAAAATGCTCAAAAGTCACTAATCATCAGAGAAATGCAAATTAAAATTACAATGAGATATCACCTCACAACAGTCAAACAAGTGCTGGCAAGGATGCAGGGAAAAGGAAACACTAGTTTACTGCTGGTGGGAATACAAATTGATGACACAACTATGAAAAAGAGTATGGAGTTTTCTCAAAAAATTAAAAATAAAACTCTTTTTGACCCAATTATCTCATTTCTGGGAATATATCCCCCAAATGCTGAAACACCAGTCAGAAAGACTATATGAACCCCTATGTTCACAGCAGCATTATTTACAATAACTAAGATTTGGAAATAGCTCAAATGCTTATCAGTAGATGAGTGGCTTAATACTATTCAGCTATAAAAAAAGAGAGATCTCTTACCCTTTGGGACAGCCTGGATGGACCTGGAGAGTATTTTGCTAAGTGAAATAAGCCACTCTGAGAATTATAAATATCATATGATTTCACTTATTTGTGGAATCTAATGAACAAAATGAACTGACCATAAAATAAGACCCAAAGCATAGAGGCATGGAACAACCGCCATACCTTAAAGCAGCCGGCAGCCAGGGAAAGGAAGGCTCCAGTCAGCTCTATCGCCAGCCAAGTCTAGGGACCCTACTTGTGCATGAATTTCATGCATTGGGCCTCTAGTCAACAATAAAAATATTTGTATGAAGAAATTAATGTGAGATTTAGAAACAAGGCAAAACCATGCATCAAACTGAATACTGTCAAGTATTGGCAGCTGTCAGGAGGTAGGGACATAAAAGGTGACAAACTGAGTTGAAGGACTCCTTTGCTTTTATATTTATTTGTTTGTTCATTACTGACTTTTTTAAATATTTCTATTAGAGGCCTGATGCATGCAATTTATACAAGAGTAGGCCCTCCTTCTCCAGCTGCCAGCATCAGGTTCCCTCTGGCACCCGCGACCCGGGCTTCCCTCACAGCCCTGCTTCATCCAGAACAGCGGTTCTCAACCTGTGGGAACAACCCTTTCACAGGGGTCGCCTAAGACCAGCAGAAAACACCTATTTCCCATGGTCTTAGGAACCAACAGACTGCTCCTTGGTGTAGCAAAGTGTAGCAATGTAGTTTACTGTTGTCATATGAAGACTGTTGCCCATGCTACACCACGATTCAAGACAAAATTTCATTTATTTATAATTAGAAATAAATATTTCACAATATATAATTACATATTGTTTTTGTGATTAATCACTATGCTTTAATTATGTTCAATTTGTAACAATGAAAATACATCCTGCATATCAGATATTTACATTACAGTTCATAACAGTAGCAAGATTACAGTTACGAAGTAGCAACGAAAATAATTTTATGGTTGGGGGCCACCACAACATGAGCAACTGTATTAAAGGGTCGCAGCATTAGAAAGGTTGAGAACCACTGATCCAGAAGGTGGGCCAGAGGCCATCTGAAAGGATGTCTGGTCTAATTAGCATACTACACTTTTATTATTATACATATTTAAAAGATATAAAAAGAAGCAATTAAATTCAGTGGAACTTGCTGTTGGAGGTAATAGGAACAAATACATAAACTTTGTTTTACCTGCTGCCCACTCTGCTGAAGAAGGGAGACATTGGTTCCAGCCTAGCTTTTGTGTTGTGAAGTTCGGCAGCAGATATTAGTGAAGTTTCCACATTTCCCTCCTTTCTCTAGCTCTTCCCCAGCTCAAATTCATGGCAAGGAGTCTCATGCTGAGGCCTCTGCGGGAAACCATCAACAGTAGCAGCTAATGGGAAGCCTAATGACCTTTTAATGGGACAAGTAAAGCTAAGAGAGTTGTGCAGAAAATATTTATAATAGAAGAAAAAGAAACTACGCAGTAAGCTGAAGCAAGAGCTTGCTAGGCACTGTTAAGCCCAGTAGAGAAAAAGCTGCAGTCCTCCTAGAGGAAGGACATTTATCACTCCTCTGAAGACCTCCACAGTATCACAGCACACACTACAACCACCAAACACTGAGTGTAATGAGATTACATTCACAGTACACCATGATGTCTCACGGGACTCCTATGGTAAGTAACAATAGCAGACAAATTTCTTCATTTGCATGTATGAAATGGTATTAACCCATGGAAAATAGACTGCTGGGTCTCCAAGACCTGGATAAAATCTGACTGAAAGCAAACATGTTGTCAACCAAATTCAAATATGGAAAAAAATAAAATAATAAATAAATAAATAAATAAATAAATAAATAAATAAATAAATAGCGGAAGAATAGATGGACGTGTCCTGAGCAGACAGAAAGAACAGCTGAAGGTCACACGAGGAGTGTTTGTTGGCAAGTTAAGGGACAGCTATACTCCAGGAGAAGGTGGGGGACTACTGGCTGGGCCCCTCCTGACTGGTTAGCCCCCACTGCTGCTGGGTTTTCTCCCAGAGCCACCAACTTGGAAGTGGAGACCATGCCATCTTGAAGGAGAAACTGGATGTTATCGGAAGCCTGAAAATTTACAACTACTGCACCCACCAAACAGCTGCAAACCCCAGAACACCGGTTCCCCAATTGGCACCCACACTCAGATTTGGAGGAGCTCTACACTCCACACAGAAAGGTCAGATTTCGCCTGGGATAAGGTGAGGTATCTGGTCCAGATGGGACAGAGAAACATGTGCATTGTGGGAGGTGGAGAACTGGGGGAAGTCTGCACTTAGAGAAATCCATGGCTATTGGGGCTGCCATGATCTGTGAATGTGGAAGGGGTCCTCAGAGCTGCTAATAGAGGGGATCTCTAAAAAGCAATACATTTTTATCTAATGCAGAAGGACAATCTGGAAGTTTTTAAAGTATGCCGGCTGCTTGGACAAGAGGGAGAAAAGGGAACTGCGCAGACTTGTGCACAGGTCCAGAGTTCATGTACATGTGCTTTTCCTCTTCAGATCCTTGCTTCTGATTGCTAAGCCCAATACATAGGATAGCCCAGTTGGGGACACCCTAGGAGACTGAAGGGGAAAGTTGTTTTTCTGGAACCTGGGGATCAGAGCAGGGAGTGACCACCGGAGAACCAGCTCTGGGGTAGCCCACTCCCACAAACTGGTATTGAGTGCCACAGGGAAAGCAGGATCAAAGCACAGGCTAGAGAGGACCGATGGTCTCAGAGGTCAATCCAGAAACACTGCCCCCAGGGGCTGAATCACAAATTGACTCTTGTATAATCACAAATAAAGGAATAAAGAGATTAAGACACACTGCCTGCTTAAAAATCAGGACTGCCTTACAACACTGAGCACCAGTGAAATGCAGGGAATTTCAATACTGTCCTGATTGGAAAACAGGCATGCCAAACAGAACAATAGAGGAACTGAATGACCTTCACTACTGCACATTCTATTTTTTTAATTTTTATTTTTTATTACTTTATTTTTAATTTTTTCATATTTTACTTAAGAAACTAATTTTTTTTCCTCGCTTTATTTTATCTTTTTAATTATTACATATTTATTTTCAATCAGTATTATTACTACTACTCTTTTACAGTTTTGTTTTAAAAAGGTGTTTTCTCTTTATTTTACTTTGGGATTAGAGTTCTCCATTCTATTTTCATCTTCCCTTTAGCATCATTTTACTCTATCTCAACTCTACCTTTATGAATTCACTCTTTTCCTAACTTTTTTCCATTTGTTGTCCTGTTTCTCTTACCCTTTTCTTACTTTAGATTTTCCCTATTCTTTCATTTTACCCCCTATTAAAATTTCACCCTACTTATATATCTAATTTCCAATATCCTGCTCCAAGTCCATACACACCTCTCTCTTCTCTGTCTTCACTATCCAAAAAAATTGTTCTCTCTTTCCTTTTGTTGTTGTTTTCATGAATGATGATTATATCAATTTTTATTCTTTTCATGAGATTGTTTTGCTTATTCTTTTAGCTTTGTTTTTTTTTGTTTGCAGGGTTTTGTTTGTTTTTGCTTCTGTTTTCCCTCACCTCATTTGATATTAATTGTTATTTCAGGTTTGTATTGTTCTCCAGGTACTTGTTGCTGGCATTTGTTGGGATTAGTGGTTGTTCTCTTGGAGTTTTCTCCCCATGTATATAGTTTTTTCCCCTTTTCTCTTTTATTCTCTTCCTTTTCTCTCTTACATTTTTTTCTCTCCATTCTCCCAATTGCATTTTGGCACTCGTTTCTTTTTTTTTTTTTCATCTTTTGTCTCTTCTTCTTTCTCTCCTATTTCCTAATTTGCCTTTAGCTGGTGGTCACCTTTATTTGTGATTATTAATATCATGAATACATTTTTGCTCAGTGCCTTGTGCGTTGTTTCTGGTTGTGTTGTATTTTGTGCCTTTAAATCAATGCAGGAAAGAGATAATTACATAACTATTCACTCAGAGAACAGAGACCATGGGGAGACAAAGAAACAGTCCACATATGAAAAAAAAGCAGGCATTATCAGAGAAGGAGGTAAATGAAATGGAGATAAGCAACATGCCAGAGAAGAAATTCAGAGAAATGGTCATAATGTGGCTGAAAAGAATGGAAGACAAATTTGGCAATATGAATTAGAACCAAGAGGAAACAAGAAGGAAACAACAATTATATTGCTGCTGTAAAGAACCCAATAGAAAGCATCAAAAGTAGTCTAGAAGAAGCATAGGACCCCATCAGTGAGCTAGAAGACAAGGTAAGAAAAAATACCTAAGTACAGCAGCTTCTAGAAAAAAAATTAAAAAGCAGAAGAACCTAAGGGAACTTTGGGACAACACTAAACAAAACAACATCCACATAATAGGAGTCCCAGAAGGAGAAAAAACTGAGCAAGGAATAAAAAAATCCTCTTTGAAGAAATAATGACAGAAAACTTCCCTGATATAAGGAAGGAAAAAAAAAACACAAATCCAAGAAGCTCACAGAGTCCCAAGCAAAATGAACCCCAAAAGACCAATGCCCAGGCACATTATAATTAAATTGGCAAACACTAACAACAAAGTAAGAATTTTAAAAGCAGCCAGAGAGAGATAGAAAGTTACCTACAAAGAAACCCCATCAGACTAGCAACTGATTTCTCAATAGAAACTCATCAGGCCAGAAGGGAATGGAATGAATTATACAGTCATGCAAAAGAAGGATTTGAACCCAAGAATACTGTACCCAGCAAGGCTATCAATCAAAAT
>JAAGEH010000286.1:2132201-2187247 GCA_011751065.1 Lasiurus cinereus | reverse complement strand
TAGAAAGAAAGAAAGAAAGAAAGAAAGAAAGAAAGAAAGAAAGAAAGAGAGAGAGGGAGGGAGGGAGGGAGGGAGAAAGAAAGAGGAAGGGAAGACAAAACACAGGGGAAAAGAATTAAAATGGTAACAAATAAGTACCTATCAATAATAACTTTAAATGTAAATGGATTTAATGCCCTCATCAAAAGACATAGAGTAATGGATTGGATAAGAAAACACAACCCATATATCTGCTGTCAACATGAAACACACCTAAAAAAAGAAAAGAAACACACAGACTGAGGGTGAAGGGATGGAAAAAGGTTTTTTAGATGAATGGAAATGAAAAATATGCTGGGGCAGCAATACTTATATCTGACAAATTAGATCTCAAAGTGAAGGACATAGAAGAGATAAGGAAGACCACTTCATAATACTAAAGGAAGCAATACAACAAGAAGAAATAATTCTGATAAACATATATGCACCCAATATAGGAGGATCCAAATACATAAAAAATATCCTGGAAGATATCAAGGGAGAGATTGACAGCAATACAATCATAGTAGGAGAATTTAATACCCCACTATCACCATTGGACAAATACTCTAAACAAAAAATCATCAAAGAAACATCAATCCTAAATTACTCGACCAGATGGAATTAATTGACATCTTCAGAACATTTCACCCCAAAGCCACAGAATATATATTCTTCTCAAGTGTACATGGGTCATTTTCAAAGATAGACCATATGTTGGGTCTTAGGCAAAGTCTCTTCAAATTCAAGAAGATAGAAATCATATCAAGTATCTTCTTAGATCACATTGACATAAAATTGGAAATCAAATACAATAAAAACAATCCCAAAAAATCAAACGCATGAAGACTAAACAGCATGCTATTAAACAATGACTAGGTAACCAGAGAGTTCAAGGAAGAAATAAAGCACATCCTGTCAACAAATGACAAAATGAACACAATAATCCAAAATCTATGGGACACAGTGAAAGCAGTCATGAGAGGGAATTCCATAGCTCTACAAGCCTACTTAAAAAAAGAGAGAGAGAGAGAGAGAGAAAGAAACAATGGTAATAAATTACCTAACCCTACAACTCAAAGAGTTAGAAAGAGAGCAACAAGAAAAGCCCAGGGGAAGCAGAGGAAGGAAATAATAAAGATCAGAGTGGAAATAAATGACATAGAAACCAAAGAAACAATACAAAGATCAACAAAATCAAGAGCTGGTTCTTTGAAAGGATAAAGAAGACTGATGAACCTCTAGACAGGCTCACCAAGAAGCAAAGAGAAAAGACCCAAAGACCCAAATAAACAAAATCAGATATGAAAGAGATGAAATAACAACAGATCCCATTGAAATAAAAGGATTATTTAAAAAAATACTCTGAACAACTCTATTCCAATGAACTGGACAACCTGGAGGAAATGGACATATTCCAAAAAAAATATAACCTTCCAAAACTCAATCAGAAAAAATCTAAACAGCTAAATAGGCCAATAACTATGGAAGAAATTGAAGCAGTCATCAAAAAGCTTCCAGCAAACAAAAGCCCAAGGCCAGACAGCTTTTCAGGGGAGTTTTACCAAACATTTAAGGAAGAATTAAAACCCATCCTTCTCAGACTATTCCAAAAAATTCAAGAAGGAACACTTCCAAGCTCCTTCTATGAAGCCAGCATCACTCTAATACCAAAACCAGATAAACACAACACAATGAAAGAGAATTACAAGAAAATATCCCTCATGTCAAAATAGATGTCAAAATCCTCAACAAAATTCTATCATATCAGATCCAGCAGTACATCAGAAAGATCATATACCATGACCAAGTAGGATTTATCTCAGGAATGCAAGGATGGTACAATATCAGCAAATCAATAAATGTGATAGATACATCACATAAACAAACTGAGAGATAAAAATCACACAGTCATATCAATTGATACAGAAAAAAAAATGTGACAAAATCCAACATGTGTTTTTTATATAAAATCTCTTAACAAGATGGGAATAGAAGGATCATACCTCAACACCATAAAAGCCATATATGATAAACCCACAGCTAACATCATACTCAATGGGCAAAAACTAAAACCATTTCCCCCAAGAGCAGGAACAAGATGAGGGATGCCCAGACTCACCACTCCTGTTTGACATAGAACTGGAAGTATTAGCCATTGCAATTAGACAAGAAGAAGAAATAACAGGCATCCAAATTGAAGAAGAAGAAGTAAATCTGTCCTTATTTGCAGATGACATGATATTGTACATAAAAAACCCAGAAGAATCCATCAAAAACTAATAGACTTAATAAATGAATTCGGCAATAGCAGGATACAAAATTAACGCCAAGAAATCTATGACATTTCTATACACCAATAGTGAACTTACAGAAAGAGAGACCAAAAAAGCAATCCTATTTACCACTGCACCAAAAAAATTAAGATACCTAGGAATAAACTTAACTGAGGAGGTAAAAGACCTATAGGCGGAAAACTACAGGACACTGAAAAAAGAGATAGAGGAAGACATAAACATATAGAAGGTGCTTATGGATTGGGAGAATCAACATCATTCAAATGTCCATACTACCCAAAACAATCTATAGATTCAATGCACTACCCATTAAAATATCAACAACATATTTCACAGAAAGAAATATCCAAAGATTCATCTGGAACAAAAAAAGACCCCAAATAGCTACAGCAATCCTGAGAAAGAAGAATAAAGTAGGTGGGATCTCAATACCAGATTTCAAGCGGTATTACAAAGCCACTGTTCTCAAAACAGCTTGGTACTGGCATAAGAACAGACATATAGACCAATGGAATAAAATAGAGAATCCAGATATACACCTAAACCATTATGCTCAATTAATATTTGACAATAGAAGCATGAACATACAATGGAGTCAAAACAGTCTCTTCAATAAATGGTGTTGGGAAAATTGGACAGATACATGCAAAAAAAAATGAAACTTACACCATACACAAAAATAAACTCAAAATGGATATAGGACTTAAACATAAAATGGGAAACCATGAAAATACTGGAGGAATCCACAAGCAGCAAAATCTCAGACATATGCTGAAGCAATTTCTTCACCGATACTTCTCCTAGGGCAATGGAAGCTGAAGAGAAAATAAACAAATGGGACTACGTCAAAATAAAAAGCTTTTTCACAGCAAAAGAAACCATCAACAAAACAACAAGAAAGCCCACTGTATGGTAGATCATATTTGCAAATGTTATCACTGATAAAGTTTTAATCTCCAACATCTACAGTCAACTTATACAACTTACTAAAAGGAAGATAAATGATCCAATTAAAAAAAAAAAATGGGCCGAGACTGGTTTGGCTCAGTGGATAGAGTGTCGGCTTGCGGACTGAAGGATCCCAAGTTCGATTCTGGTCAGGGGCATGTACCTTGCTTGCGGGCACATCTCCAGTGCGGGGCGTGCAGGAGGCGGCTGATCAATGTCTCTCTCTCATCGATGTTTCTGACTTTCCATATCTTTCCCTTCCTCTCTGTAAAAAATCAATAAAATATATATATATATAAAAAAGGGCAACAGACCTAAATAGAATCTTTACAAAAGAGGACAGAAAGAAGGCCAAGAGACACATAAAAACATGCTCAAAGTCACTAATCATCCGAGAGATGCAAATCAAAACAACAATGAGGTACCATCTTACACCTGTCAGAATGGCTATCATCAACAAATCAACAAACAACAAGTGTTGGCAAGAATGCGGAGAAAAAGGAAGCCTCGTGCACTGCTGGTCGGACTGCAGACTGGTGCAACCACTTTGGAGAACAGCATGGAGTTTCCTCAAAAAACTAAAAATGGAAGTCCCATTTGACCCAGTAATCCCACTCCTAGTATTATATCCTAAGAAACTAAAAACACCAATCAGAATGGATATATGCACCCCTATTTCATAGCAGCACAATCTACTATAGCTAAGATTTGGAAATAGCCTAGGTGCCTGTCAGTATATTATGGTACATCTACACAATGGACTACTATGCTGCCATAAAAAAGAAGGAATTCTTACCATTTGCAGCAACCTGGATGGAACTAGAGAGCATTAAGCTAAGTAAACTAAGCCAGTCAATGAAATAAAATGATCTCACTCATTTATGGATAATAAAGAACATTATAAATGGATGAACAAAAAATAGATATAGAAGCAGTAAAGCATCAAACAGACTGTCAAATTACAGTGGGAAGGTAAGGGAAAGATGGGGTGGATAAGAGATCAACTGAAGGACTTGTATGCATGCATATAAGCATAACCAATGGATGCAAGACACTGGGGGGTGAGGGCATGCATGGGAGTGTGGTGCAGGGACAATGAAAAGATATGTACACATGTAATACATTAATTAAGAAAGTGGAAAAAAATTCAAATATGGGCAGGGTAGCAAAAGAGCCTGTTGTACAAGTATTTCCCAAGGCCTGTTGCATCACCTGGTTTTACCAAGCTAACCCAAATTTGTCTTTAGAGTTTGGAGATTTTTATCCCATCCACTCTAGTAATATTAATACACCTGAAAACTCTATAACAATGGTTCTCTAAATGTGGTCCCTGGACCATTGGCATCAGAATCACCTGGGAAGTTGGTAGAAATGCAATTTCTGAAGTCCCACTTGAAGCACAGTTACTGAGAAAATCTGAGGGCAGAGCCCAGAATCTGTGTCTAACAAGCCCTCCAGATGATGGTGGCAACACACTCAAGTTTGAGAACCATGGGTCTATAACACTGAATTGCAAACATAGCTGTGCATTGGCATCTCCTAGGAAACTTAAAAAGCAAAATGCTGATGCCTGTTTCCTACCTTCTCTCCCACCTCCAGAGATTCTGATTTAACTAGCACCAAGTGCTGCTAAGACTGTTGAATTTTTTTTTAATTCCCCAGGTGATTCTAATGTTCAAGGAAGTTTGAAAAACACTAGGACATAGTAAATGAATGGGAATCGACAACTTCTCACACCTAAGGCAAACAGCATACAGGCAGTCAACAGGTATTCACAGCCATCAATTACAAAGAATAATAGGTAGTCTATACTGACAGACTCAACAGCGTTTTCCCTTGGTAATATTTCAATAAAAGAGAAAGTAACAATTTCCTCAAACTTCTTAGGCTTCATTGATTTCAATGTATACTTCAAATTTCCTGTTTTTGTCCTTACTGCTAGGGAATTTAGAGGCTAATTTTGTTCTTGGGAATTTTATACACACACACACACACACACACACACACACACACACACACCTTTGAAAGTCCCTGACTCCTGTTTTTTGACATCTGTTTGCAAGTTCTGTTTGTCAATGCTCCTCTTCACACTGAAGAACATGTCTCCCAGACTCTGCCAGAGATGTATCATGGGATCCAGGAAGCCATAGGACAAAAGTGGCTCATAAGTCCAGAGTCCCAGATTTAATCAGATTTGGATCATGCCAAATGTCTTAATATTAGGCCAAACATAATATGTTATGAAATGATCATTCTTGGTTCTTCCCCCAGGCCTCCTGAGAAGAGTGGCCACACACCCTCCTCTGCCATTGGAAGCACCTCACTAAGGAAGCTGGAAGGACACTGATACTACATATGAGCCTTACTGAGAACTGCCTGAAATTACTTTGGAAGAAGGCATAATATAAACAAGTAAGTGCAGGAATTTCCCCTTGAGATCTCAACCATGTCTTTATTCAAAGGCATTATTATTGATATCTCCTCTCCTTCAAACACTGTTTATTCTTTGGATCCCATTGAACACCTACATTCAATAAAGAGAAACAAGCGACTCCCCGTTTGATGTCATTGACACACGAGATCCCACTGTGGCAGACATTCAGAATACCTTTGAAATAATGAAGTTAATCCCTCATCTTTGTTTTCACTGAGAACGGATGCCTGGACTGGCACTGCCAGTAAGAACTTCCGTCTCCAGGACGTAAGTGAGGAGAGCAAGTTGGGACCTAGGGCAGAGTAACAAGAGAACCTGGTAGGAAGCAAAAAAGAAGATAAATTGTTGAACTTGGGATTCAAGGGGGAAAAAAACGTGAAAAAACTTATAAGGCAAAAGCCTAATAAAATAGGGCATTCTCACCCTCTCCTGGAAGAATGAGAGTAGAGAAAGAAGCTAAAATGACAAAAAATCCAAATCAAGCCTGAAACCTCAAGGAGAAATTGTCAGCATTTTATACAGAATTCTTGAACCATATTTACACATTTATTACACCCAAAGGCTTTATTGTTCAGTCTTTCTGCCGTCCTCTGGGTGAAAAATAGGACTGTTCCTCGGAGCTTTTACAAAAAATGGCAATAAAATTCTCCAGAGAATTGGCCCTGTCTCCCAGCTTTTCCTTCTTCCTAATCAAGTTTGAGCTCATAGAATTGGCGCTTTGGGGTGTATTTCGCTAACTTCTGCTTTAGGCACCAGCACACTGCACTGCATTCTGGGGGCTTCTCACTTCTGCTATTTCCTGCAGTGCAGATGGCAGCACGAGTAAGTGCTGCATCCCTTGTGTGTGTCTATACTTTAGAGAAATGTACTTTCACGTTTTGTTTTGTTTTTGTCAGAAAAAAAAAATAACATAAAACCCCTAACTATCCTTATTAGTACTAACTGTTCTGAGCAGCAAATTAAGCTTATCCATTTCCCAGAAAGCTGAGGAGATAGGCCTCTCATGTTCCATGAACACTGTATTTGGAACCTGTGTATTAGAAACATATCAGTGACCATAGTCCACACCCGTTGTAACAGTGGTGTACAAAGAGGCAAATGGCCTCGCAGAGCCACACAGCCTATCAGACCAAAGCTCCAGGGTCCCAGCTGAATTCAGTTCTGCTCCCAACACACCTCACCATGCCCTGAACGCCACAGAGCACAGCAGGGCTGGGAGCTGCTGCAGCAACTAGCAATCAATAAAGGAAACAGAAAGAACCCTAACGGGGTGGGAATAAAGACTGGGCTCTGGACGAGCCATGGAAAACTGCTGCACACACAGGAGACAGTGAACAGACCTGCAGTACAGGTCATGGCTCAGAGGGAATTGAAGCAGGCAATCCACAACAGGCACAGACAGGGCCAAGCAGGATGGCACAGGGGTTCCAGAGATATCCTCAGAGCCTGGCCCAGGGCAGAGACCCTCTTGTTTCTTTCCTGGTCCATGGACAGGTACAAAATACAAAGTCTGACCCATGTATTCTTGCACTTAGGGAAGTAGGAGGTGCAATAGATGTTCTAGACAATTGCTTCTAGTTTCTGTGTCCTTATCTGTAAAAGAGGTTCATGTGAAAAATGAAGTCAGATGTGAAAAATGAAGACAGGTGAACTTGTATATGAATTATAAAGGAGGCTGAGTTCATAATGTTTTTTCTAGCATCACATCATTACTACCTCAGGGGCAAAAATCACTTGGGCTTGAGGGAGTTTGTGAATCCCGAGGCTTAAAGAGGAAGAAAGCATGCTGTGAAGTAAGAACAAGCTTTGGAGACAAACAGCAGTGGATGGACCTTACCTCTCCCAACCTCAGGCTCGCAGCACAGGTGAGGAAATCAGTCTGTCAGAGCCCCGAGTAATAACATTTTCAAAAACAGAGATGTTAATAAAGCTCTCTCTGAGAAACAAGTCAAGCTCAGGGCCAATACCAAGTCTTTCTTCTAAGCATTCACTCACCTGCAAATTATAAATCTAACCCCAGGTGGGCTTACCTGGATAATACACCTTTGTCCTGTAAAATTCCCCTTCTGTCCCTTCCTGATTGTCCCGGAATAGAAAGTCAAACTCAAGTCAAGAATAGAAATGCAACAACTAGAACAAAAGATAAAACAACACATTTGTCAAAACCATTGGTCTTAAAATTAGCTAACCAGAGAATCATTCATTACATAATTTTGGAAAATTCTTCACAATAACTGGAAATGATTGCCTTGATTGGGCTTTCTTATTATGCACACAAGAAGGTAAGTCCTCCAGTAAGTGAAAGAAGGGTAACTGGGTAGAAGTGACAGAAATCGCAGTTATCCGACTGGATCAAAAATATTAAACAAAGAAAAAATACTCATTATTCTGTCAGCCCTGAGACATTTTCGGCTTGCTCACACTGGAACGCGTCCCCCTGTGGTCTTGTAAAACTCACTGATTTGGAGTAAAGTAGCATAAGCAGCAGCTTCATCTTCAAAGATGCCATGTAAAATATGCATAGTAACAAGCAGGGTTTTACTTATTCTTGCGCCTTTGCGCTGTTTCTCTGCTCTATTCCAAGCATCAGTCATGCCTCACTTGCATAATATCACGTAAAGTTTACATTTTCTTGCACTTGCCACCATC
Organism: Lasiurus cinereus; assembly: GCA_011751065.1. Lineage (NCBI taxonomy): Eukaryota > Metazoa > Chordata > Mammalia > Chiroptera > Vespertilionidae > Lasiurus > Lasiurus cinereus. Next base: position 2,178,901 of record JAAGEH010000286.1, on the reverse strand, counting down.
TTCCAACCTCAAGGCCTCTGCTGTGCCACCGGGGGAGCCCTCCTGGGATCCTCCAGGAGGGACCCGCCTTCCTAAGCCAATAAATGTGACATAAGACTTACGTCTCTTTCCTCTAAGACAGTCCTGGGTAAATAGTGCCCAGGGTTAAACTGCTTATACTTGAAAAAACAAATAAACCAAAATGGCATGTTTGTGGGTCTGCGTCTCAGTGCTCTGCTCTGTAAATTCCTCCTGAATAACTGATTCAACTGGGACCAGCAGAGTCTTGATCTGAAGCAAGATTTCACCTGTGAATTCAAATTGCAGGTCCAATCCCCGCTTCAAAATGTGGAGGTTCTGATACATATTGCCATTGCCATTTTGCAGAACACTGGTGGACTTCTGCAGACAAGATTAGGGGTTTGTAGCCTCAGGACCCCGCACCACTCTTTGCAATGAGCAGGTAGACAAAGTCACAGAACCAAATGACCACAAACTAAGGGATGGGTGACCTGGTGATGATGTCATTGTAATTAGGCAACCATCCTTGGACACCCTCCTCTAGGCCTCGAATCATGAAAAAGTTTGTATCTCCAGCACTTAGCACTGTGCCATGTGCATAAAAGATACTCAGTGAATAAAATTTGTTGAATGAATGAATGATCACTTCCAGTGATTCTCAACCTTTTTAATGCCACAACCCTTTAATACAGTTCCTCATGTTGTGGTGACCCCCAACCATAAAATTATTTTCATTGCTACTTCATAACTGTAGTTTTGCTACAGTTATGAATTGTAATGTAAATATCTGTGTTTTCCGATGGTCTTAGGCAATCCACAGGTTGAGAACCACTGCTGTAGAGCCTAAGACTATTAGAAAACACAGATATTTACATTACAATTCATAACAGTAGCAAAATTACAGTTATGAAGTAGCAACAAAAATAATTTTATGGTTGGGGGTCATCACAACATGAGAAATTATATTAAAGGGTCACAGCATTAGAAAGGTTAGGAACCACTGGCTTAGACTGTAAAAAAGATTTCAAATTTTAACCAAAAAGGTTAGTTTTGATCCATTGCTCAAAAAAATATAGAAGTAGGAAATTACAAAAGAAAAAAATCAAAAAGTTTTAGTTGACCCCCAAAACAATGTCTGATAGGAAATAAAAAAAAGAGACATGATAAGAAGCAGAAGGGACCAGTCAATCCAAGGGGTTGGAACCTGGAATATGGATAAACCCACCAGCGTAGGGCAGGTGGTCCCTCCAGCTTTAGGATTTGACAGCACAAGTATAGCCAAGTGGTCTGAACATCGTTAAGTAAAAGGCCACCTGCAGGCTGACAGGGTTCAGCCCTGGGAAAGTCTAGCTGCAGTTGAGATTGATTTGTGGAGTCTGGGATCACAGATAAGACCTCTGGGAACTAAGCACCCACTGTTTATGCAGAGTCAGCAGAAAAGCTCTCATTGCACAGCTGCTGAAAGGAAGCCTGGTGTTTCTTAAATCTATCTCCCTTGCCTAGACTCTCCTGGGTTTCAACTGATACTTGGACCAGAGTGGGGCTGAGCCTATAGGAGTATCAACAACAAGCACCATATGGCACACTCTGTGCCCACTTCTGTTAAACATAGTCTTAGGAAGTAGGCACTATTGTTATCACCTCCACTTTACAGATGAGGAGACTGAGGCACAGAGTACTTAAGTGCTTGTCCAGGGTCATGCATGCAGCTAGTAAGTGGCACAGCAGAGAGCTAAATCTGGGCAGGCTTGCCCTGACTGGTTTGGCTCAGTGGATAGAGTGTTGGCCTGCTGACTGAAGGGTTCCAGGTACAATTCCGAAAGTCAAGGGCATGTACCTTGGTTGCGGGCACAACCCCCAGGAGGGGGTGTGCAGGAGGCAGCTGATTGATGTTTCTCTCTCATTGATGTTTCTAACTCTCTATCTCTCTCCCTTCCTCTCTGTAAAAAATCAATAAAATACATTTTTTTAAAAAACAAAAACAAACTTAAACCTGGCCAGGCTGGTGCCACAGTCCATGCTCTAAACAATGTGTCCACTGCTCACAAGACCCCTGCTGTGGGACTTCAAGGGAGGTGGTCAGAGGATGCCCTGTTCTTGCTATGCAGAACCAAAAACCAATGTAACCAATTACCTATGTGGAGAACCTCACTTTGAAATGCACAGAATTAGAAAGCAACGCAAATAACCAAAGCCTCACACACGGGAAGGCATGACCTGTGAGAATAATTCAGTAGGGCAAAAGCCCCAGGGGCCTGACGCTGGTCAGGCAGCGAATTAATATTTACACACTAAGACTCAGATGTGCAGAAACGGAGTTTAATTCCCATGCTCTGGAGCCCTCACCCCCTTTGCCTGCCCCTATCCGGCTTCTAGGTGATCCCCTGTGGCCCGAGACAGTCTCCTTGGGGCAAATGCTCGGTGCACTCAGGATTCACACCATTAGAGTCCACAGAGGGTGACTTCCCACTGCCCAGCCCTGGGAATGCTTCTGGCTGAAGGTCCTGTCCCACCTCCACCTGGGCAGGGGCCTCTCTAGCGTGTGACTATTTCAAAAAGATAAATAAATTTAAAGATTCAGTTTCTCACTCAAACTTGCCACTTTCTTCATTTAAATTTTATATTGTTGACAAGCTTGCAACATTTTAAGTTTTCCACTGACACATGAGGCTAATGGCTACCAGACTCATATAGTACAAATATAGAACATTTCTGTGGTTGCAAAATATTCTACTGGACAGTACACATACAGAAAGAGAGGGTGTCCCCAAAAATGTACACACAATTTAACAACTGATTACACACTTAATTTTCACTCCTTTTCAAGTTTAACTGATTTGAAATAAAGGGTGAAGCCAGACTAAGCTTTGAACAAAGAAAATTAATCCTAAAGTGCCACTAGGCTTTTTTATGAGGATACATAAAAGATAAAGTTTGTGATACAAAACTGGTAACAGTAAGTGAGTTGAGGACACACAAATACCTAAGAAAATAATTCTTGATATTGGAGATTCCTTTGCTTTGTGTTATCAGCAGTGTCTGGACCAGAATGGTCATCAAATTGAAAACAGACATTGACAAAAAAATTTATTCATTCCCATTGATTCTTTTTCAATTTTTAAAATGAACTGTATGTTAATAAACACTGACTTTATAGTGTGTATATATTTTGGGTACACTCTGTATATATAGCTCAATAGGATATTCTGTGATAATGAAAATGTTCTATGTCTGTATTACATATGTAGATATGTGTGTATTCTTACTTGAGGTTATTTTCTTCAATAGCATATATACAATAGAAAACATATATAACAAGATATTAAAAAATCAAGTTAGAAATTCCATGCTTTGTAGAACCAACCTCTGCAAACAGATGACATTGGGATCTTGAACAAGTTCCTTAATCTTTTAAGCCTCAGTTTCCTAATCTTTCAAATGGGTATAATAATGACCATCCTCTCAAGTAGTTATAATGATCACTTAAGATAATGCATTTAGAAGTACTTTCAAATTTTTAAGGTGACACCCAAATTTAGCTCTTGGTATTCCAGTTCTAATAAAGAATCCTATTTAATAAAAGGGTAATATGGAAATAGACCAAACAGCAGTACAACTGAACAACCTATCAAAGCATAATATGCTAATGATATGCTAACAATGCTCAACTGCTCTCTATGATATGCATTGGCCACCAGGGGACATACAGTCAACTGGTCAACCAGTTGGTATGATGTGCACTGACCAACAGGAGGCAGATGCTCCGACTGGTAGGTTACCTTGCTCCTGGGGTCCAGGCCCATCAGGACTGAGCAAGATGGGCCAGACACGCCCTGGAGCCCTCCTGCGGTCCCTCCCAGCCTAATCATGCACCAGTGGGGTTTCTCAGCCTGGCCTGTGCCTTCTTGCAATCCAGGACCCTCAGAGGATGTCTGAGAGCTGGTTTTAGCCCAATCCCACAGGCCACTCCCCTTGGGATGGTGCACCAGACACAGAGCTCATGGCTGGCAGCTGCTGTGGCAGCACAAGCCTCTCCCAATTAGGATTGATTGGATCTGATTCCACACGAGCCCGAAGCAGGCACAGTGGGACTGGGATGAGCAGGAGCAGCAGGTAGGAGCTGCAGGCAATGTTGGACTGTGGGTTTTGGCCCTATCCCTGCAGGCCACCCAGAGGAACCCTACCTGTGCACAAATTCATGCACCGGGTCTCTAGTCATGTTATAAACTGAATGTTTGTATCCTCAAATTCATATGTTGAAACCTCATCTCCAATATGATAGTATTTGGAGGCAAGACTTTGAGGAAGTGATTAGGTTATAAAGGTGGGGACCCTCGTGTACCAAATCAGTGGCAGTATGAAAGCAACTCCACAGAGCTCCCTTCATCCAAGTGAGGTCAATGAGAAGATGGTTATCTGTAAAACAGGAAGTGGGCTCTCACCAGACACAGAAATTGTGGGTGCCTTGATTATGGACTTTCCAACCTCCAGAACTGAGAGAAATAAATTTCTGTTTTTTAAGCCCCTCAGCCTACAGTATTCTGTTATAGAAACCTGAACTAGTTATTTTATTTTTAAAAAGGAAAAAAATGTAGCAGAACCCAGACTAATTATATCTCAGGTGCTAGAGGAATTGCATCTATATCTCAGGGGTACAGTACGTTAGCATGACAAAATAGGAAAAAATAGACAATGCCTTAGGAGACTAGCATGGGACTTTTTATAGGAGGAAAAAGAAGAGTTCCTAGGCCAGGCACAGACCAATACATTCCCTATCATTTCTTTAAAAATTTAGAACATATTTTATAACAAAATACTTTAAATGTTTATAACAAAATGTATTTTTTAGAATTACTTACCAAGCTGAAAACTTTAGGGATATTGCAAACATGGTATGCTTTGATTTCAACCTTCCCGGGATCTGGATGGTGAAATGGGAACTAATGGGTATGTGATTCTATTTGTGTCTGCTTGAAAACCTTCCCTCAGGTAGTATTGATTATGTTTCAAAGTTAGCTTGAAAGGGGGTCTGGAGAATATTGTCCTTGGAGCCATTCTGTTGCACAGTTTTGACAATGATGAATGCTCTCAATGGAATGTTTGCATATGACAATACTGAACAATCAGCTAGGCCTCAACAGAAAAGGCTTTGAAGGAGCAGGCAGGCATCTCCTTAGGGGAGGGGAGAGGAGTGGCTGAATAAAGAAGGTGAAGGGATTAGCTAAAGAACATGTATGCATACCTCATGGACTCAACAACAGTTTAGTGAAGGCCAAGGGAGGGGGATGGAGGGGTGGCTGGGAGTGGGCAAAGTGGGGAGGGGTGACACCTGTAATAATGTCAACATTAATTTTTTTCATTAAAAAAGGAACACACATGCACACATTAATACTGGACAGTTTCTCCTATTCAACTAACTACAACCATACAGAGAGATATATAGTTAATCCCACCTTTGAATTAAGGAAACTGATAGAGTAGTTAAATCAATAACTTAGAGTCACAGAGTCAGCTAGCAGTGCAGCTGGAATTCCAGCCCTGGTTCTCCTAACTCCCCAAGACTTCCAGTTTTTTCTCTACCCCACATATAAACACATAGCTGGTAATTCCCTTCATTCTGAACTATGGGAGGACCCCTTCTTTATCCCTTCTCTGTCTTCCTCTTCTCTTTCTCTCTTTCCCCCTTCCTTGCATATTCAGTGACATGCTCTTTACCTTCTTTCTGCCTATACCCTATCCCCACTCACGTGCAGGAAGGCTTAGCTCCACTAGAGTTTTTAAGAAAAGGCCAGGGGTTGGAACCTGCCCTAGAAAATGATGTTCGTGTTCCCCCAAAGGCAAAATCACTAGATATCCCAAACACAGTTGGGAGTGACCCATATTTTACTGTTTGTTCCATTTTCAACTCCATTGGGACAAATAATTGTCCTATATTTTAAACTGGAACTAGGGTGTGTGTGGTGGGAGTGGTATGCATTATGTGAGTGAGAGAGAATATGAAAGAAATATATAATACTCTCGCTTCCTGATTTTATAGTTGAAAACCGCTCTAGGTCAAATCATATTTTGTCCAATCAGCATTCTTTTCCACCCAATATATATATAAAAGCATGAACTTTTCCACCCAATATACACACATGCATCATCATATACCTAATAATCTCTATTTTTAATATTGACATCTGGAACACATTTTCATTCCTAGGATTCATGTTCACTTTTACCTTCATAACAACCTTGTCTGATAAGAAGGAAACAATACTATCAGTCCCATTTTTAAAGAGTCCTCAAATCAGAGGATGTCAGTCATTAAATTTTAAAAAATTATATTTCCAAGTCTCTAGATCTAGAGTCCCCTGGCTTCCAGGCCAGCTCTCTTTAATCTCATGGGGCTCCTCCACGGCAGTGCTAGGAGGAAAACTAGGTCTCCTATCTTCTTATTCTAGTCTTTTTATAGAAACGTAAATTCATTCCCTAAAGGTGGGGAGATGGGAGATTTAAGTGGAAATAATTTATTCTCCCTTTAAGTAAAACAAAAAACAAAAAGGAGTAGAAAAGGGAAAGGAGCAACAACCTACCACTTCAAACGTAGTTATGGCGATCCTCATGCATGGGCAGAGCAACAGTAATGAGCCACCATGAAGAGTTAATGGAAGAGCAGGGCCCTCCAGCCTATCCCCCAACTCCAGGCACAGACTCGATGGCATCCTCAATGATCATGACAACCACTAATGTTCACTGAGCACCCCACCCTCTAAGTCCCACGCACTGTGCTTACAAATTTTGTTTCCTCTAATTTACTTGGGCTACAACCCTAAGAGGTAATTATTATTACTATCCCATTTTACAGAAAAATTAAAAACTACTTTGTCATCTATCTGTATGCTGTTACATTAATACCATTTTCAAGAAGACAAACTGAGACTCAGAAAGGTCAAGTAACTTGCCCATGGGCACACAGTTCTCCAATGTGGATGGAAAGCAAAGCTCCTTCACAGAGCAATATCTCAGCAACCCACAAAATGCCTTCACACCCTCCTCCCATTTGACCATCCATCATAAAACATTTAAAGTCAGAACCTGGCGGTGACATTCTGCAAATAAGTCCAAGGCTGGGTCTCACAGTATACTACTGAAGAAAGACCAGCACTGGCCCCTAATGAAATCTAGAGTCAATAATTCAAAATGGAAACATGGATTTATCACAAAAGCAAACAACTCTCAAAAAAAAAAAATGAAAACGTAATTTCATAGGAGGAGAATTCTTAAAAGAGAAACAAGAATTGATGGCTTAGGAAAGGTAAAGTCATGACAGGGTTTGTAAATCCTGATCATAAATTAGGGCTGAAAGAAGAGGATTTTTGATTCAGTTGTGGGGTAAACTGTTTTATTGGGTACACTAGCACCACCTTGTGGTGAAAAGAAAGAACTTTCAAGGTTCTACCTGTTCTGACTAATAAAACATGTCCTAGCTATGGAGGTAAAACAATGTTGGATACAAATCACAGGGCTCCAGAATTTCACTCACTACGTAAAGACAGCTATTTTGACCAAATATCCTGATTAGTGGAAATCTTGTTTTATCCCGGATAGGGCAAAATTCAAAAAAAGACTAGTCCTTATATTTTCAAAGATATCTATCTTCATGCATATCATGAGAATCTACAGATGAATGCTAAGTCCTAATATTGAGATATGGTAGTATCACATTTATATAGCACTTTCCCATACATAATGTTTATTTTATCATCAAAACAACAGTGATCTGGGCAGACAATATATTTATCCCATTTTATAGATGAGGAAATTGAGGTTAATTTGTGTTACATTCACTGTGAAGTTATTTGTGAAGCTTACAGAGATAACTAAGAAGTTAATAGGCCTGAAAAAGCTGAACCTGAAAAAGCCAAAGTATGAGAATCAAGACTCAGTCAAGTAAATGTTCCATTCACTTTTAAATGACTTCTAAAGAGCTGATTTCTCAGCAAAGATGCCTTCCACAAATCCAAAACATGAACAGAACCATGACAACAAATGCTCCCTGGAATAAGAAGCCATAATTAGCTGGAATTCTGAGCAGCCCCATGTGCTGGTCCATCACTGAAGTCTTTCAGGGTCAACATACTGACATGGAAAGACATTTCTACCAAGCTGGTTTCATCAAATCACTGTCAAAATAATTACATCTTCTTAACCAAACCACCTCACAACCATCTCCAAGTCATCCAAAATCTGCTTATTCTTTCTTGTCCACTGAACATCATCTATCTGTTTGGATTGAGCCAAGAAACCCCACTTAGCAGAGAATAGTCCTCTGTGCAATCTTCTTACAAAGCCTGTGGCCTGATCACGGTGGGAAGACACACAGCAGTCAACATTTTGGATTATGCTTGGTGAGGCCTATGTTGGGGATGGAGTGTTCACCTGTCCCTTCTGTAAGGGGGCTTACTTGATTTCTTATTTTTGTATAATGTTATGATTCATTTGGTTCATAAATCTTATTTATCTCAAATGCTAATTCATCAAATCTGTTAATAAACATACTACAAAAATGTGTATACATTCATCTGTGTCTGCATTACTAATTATTTTATTGGATATTTTTAGGCACAGAGCCTGACAAAGTTATTCTAAGGTCCATTTGGAAAAATGAACAGACAAGAATATCTTTTTTTAATATCTTAAAAATAGGAATGAGGAACTCTCTCTATTATTTCAGGTATTTTTTTCTTTTGCTGCTGTTTGCCTTTTAATTTGATGATGGGACTATTTGAAATAGATTACAAGAATTGGAAGATTTAGAAAAATGTTTGGCCAAAGATAAGTATTTTTTAATAAGTTAGTTAATAGGTTTCTTTTTAAAGGCAGTGGGTGAGTGTCCCAGATATCAAACAGACTTTTTTTTTCAACAAAGTCCCTTTATTTCCTACTACAGTTAACATTAAGAAATCACTAGATATCAATTCTCCTTGAAATGTTTCAAAGGCCTAAACCAAGCTGGACACACAGACACCTTCACTGGGTTAGGTTAACCCCAGTTAAGACCTGGTTCCTCTTTCTCTCCCTTAAGAGGTCACAACCTTATATGTTATAACCAAGCATGATTGACAATAATGACATCCAATTATAACTTTCCTTTTCTCATCAGAACTCCAGGAAGTGAGATTCTCATGCTCTAAAAATATATTACAAAGCAGCAAAGAATGAACATATTAAGTGTTGATTCTCTTTTCCATTATGAATAACATGATAATGACCCAGACCTCACTATTGACAGATGAAGGGTGTATTTTCAGAGAAACCATTGGCATGTGGCAGCAGGGTTGCCTGGGGATCTCTGACAACAGGCCAAATGATATCATTAAGGAATGGAAGAAATCTCAAGGATATTTTTGAAAGATTGGCCTATATTTTACCTAACAATAAATCATATCAATAATAAAAATATTAAAGCAGTATAGAAAAATAGGCAAAGGATTATGCAGTTCGAAGAGAAAGCACTAATGACTGAAAATACTATGGAGCCCATCAGCTGCATAAAATATATGAAAATAAAAATAACTATAAATAATGAAATGAAAATTACCTCAGCAACAAGATACTATTTTCTCTCTATTGAGCTGGCAAAGATTAAAAACTCCCTACTGTCCAGTAGGACTTATACCTTTCATACTGCTAATTCTCTTTCATTGTGAAAATACTAAGACAATATGCATCAAAAGTCCCAAAATTGTTACAGCTTTTGACCTAGCAATTCCATTCTAGATAACCACCCTAAAGAAATAATCAGAAACATAGACAAATTTATGTGAATATATGTTTATTATAGCATTATTTATTATAGTAATAAATGAGGTTGATAAAAATGCCCAACAATAGAGGACTGCTTAAATAAATTATAGGTCATACAAACATGCATATTGTGAACTGTTACACAACCATTAGAAATTAAATTTACAAAGAATTTTTTGAACAACATGGGGAAATGCTTACAATGCACAAAGTGAAAGAAACAGTATATAAAGCTCTTTATATAGCATAATTCCATCATTATTTTTTTAAAAATACATTTATATGCAGAAAAAAAGAAAGTGCCAAAGCATGAACAATGTGTAAGATTACAAGTGATTTCTATTTTATTCCTTATGATACTTCTTGTTTCTTCCAAATTTTCTAGAATGAACATGTAATACTTTAACAATTAGAGAAAATGTTTATTTTTTTAATATATTTTTATTGATTTCAGAGAGGTATGGAGAGGGAGAGATAGAAACACCAATGATGAGAGAGAACCATTGATGCCTCCTGCATGCCCCCCTATGGGGGATGGAGCTCAAAATCTAGGTTTGTGCCCTGACCAGGAATCTAACCATCACCTTCAGGTTCGTAGGTCGATGCTCAACCATTGAGCTACACCATCCAGGCAGAGAAAATATTTAAAGTGGTCAAGTACAAGGTGATGGAAGGAACCTAGACTTGGGTGGTAAGCACACAGTAGAGTATACAGATGTCCTGTTATAAAGTTGTTCACCTGAAATTTCTATAATGTTAATAACCATTGTTGCCCTAATAAATTTCATTAAAATAAATAAATATATGCCATAGCTTGGCACTCAAGGCCTTGGAAAGAGTCTGTTCCAGCTCCTCAGCTTAGCCCTGATTGTTTCTTAAACACAGCAGGTATTTCCACACTCCCTGCTTTTCTCCCAAAAGTCCCTAGTCCTTCAAAAGCCTTACAAGAACGTGAAAGTGACTTCTCCTCATAACATTCTCTGTGAAAATTGGTTTATACTGTACCTTTATTTTAAAACCACTGGATGCTTGGTCATAAGAGGCCATTTACCAATTTAATTCTAATCATTTATTTGTCTGTATCTTCTGTTGAACTTTGAATTTTTCAAAGGTCCTAGGTCTTAGAAACCTTTAAATCTCTAATATCAAGTGCCATTCTTGGTATGCCATAAATATTAAATATATGGATGAATGAGCGATAAATGGAATAATGGAAGGAAGGATGGGTGGCTGGGTGGCTGGGTGGATGGATAAATGAATGAATGGCCAGGTGGATGAGAGACAGGTTAGAAACCCATAGATTTTCAAAAGGTGAAACAATGTAGAAAGAAAGTCCTCTTCAAGTTGCTTCTCATATTTAGATATGTACATACAGCAGATGACACACCAGAAACACTATGTTGAGCATTGCTAAGACAATTGAGCCATAATTAGCTTATAATAGAACTGAAATTCTTCCAGTTGAAACAACAAATCTGTTACCCTGCTTTACAGTAAATGGCTTTCTACAAGGGATATCCACATGCTATTTTATTATTAAAAACATTCCAATAAAAGATATGCTGAAACATTATTGCAATTTCTACTAATTAAAAACTAATTAAGTCATTTGCTGAATAATACATATACTTTACTTGCATTATCTATGAGTATGTTCTTCACTTACAAATATTTGTCTCCATTTCATTAAAGTAATTAAACTGCTTCAAGTATGGTTATTTTTACAAGCATTTTTATAGCCAACTCTCAATTTTCCATACCAATGAAGAAGCATAATTGAAATATTTAAAACTGAATAAAAGATAATACAGAACCTCCCTGAAGTTCTTTTCCTCCCCCAGTTTAACAACAAAACAACTGACTTGAGTTTTAGCTCAGCTCCCTTCTCTTACTCCCACTCTGGTAGTCTAATGGAAAATAATTGCACATCAACAGTAAGATCATATTCGTGAGCACACAGTCCCTCTCCCCACCCCCTCCTCTTTCCCTCCCGCACCCCATCTCTTAATGCTTGTTAGAGCAAAACCGAGGTAGGAGTGAGCCTACTTTACCAGGGCAGAGGGACCATCCCCAAATCAATGACAAAATTAATTGCACTCTGTCTCTCCCATCACTTTACCCATGCTTTGTTCCGAGCAATTATGACAATTCTTTAAGTTCCTAGGAGGGAAATTGCTGCATAAAGCAAAAAATTATTTGCACTAAGCATCATAAGGGAGGCGGTGAGTGAAGGTGTCAGCATGTGCATGGCTGTGGGTCTGGCTGCAGCTTTGTTTGCTATTTTAGTGAGGAGAATTATGTGGAGGAAACATTTCCTTTCACAGAATGGGAGGGAGCATCATTATGGAGGGGCAGAGAGTAAATATAAGTTGGGTGCATCTAATTACATATTTTGAGAAACGTGACAAGAAAACATATACTGGAAGTGGGTTGGCAATCCATTTTCCATATAGGCACTAGATTGGGGATAAAGGGAGTAGAGTTCTGCTCACTTCCTAATGTCAGTTTTTGCGTGGGAGGAGGCAAATGGTGCTGCTCAGAGAAAGCACCATCCAAGCAGGCCAAGAGTCATGTCGGGGGACTACCCTGAGGAGATCAGGCCAGGGAAAAGGCAGTTGCAGTGCACATAGTATACAGCCCGGGAAGGCTGGCTCCAAGGGCCTGGAACTGCAGCTGTGATAGAAAACAGAAGATTGATAATGATGAAGGTGAGTGGGTGGGTGGATGGATGGATGGATGGATGGATGGGCGGGCAGGCAGATAGACAAACAGATTGATAGACGTGCAAACAACTGTTTAGATACATAGAAAGAAAAATATTTGATACCCACCTCTAGTCTACAAGAACCTAATAAATGTACTAAAATCTTGAGATCCTCAGAGACAGTATCTAGTTCCTAAGGTTAAAGACATAAAGCAGGTTGTGTGGCAGGAGGCCAGAGAGAGAGTTTTTATTGTTGTTTTGTTTCCTTTTTAATACAGGCCAAAGAGGCAGTCCCCAAAACGTGTTCAGAAGGTTGCAATGGAATTTCATTCCAACCTCATTTGTTATATTGCATCTCCTTTATTCTGGACTTTCCCCTGCTTTAAATTTTATTGGATTTTAATCGGACACCATCTGATGAAATGGTAGGAACCCAGATTAGAATGGAGCATGTACTACAGCTGAATGAGAGGGAGGACAGGGGAATCACATAATGGAATATAAAATAGATTTTAAAAGCAATAAAACTGCAGCAGGCGGAGGGATCTCCTCAGGGGCAGGGAGTAGAGATATGCAGAAGAGAAAGAGACATCCAACAAGTTCATCCCCAGGTCACGACCAGGTCCCCGCCCACAGCCACTCCCCTTGGGCCAGAAAGTGTCTCTTGCTTCCCAGACCACCGCAGAGAGTAGAGGCAGAGTCTGGGTGGCTTATGCAAATAAAACTGAACAGTTATGCTGAAGCCAGTTTGGCTCAGTGGATAGAATATCAGCCTGCGGACTGGAGGGTCCCAGGTTCGATTATGGTCAAGGGCATATACCTTGGTTGTGGGCTGATGGATGTTTCTAGCTCTCTATCCCTCTCCCTTCCTCTCTGTAAAAAATCAATAAAACATATTTTTAAATAAAACACTGAACAGTTATAAAAAGGGGAATAGCCAGGCTCAGCCAGTGTGGCTTAGTGGTTGAGTGGCAACCAATGAACCTGGAGGTCACAATTTGATTTCTAGTCAGGGCACAGGTCTGGGTTGCAGGCTCAATCCCCAGTGTGGGACATGCAGAAGGCAGCCAATCCATGATTCTCTCCCATCATTGACGTTTCTATCTATTTCTCCTCCCTTCCTGTCTAAATCAATTTTTTTTTTAAAAATTAAGGAAGAACAGCCAGAGTCCTCAAGAAGCAGAGGCAGGCCCTGGATTCTCTAAAGTTCGTTGTGGGAAACAGTGGCAACTACTAAGAACAGGACTTCTGGAATCAGCCATGGCAACTGAACCCCAGGGGACCTTATGAAAATACAGATGACAACTTAGAAGGTCTGGGTGGGCCTGATGATGTGCATTTCTAGCTCTGAAGTGATGTTGATGCTTTGTTCCAGGGACCACAGAATGGAAAGCAGTGTTTTTCTCACCTGAATCATCATTTAGTACCTAGTTATAGCTCAAAAGCACCTACCCACACTCGCATCTCTAATTTGCATGTTTATCAAACTCCTCTGTTGATTTTTATGCCTACTCTGCCACAGGTCAGATAAATTATTGATAATTTATAACATGGTATTCTCTATATAAATGACTATAAGACAACAAGTTGACTGATTGGCAGAATCAAGTGTAGTGGGGGGAAGTAGGGAGTGGCTCTCACCCAGGAGTTTAGCAGTAAGTCTACCAACAAGAAACAGTGCTAGGATCTCTCTCTTTGGGGCACAAACTACATGCTTTAGGGCAGGCACAGTCACCCTAAGGGCTACATCTTTCTTAGCAGATTAAAAGAAAAATCTATTACAGTTTCCTAGCCAATGGAACCATTTGGAAAGTCATCTTTAATTCTGCACTTTCCTTTGCACCCTTCTCTTCAGTCCAGTAACTTCAGAGAATCCAGCCTCTAAGATCCATCCTCATCCATCTCCTTCTCTTCTTTTCCACTGCTACATCATGGTCCCAGCCCCTAGCTTCTCTCACCTGGGCCAGAGCAAGTATACTAGCTGGTGTCCCAACTACTATCCAGTTCCTTAGCATTCTTTTCTCTTCCACAGCTGGCCTAAAACTGCTTCAGAAGCTTCCCACTGCATTCAAAACAATGGAGCCTGAAATGTCCTACATGATCTCACCCCTCCATCTCTCTTGAATCTCATCTTTTCCTCTCTGTGCACCAGCTGACTGGCCTTTTCTGTGTTTCTTAAACATACCAAGCTCTTTCCTATCTCACGCTCATTTTTTATTGAGTTTTCTTTGCCAGACAGACCCCACTCCTCCTTTAGGTCTAGGCCTAAATATCAGCTGCTCAAAGAGAGAACTCTCTGCCCACCTCACCTTATATAGGTCCCTCTCTGGCCCCCTGCTGTTCCTTTACAGCATACATTATAGCTGGCAATTGATTCACTTGTTTACTCAATGTACTTTTCTTTCTCTTCCATTATACCTTGGGTCCTCAAAGTGTACTTTTCTTTCTCTTCTATTACACCTTATGATACTTATGAAAGCTGCACAACATCTCCTGAGACACACCGAGGGCAGAGTCTAGATGCTGTATTAGTAGCTCTCCCCATGAATTGTTGGGTGCTGAAGGCTGAGAACCACTACCCTGGACTGTGACCACAGGAGAGCAGAGACCAGGTATGTCTTGTCTGCCATTGTGTGCCCTGCACTAGAATAGTGTATATATAGTAGTAGACATTTGGTAAAGTTTTTAAGTATTTATCTATTGATAAATTAAGTCACATATGGCCAAAACAACTTTCATGTCCCAACCGGAATCCCAGCCTAAAACCACTAGAATACTAGCAACAGCTATATTTGAAAGGGAACTCTCACATGAGAGCCCTAGCCAGGTTACAGATTTGATCCCTGGTCAGAGCACATGCAAGACTCAACCAATGAATGCATAAATAAGTGGAACAACAAATCAATCTGTTTCTTTCTCTCTCTCTCTCTCTCTCTCTCTCTCTCTCTCTCTCTCTCTCTCTCATAAAAAAAATTAAAATAAATATTTTTTTAAAAAGAAAACTCTCCCATGAATTTTGTATCCAATGAAGGAGTTCTAAGCTGGCTTAGGAGTAGAGCCTGAATTTTAGGAAGAAGGGCAGAAGCAGAAACACCAGCTGGGGTCAAGGAGAGACGATGGGCAGGAACTAAGCTAAAAGCAGTGGGAAAAGGAGTTAATTGAAAAGTGGATTTTAGAGGCTAAGCCAACAGGACTTGTGACTGATTGTAGATGGAATGGTGTGTGAGGTAAAAATGAGAAGTTAGGAAAGGAATAACACAGGGTGAAATTGGGGTTCACAAGTACACTGGTGCCAAGTAAAGGAAATAGTACAATCGGTATACATAAAAGCCTAAGTGACCATTACAACCAAATGACTGGAATGAATGGTAGACTAATCACTATGACGTTCACTGACCACCAGGGGCAGATGGTCAATGCAGGAGCTTCCCCCTGGTAGTCAGTGCACTTCCACGGCCAACCTCGCATAGCTCCTCCCCGCTGCCAGCCATTCCCCTCCCCATAGGCCTCGATCGCTGGCCAGGCTGAGGAACCCCACCTGTGCACAAATTTGAGCACTAGGCCTCTAGTAAAAGATAATAAGCAGGCTGCCTTTGCCTAAGAATGGTCACACCAGACCCAGGTCACACCAGGGTCTCTTCATGACCCTTCCACCTCTCCATCTCCCATCAAATACATGTAACCCAAGGATGGAATGGCATATTTGGAGGAAATAATTTAGTGGCCACACTTATGTGGCTGAGGATGCCGCAGGTCATGCAGGAGAAGTGATCTATTCAGGTCACAGGCTTGATGGTGGCCATGGGATTAAGCCCCAGTCTCTTACCGCCTAGTCTATTGAGATACTTGGTTCAGTGGGTACTCTATTGGAGCAGTGGTGGGGCGGGGGGAGAGGGAGAGAACAAAAAACAACTCCAGGTTCCAACATGTTTGAAAATGCTGCAAGTAACATTCTCTCTAGATAGTTGTAATGCACATTATATTAAGGCTATGAAAAGTCTTCCATCAGAGAAACCTATCTAACCCAACATTTCTCATAGTTGATCTGGAGTTTCACCATCCCACAGAACTTTGTAACACCTATTACCACCCCCAGACCTTACACAAAGCATGAGCTATGAGAGAGAGAGGGATAAGTTAATCCCAATTCAAAGGTTACATCTGACTTTTTCATATATTCACACAAGTCTTGGTGCCTTTGCCATGTTTATACATATTTGGAAACGTTTAAATGACTTTTTAAGCAGCTGGCAGGGCTCACTTTGAAGGTATTTCACTGTCCCTGAGGGAAGATAACAGGAAGCAATGCTGAGGTTAGGTATTCCTGCAGGCTCAGGTGCCGGAGCTCCCAAGCCTAAACCTGGCTCTCCGGAGCCCTGCCCTGACCAACTTCCCTTTCCTACTGTGAGGCACATCCTGAACAGGAGGGTACCCTATGCTCTGGCAAGAAGAACCTTGTAGCATGGCCAAGAGGAAGTAGTGAATGGGAGCACACAGCCCAGGGATGACTGAGAGTGGCTGCCCACCAGGAAGAAGGGGAGGGGATGGGGCTCATTGCTCAGCAATCCCTTACCTAGGGGCATGGGGGCTTGGGCAGGCTTGAGACTGAACCCAGAAAACTGGAGAAGGAGGTCTCTCAGAAATGGGAGAGGCCAAGTTATGCGGGGTGTACAGGTGTAGGGCCTTCCTAAGGGAGAAAGGTCTGGAAGGGACACTGGGAGCTTGGCTGAGCCACCTTATCTAGAGAACAGTGAGGAGAAGAATGGAGGCTCTGGAATTTACACAGAACAACATCTAAATGAGCCAGGTTCTCATATTTAGCTGCCTGACTGTGGACAGATGCTTCATCCCCAGAGCCCTGGTTTCTGCATATGTAAAAGAGATACAATAATTCCTGCTTTCCAGAATTGCTGGAGGGTTTTAGTCAGATGAGTGTAAAAAGACTGAGTGATACTCCAAGGTCTGATTGTAATAACTAGTACTGGGATTTATTGAGCACTTACAATATGCCAGGCATTGGACTAAGTGCTTCAGAGATATTAGGCTGTCTATCCAATCCAGGAACCCTATGAGACTTTACAACCTAAGAAATTAAAGGCCAGGAAAACTAACTACTTGACCTAGGCACACTGATAGAAGGCCAACATCTGAATACAGACAGTCTGAGTACAGATAATATTGCCCACTCTGGGAACACAGATGCAGGAGAGGAACAGAGGGCAGATTAATGGTGAGCCAGCCAAGCTCAGTGGGAAGGTAGGTAATGAATGCTGCAACCATTAAGGGCCCCTCCTGGGGTCAGTTTAACAAGCATAATTCTTTGATTTTAATTTGCACACTCTGCCTGAGACAGAGAAAGAACTAGAAATCCTGTCAAGGGACCCACCTAGTCCAGCTGAGTGACAGTGGCCAGAGGGATGTATGCCAGCACCTAGGGGACCGTGGTATTCTCTGTGCCCATATCCAGGACAGGAGCTTCCTTCCAGGCCCTCAGGCAAGGCCTCCTGCAGAGCGGTGTGCAGCACAAGGCCAGCAGTGGAGGTCAAGGCCACAGTCACATCAGGCCATGGGCACCCTTATGGAATCTGGGCAAGCCTGCTTGGTTGCAGCAGCCCTTGGCAATCCCAGAGGCAAAAGCTCCTGGGTAGTAATTAAATCATGGAAAAGAGATTTCTCCAGGTTGGAATTTGATGGCTAAATCCAGCCAATCCTGAGTGATTTTTGAAGAAAACCAATGAGGTCTTTAAGGAATGAGAGCTTCCAGGAAGAAGGGAGGTGAGGGTAGAGAAGGGTGCAGTGACCTTTAACATCACCTGTTTGCACTTGCCACAGCAGGCAGCCCCAAAGCTTCAGTAAAGACCAATCCTAAAAGTTCCACTATTGTGTGGCGGTAGGAGAGAAGTTCCAGAAGGGCTTGATGTGAACCCCAAAGATAAATTACAGCTCTGAGTAAAGTCAGAAGAGGGTGTTGGAGGCATTATGCAGATTTGAGGCAGTGGTGCAGGGAATGGGAATGAGTGTTATGCCCTACCCCCCAAGCCCATCTAAGTTATAAAATTCAGGATAGCAAAGTTTGTCTCAGGAGTAAAATTACATGCTAGCCAGTAATGGAGCAGGCCCTTAATCAAGCAATGCTGGCTGAGAAGGACAAAAGTCTGCCTTATAGCACAGGAGAAAGGAAGAAGGTATGAGAGGGAAGCAAGGAAAGAGGGGTGTGGGGTGGATAAGAAAGAAGGAAGGAACATAGAGAGAAGGAGAAAGAGAGAGGAGATAGAGCTTCTAAATTAAGGTCAAATACCAGAAGAAGAAATGCTATATCCAAGGCCAGCCCAAGTGTGATAGAATCATTTTATTCTATTGCTTAGGATTTGAATAAAAACTATTGTTTTACAATAATGCTGCCAGACTTCTGGGTAAGTCTGCTCTTCATTGTAGCTTTAATTCCTGTAATAAGGGGGGAAAAGCGTTTAAAATTAAACATAAATGATAAAAACCTCAAAATTTTTCAAGTCAAATTTCATTAATTGATAAAGGTCTACCCTGAGCCCTGGGCAAGGGCAGTAGAAGGGACTTGGTTAATTTGTAAGATTAAAGGCATTTTCAATAATTGAGGCCACATTAGAGGGAGACTCTATAGTTTGAATGACGCTCCAAGGTCAGAAGACTGAAAAGCTACGAGTCCTTATCCTAAAACACCAAGTTAGCCTTTCAGACAAGAAAAATTAAAGCTACTGTGGCCTTGAACTTCAAAGACTGATAAACAAGAAACAGACAATATAAATTGGTAATCTACCTGTTTATACATAGATTTATCTTTCCTTTGGTTAAGGAATCTGACCACTCAAGTCTTGAATATTTTAAGGTGTTCTCTATAAGGTAATGTGTTATCTTGACAGTTTATTAGCAACAAAGTCAAGAGGGTCAAAACTGAAGACTCTGTCTATAATTTTATTTCCACTTTGCTTACATCTTAATAAAAGGTGTCTCTTGCAACAGTAAACAGAAACCAATCCACATTTGCAGGTGCAGAAAAGGTGCTTTCAAATATATTATCAGCAGAGAATGACATAAGCTTATTGGAATCATCATTACTCACACTTTTTGTACCTTGGCAAGATACAAAATGATCTGTTTCTTCTCCTGACCAAATAGAAAGTGAATAATGAAGTCCAAGGAATATGGAACTAAATCAATTAAGACAATGGTAATTTTATTATTGTTGGTATTATTAGTAACTAGAACTCAGTGCATAAAATTTGTGCACTCGGGAGAGGAGGATAGTCTCTCAGCCCAGATTGTGAGAGGGTGCAGGCTAGGCTGAGGGATTCCTCTGATGCATGATTGGGGCCAGGGAAGGATGCAAGAAGTTGGCCAACCTGGGAGAGACCGTAGGTGGGCTCCAGGGCATGTCTGGTTGTTTCACTCAGTTCTGATCAGCCGGATCCCAGCAGCAAGCTAACCTACCAGTCAGAGCATCTGCCCCTTGGTGGTCATAGTGACTAGTCATAGTGACTCGTCAATCAGTCAACTGTCTTCCCTCTGGTGGTCAATGCACATCATAGTAAGCGGTTGAGGAGCCTTAGCATGTCATTAGCATATTACATTTTGATTGGTTAAATGGACGACCAGATGATAGGACACTTACCATGTTAGGCTTTTATTATATAGGATAATGATACCATACACAGTGCTTCATGATCTTCTAGTATTTTCCCACATTTCATTGGTCAGAGAGAGAGCTGCTTTGGTTGAATGAGCAGGTGTATGTTAGAAGCAGGTTAGGGCTGAGTGTCCCATATCCCCTCATTCCCTTGCATCCTTACAGGCAGCCCTTGAAGCTCAATGGGAGACAGAATTTGAAAAAGCACAGCCATAAATTACCTGCTTTTATACTCAACGTGACTAATATGGACATTTTGGTTGCCACCCAATCTCTCTTCTCCTTCCTCTTGGTAGCAATAAGATTTCTGTTCTGAGGTCCACACCCTACCCAGGCAGCTTTGCAGGTCATGCTACACCTGGATCTAGAAATGGAGCCTATGGAAAAGAAGTATTATCCCACCAGCTTCTGTTACTGGTTCAAGGGTAAGAGTGCAACATGTTTTGGGCCAATGAGACTATATACTGGAATTTTTTAAAGGTCTGCAAAAAAGAAAAATCATCTCTTTTCCAAAGATTTCAAAAGGGCTCATAAATGGGTATGTATGTGTATATATATATACACACTGCAAGCATGGACAAGGAAGCATATGGGCCATAAGTTTTGACAATGATGGAGTTATTCTCTCAGGATGAGGCTGGCACCAGAAAAGGCAAAAAAGGACAGATATGAAATGGAACATAATCCTTAATGACACTGGGGTCTGCTGAAACACACCAATCCTGAAGCCCACCCAGTTCTAAACTCCACTTATATAAGCTAATAAATTCCCTTTAGTACTTAAGCTGATTTGACTTTAATTTCTGTTATGTGCAGCTGATTTCACTCTAACTGATATAGGTGCTGTAAGGTGATTTAGGCAAGTGTCCTATCTCCATTTTAGAGATAAGGCTGAAGTTCTGAGATCTGGTGTGACACAAGAGCACACAGTTAGTAAGTGATGAAGTGATTAAACCAATTTTCATGTCCTCTGACACCAGGACCAGTGCATGGCCACATGCTATCTCCATGACATGAGCCTGAAAAGCCCCTTCTTCAGTTTTATGATTACCACTAACTTTGAATTTAAGCATTCCAACATTACACAATTAAAACAAAAAAATGTGAGTCTTGGGTCACTATATTTTAGCCCATTAAAGAAGTAGCAGTGTTTTTATTTTTGTTTTCATAGCTATAACCCACTTGTAGACAAGATGCTGCAGCGGTTCTCAACCTGTGGGTCCCAGGTCACTCAAGACCATCAGAAAACACAGATATTTACATTATAATACATAACAGTAGCAAAATTACAGTTATGGAGTAGCAAAGAAAAGAATTTTATGGTTGGGAGGTCACCACAACATGAGGAACTGTATTAAAGGGTCAAGGCATTAGGAAGGTTGAGAACCACTGAAACCCATCACACAGCTTCATTCATTATCACCACAAACATCATCAGGTATGAGGATAGGCTGCAGAAGTGTGTGCCGGTGGTAAGAATGTTGTTCTTATTAGACAGGCTATTAGGTACATTAAAGTGAGAACCCCTAGGTCTGTTATTTAATACCAGTTAACAATGTCGGTTAGGCAGTATAGAATCATAAACAGAGCTCTGGCCTTCCAGGAGTTAGCTACTCATGAGAGGGGAGAAGCTGATGATCCTTCCTCCTTTGGTTCCTTTTTTCTCCAACTGCCCTGATGTGTGATTAATTCTATTCATGTGTGGGCTAAATAATTGTGGTTGAATCAGGACTCTCTCTACCGTCACAGGGGAAGTCACTCTGCTTCACTTAAAGATCAATCAATTCTATAAAATTATATGGGTCCAGGCAGAAGGAACAGAGAGAGCACAGTTAGAAAAAAAAAAGAAAAGCAATTTTAGAGATACTGTGGGTTACTAAAGAGTAAACACACATTGAATCAAAGGAGAAAAAAGTCAAACTGCCTAGAGATAAATCATATATCAATTATTATTTCAAATTAATGTTACTTTATTAAAACTAATTTCAGACTGAGAGGCAGAAACTAGGCAGTCATAGCCAAAGCAGGTTGCATGCTCTTCCTCACAGTGGGAATACTGACTTCTCATGCATACAAATTTTTGCATCATGAGAAGGTCAAGAAGAGTGTTTAGGAGTTCTAGTTTCAAGACAGACCTGGAACCAAAGCCCAGTCCCAGTATTAATTAACTAATTATTAATTAATTAATTAATTATCATATGACTCAGTAAATTACTGAACCTCTTTAAAACTATTTCCTCATTTATAAAATGAGTTGGCGTACGGATTAAGATTTATGCATGTAAAATGTTTAAGATACAGGGATCAATAAATTGAAAACACTATTATTATTATTAGTCATATGCCAATCATCCTTCAAAACTTTGTCCATATTCTTAATTGCAGATGCAGCCTTCTGTGTCTTTCTAAGAACCGTGATAATTTGACCTATAGCAGCTATTAGAGCAGCCATTACCATGAGTCTCTCAGAGTTCTACAATATTAACTCTGCCCCTTCCAGAACTAATCCTTAGCTGGCTTTGCAGACTCTCACTGGGGCTAAAGAGCATGCCTCTACATCACTGCCTCATTTTCTGGGTGTCTAAACACACCTACCTTAGTCTCACCCTTCTCTAGACAACTGTAACTTCTGGTGTCCCAAAGAGCATTCTGGGGAAAGGGTGGCTCTCCATTAGACCCACATATAAGGCAGAATCTATGTGATCTGTTTTCAGAGAGGGTCCTGATAACTGAGAAAGTGAGAATGTTCATGCCTCTTCCTATTTTCTGCAGACCAGTATGCATGTCGAGGGTTCCCACGTTGGCCTTTTCTGAAAATCTGCACTACTGTCCCAGGTACAAAAGCTCAGGTAGGGTCACACATCAGTTAAGGCAGTGAAGAAGCAAATAGCACAGAAAAAAAAAATGTGAATAGAGAGAATTTAATGCAAATAATTATATGCAAATAATTATATAAGGAGACTAACAGAACAATAGGTTATCACAGAGGCAGCAAGTAGAATAAAGAACTATCACCCCTAAGGCTGGAGGAGCAAAGGGAAAAGCATGTAATTATTAAAACTTAAAAAAGGAAAAATAAAACTTACAGGAGGGATACAGTCTTCTGAGAGGGGAGTGCCAGCTGACTGGTGCAGGTGTCTGGGGTGGTGGGGGGAGGAGGCAGGTTTGCAATGAGACTGATTCTCCAGGTGCTGGGAAAACTGCAAACCAAATTCAGCTGCTGCTACAGGATGGAACTGCTGCTTCCAGGATGAAGAAGCTTTACTGGGTGACAATCAAAGGAACAAAAAGCTAAAGTAGTAAAGCCCATCTTCCTCCTCTAGCCATATAGTCTCCCTCTTTCTGCCCCCTACTAGCAATCCAAATGAGGAACCAGCTGACAAAGCATAAATATGACTGGCAGACTATCACAAAGCAGGGCACAAAAGGGTGGCTTTGGAGGTGAGAAACAATAGCTTCTTGACTAGCACAAGGCTCCTCTCCTCCCCGTTGACCAGAGATTCCCCTCTGCTTCCTGGTAAGTTATTAGAGATTTCAAAGAACCTCCAACCCTCAGCCCCGGTAGTCCCTGAGGAAGGCAGAAATTTCCCAAGGATATGAAAGTCTTACAGGAATTTCTAAAACTGCTCACACCAGATCTATCTCATGTGGGTTTAAACAGCCTGATATTTTATATAAGGCTGTATCACTCCTTATTTTATTGACCACATTTTCCAGCCTATAACACAAAATCGTATTAATCAATGAGCACTACATAACAGTCCACTTAATACAACATCAACAATATAATATGTCCCAAACTTGCCATAATCCTCTAAGATAAATGTCTTCCCTTTGTTCCGATGGGTAAATTCACATCTGAAATGTGTATGTACATTTTATTTTCATTTATTTAGCTTAAAGTCCTATTCCATTTCCCTTACTATTTTTATGCAGACTCAGCTTGGGCTTTTTTATACTTCCACAAGACGGGGGAGTCTGGGATGATGGTAACCTGCTATAAGCCCCTGCTATATTCCTAAAGCCACATAGTCTACTGCTCCTACCCAATTCGTTGCTGGTGCTGATGGTCAGCTGAATGCCAGAGAGGTCTCAGGCTGCAATCCATGTCTAACAAGGAGCTTAGTCCAGGGATTTTTACCCTTCTAAGGGTGAGGTCAACATTGGCCCTTTGTGATGGTTCTCATGGGTTCACAGGAAGCTGAGATGTGCTGAACTATGAGGCTGAAGTCTAACTGCCCCTCAGGAAAGGAAACTATGTGAAGTCTGGGGAGAAGGTAACTTTATCCAAAAATTCTAGACTACTGTTTCCATTTCACCATCCCACATTACTTCTCACTACCATCAGGAAGCTGCTACTTGTGACATCCCAATAACACATCTGAGTATCAGTAACACACAAAGAAAGATAACACAGCTAATGGTTCCAGAGAAGGTAAGACCAAACAAAATGGGCACCCAGCAAAGCGGTGACAACTGACCAAGAGTATTGCTATCAATAGTGCTTCAAGAAATGCAATCACAGATCACAAGCATACATACAAGATAATCTAGAACTGAATACCTTCCTTTTCAAATTAAACGTCTCAGTAAATTAATTGACAGAGAAGTGGTGAACACTGAGACACAATTTAGTGCCCTGTAATTCTAATTAGAATAATCTCAAAGTGCAGAAAAGTAATTATGAGGAAAAAGATAAAAGAATTAAAGAATAGGTTCAGGAAAACTAAGATGCAAGTGATAGGAGTTTTAGAAATCACCAGTGGAATACAGTGACAAGAAAAATTAATTAAAGTAAACAAATAATAAAATAGAACTTTCCTGAGATGAAAGTGCAAGTTTTCAATTAAACATATACATTAAGTTCTAAGTAAATATTATTGAAAAGCATATACTCTTGAGCTCATCACATTAAAACTCCTAAACTCTAAGGATAAAATAATATTTATGGGCTTCTAATAGAAAGAATAAGTTATCCACTAAGAACTGGTATAGAAATTTGTATTCATCACATGGGAAGCTAGAAGATAAGATGTTGGAGGACAACTTTCCTACAAAGAGGAGAGGATTTAAACCAAAGAATTCCAAATCCAATTCTGATATTTAACTGTTAGGAGAAAAACTATTTTTATATAGTATTCGTGTCACCCATCCCTCATTGGAAGAAAATGTTCAAGACAGAACTTTAGCAAAAAACAAAAACAAAAAAACCCTAATGAATCAGAGCTAAGAACTCAATTTGCAACATAAGGAAAAGAAACAGTGGTGATCCTCAAACTTTGTGTGTGTGTGTGTGTGTGTGTGTGTGTGTGTGTGTGTGTGTGAGAGAGAGAGAGAGAGAGAGAGAGAGAGAGAGAGAGAACTATAAATGGATACTGAAAATTGTGAAAATGAGTGATATATGCACTAAATAGGGTTTATAAAAACAGAAGGGATATACTTTAGTGAAAATTTTAAAATACTAGAGAACTAAAAGTAATAAACTATTTCACCAAAATTCTGAGGGTGGGGATAGAAAAAAGAAAAATGTCTTCCAGAAGTCTTATCTGGGTTGCAGCTTGAAGTTTACAATCTGGGGGAAGTTAAAATAATCTTTAAAAGTCTTATTTATTGGAGCAATGGTGAGGAAAATAAAGGGAAGACATGGAGTCTTGATGAGGAAGGTAGGCAAAATGTTTTCTTAAATAAATAGTACAGAAATATGTATATGAGTTTGAATAATAGAAAAGGGAACAGGAAAGTACAAAACTACAAATTAATAAGAGGAAACAAATAAAATGAATATCAACTTCAAGAAATGAGCAAAAACAATGGAAATGGCAAAGAGTACTCATTTAGATTATTTAAATATTTTTAGTACTCCATTTAAATTTAAATTTCTGTTTGCTTTGGGGCTACGTATCTTTTGCTTTGTCTTGCCCTTTAGTGGTTGCTCTAGAGATTACAATGTAAATAGCTAACCTTACTATCTCAGAATAATGTTTCACTTCAAGCAAAAGATGGAAGCCTTCCAACCATATAGGTCCTCCCACCATCCTTTATAGTATAATTATCATACTGTGTGTGTTGCATCTTCATATATTGACAATCCCACAAGTTTTTGCTCTTTTTCAGTGATACATATTTTTTTTAAATCTTAAGAGAAAAAACCTAGTTTCTATTCATGCAGAGATTTGCTATACCTGTTGCTCTTCCTCTATTTCTGAAGACCCTTCCATCCTAAAATTTTTCCTGGACATTTCTTATGGAACAGCTCTGTTGATGATGAATTCTCTTAGCTTTTCTTCATCTGAGAAAAACATTTATTTAGCCTTCATTATTGATGGATATTTTCACTGGAAACAGAATTTAGGGTTGACAATTCTTTTGGAGGTTTTTGGTACTTAAAGTTTTGTTTCACTCTCTTCTGTCCTTCATGTTTCTTTATGACAAGTCCACAGCCATTCCAATCATTGCTTCCCTGTATGTAATGTGTCACTTTTCTATAGCTGCTTTAAAGAATTTTATCTTTAGTTTTATCAGTTAGACTATGATGTATCCAGGCACAACTTTCTTTGAGTTTTTCCAGTTTAAGTTTCACTGAGCTTCCTAAATCTGTAAACATGTGAGTTTATTTTCCCCAGATTTGAAAGTTTGGGCCATTATTCTTTAAATTATGTTTTCTCTCTAAATATCTTTACTTTCACTCTAGGACCATCATGATGTGTATATCAGACCTTTAGATATCGTTCCGCATGTCTCTGAGGCTTTGTTAACACTTTCAGCTCTTTATGGCTTTGTTTCTCAGATGAGATTATCTTCAAATTCACTGACTTATTTCTCTATCCTCTCTACTATGCCACTGAGTTCACACAGTGAGCTTTTCTATTTTAGATATTATGTTTTGCAATTCTAAAATTTCCTTTGGGTTCTTTATTATAGTGTTTACTTCCCTGAAGAGAGCTCCTATTTTTCCATTCATTTTAAGTGTGTTTACCTTGGCCGCAAGGAGCATAGTTATAATTGATGCTTAAAGACTATCTGATAATCGCAACATCTGGGCCATCTACTTATAGTCTTTTCCTTTGACAACTGTTCACATTTTCCTGGTTCTCTGTATATCAAGTAACTAGAAATAGAGAATGTTATGTCATATAGACTCTATGATGTCATTATAATCCGCTGTGTTGGTGAGGATGTGGAACAACTAGAATTCTCATATACTGCTGGATAGAAGGTAAAATGCTATAAACACTTTGAAAAATAGTTTAGGAATGTCTTATAAAGTTCCATATACACCTGCCATAAAACCCAGCCATTTTACTCCTACATATTTTGCCCAAAAGAAATGAAAGTATATGTCCATTCAAAGACTGCTACATGAACATTCATAGCAGTTTCCTTCATAAAGTCCAAAAACTGGGAACAACCCAAATATCCATCAACAGGTCTTTGGATAAACAAGTGATGATATGTCCATACAATGGAATATATTTTAAAATATAAACTATATCTATACACACATCATAAATGAATGTCAAAATCATTATGCCATCTGAAAGAAGTCAGGCCAAAAAAGGTATATAGTCTATGATTCCATTTATATAAAATTCCAGAAGATTCAAACTAATTTATATTAGCAAAAAGCAGAAGTATTTGCCTAAAGCCAGAAATGAAGAGATGGTGACAAGAATGTTTGTTACCTTGACTGAAGATATGATTACACAAATGTATACATGTATCAAAGTGATCAAATAGTGCCTTTTAAGTATGTGCATTTGATGTACTTCAATTATGTCTCCATAAGCCATACAAATAAAAAAAGGACTCAACTATGTAAATTAATACAAAACAAAGCAAGAGAGATAGAATAACTTCAAGTATACTAGTCTTTGCACTGTATGTGATTGAATTCTCCCATTAAAAGACAAAAGACAAAAATCAGATTTGTTCTAAAAACAAACAAACAAAAAACCTCTAAGATTACAAGAAATACTTAAAGTGATGGTGAAAGTTTGAAAATAAAGAACTATATAAAGATATACTGGCAAAATATAAATAAAAGTTACCAAATAACACAGCAGGTAAATATACTAAGCAAAATGCATTAAAAATGCAAACAGAACTTAATAAATAAGCTTAACAAGTATACCAGGGAGATTCAATATACTTTTTTCAAAAATGAATAGACCTACTGGAAGAAAAAAAAGCAAATACCTAAAAAAACTGAATAACACAATCAATAAATTGTATAATATATGCAATAAAGGTATTAAATATATGGAGAATCATATGGCTCCAAAAAGTCAATATATATTTTGTCTTCTATCCATAAAACATTTAAAAAAATTGATTTTGTACTTTTCTTAAATAATAATATATCAAAAATCCTTTACAGCCTACATTTTCCATACATAATACATTAGGAACAAAAGATGAATGTGGCTAACGAAAGCAACTGTCAGGACTTTTCTGAGGCTGAAATACCACCTGACACTGAATGTGATGCAAAGCTATACTTGTAGGAAGAAAATCTTGGACCCAATTCTCCCTTTGCCAGACTGTGACATTGGGAGGTTACCCAAACACTCTGAAATTCCAACTCCACAAGATAGCAGTAATTCTACTTATACTACAAATTGCATAAAAGTTTTCCACCAGTGATCAAGGCAAACTGAGACATGCAAATGAAAGCATTTTTCAAAGTATAAAGTACCATATATATGTAGGGTTTCTGTGGGAAAATATGTCTAAAAAGCAATCAATTGGGCTCAAAGATAGACTTAGAGAGAAAAAGGCTCTTGAAATCTAACTTATTATATCGGGATCTACCTGTGCATATATGAGAAGATCTTTTTAAAGAAATCTAGAATACCACATATACTTGGAGTAGTAGGAGCTGCAGCAACTAACAAGAATAACTTGTTACTAACAACTAATGAGGAAGTAAAGTCCCTCAGATAGGAACTACTTAAATATTTGATGACTAATAAATTAAATGTTAATTAAATACTTCGGCAATTTTCTTCCCTGACCAGCATATAATTAACATTTAATTCGTTATAAAAAATTTAAAGTTATGAAATATCCTATGGTATGTAAAATGTCTCCATTGTCAAATCATCTTGAGTCAATGTGTCAAGGGTACAAGAGGTTAGACTGGCATTTAAACCTCAGGAGACAGACCATAAAAAGTACCTTTTGTGACTTTCTCACATAAAGAAATTGAAAATGTGATAAGGAGAATCTCATTTCCAACTGAATTTGACCAAGGAGTTTATTTATAACTGTTACTAGGGAGTAAAGGATGATATAGGAATAAGGCACCCTCCAAACCTAAAACTAATGTCATGAATGTTGCAACCACTTCAACAGTAGGTGAAAAACATGATTAAAAGTTGTTTAGGAAAAAAGCACCATTCACTTTAGCCTCTTTGAATTGAAATATATCTGAAATGAGGAGCATAAGGAGGAAACAGATTGAGTAGAGTTACCTAGTAAAACAAGCGGTGCCACGAAAGAGGTATCCTGCTCCCAACTCCCCCACGACACTTTCTGTAAGCCCCAGAGGGAAATGCATTCCCTCACTGTTCAAAGCTGACCTTGGAAAGTACATGAACCTGAGCTTACAGCTAAGAAAATAGGTCTGGACAGACTTGAGAACTGGGTGAAGACATCTAGCTAGTGAGGAGAGAGGGGTGTGAAGAATAAGCATCCCCATTGTTAGTCCTTAAACCAGGACCATACAAAAGAGTCCCTGGACCAAGAGACGTGACTTCTGTGAATCATCAGTAGAGCTATGCCATGAGCTAGGTTAAAGGCAATCTTCTAAAAGAAGACTCCCGTGACACACACCGACAACATCAAAGGGAATAGGTGGGTTCCATTTCCAAAAATCATGACTTAGGGGTGTAGCCTCTCCCCTCCTGTCCCCTCATTATCTTTCTGCATGCATGGTCTTCAGCACAACCCAGTTCAGTGATTCAGATAGCAACACTCATTCTATCTGTGATGAGATAAATGTGGCCTGCACATCAGACACTAAACTTTGGCCTTCATAAGGACTGATTCTGATAGCTTCTCAAACCCCCTCAATATCTGTTATGGTAGACATTGATGGTAGCCCACCCTCTTCTCTATAGTATTTAAGGAGTCTAGTTCCAACTCCAGTCCCCAAACCCCAAGGAATACATTCTGCTCAGCATAATATATGCTCAGCACTGAAACTTCATTCTGCTTATCTATGATTGGTTCAGGAGTTGACAGGAACCTGGTTCTTGCCAAAGAGATATGAAGTGTCTTCTGGGACCTTTCTATGAAGAAGGAGAACCTGAAAGAATGAGTCCTCATAGTCCTGCTGATGTTGTGTCTGTAGGCAACTACAGAACAACAGCAGCCATCTCACTATTGGAGGGTTGATCCTAAGGAAAAAGCACCCCAGTGGGCACAGAGACCAGAAAGAATGAAAGATGCTGGCCACTCAAGACATTCATTAGTGAGTAACTGAATTAATCTAGCCTGGGGCTGCCCCACCTCTGGCTTTCTGACACTATCCTTTGTTTGACAGCCCTTCTCCCAACATGCAGCCTGCCTTTCATTGCTGTGTTCCATTTTCTTAATATTTTTGCTCCTTTTAACTCATATTAATTCCCCAATATCTGATTTACACATCTAGGGCTTCCATTTGTACAGACCCCAGCCTGCTCATACTATCCAAGGCTAGAAATAAAGTTCATACCAGCCCAATATAAATGTTTCTCAGGTTTGGATTGCAACATGATTAGTGTTGTCCCTTTCACTTAGCAGTACTCCTGAGTCATCCTGTAATTGTGGATACAGGAGATACACAAAATTGCAGGAACAATAGTGTCAACATCAGGAGCTGCCTTTTTCTTTGTGCTCTTGATTCCTACTCCATCCTCCACTCCAGCAAGTTATTTCACTCGCTTGTACCTGCAGGTCCAGAGGCAGCCACTGCAGGGAACAGATTTGACATTAGCAAGAAGCATCCATAAACTCCTGGGACCACAGATGGCTTCAGTAAACACCTTGACTTTACAGCTGTTCTGATAAACTGTGGTTTTCTTGTTTGCTTTTCTCTGTCTTTTCGGCTTCTGTATCACATATCCTGACCCTCTCCCTGGAAGGTAAGATACTTGCACTACTTCACTTTTCAGGAAATTGTAGCCCCAGGTTCTAGTCTGCCTGCATGGTTTCTTATCTGTTCATTGGCCTGGTTCTCATTCCTGGAACTACCCTCCATGGCAAACTTTTATCCCTCACCTGCCATGCAAGAAAAGCTGCTGTCCACACTCTAATGTGTCAGACATAGCCAGAGCGCTGAAAAATATCCAGGAGGGGTCGGGGGGAATGCTTCAGCATATAGTGAAACACATGAGCCTGTGACTATAAGCTGGGGAAAGTGGCAACTAACTTTCCATGGAGAAGGTGTGGAAGAGAGTAAGAGAATTAGAAAGAGAGAACTGTATAAGCACCACATAAGAATGTATGCAGAAATTCTCTGATATGAAGCTATTAAAGTCTAGATTGGAGAATAGTCAACAGAGTGAAAGGCTGAGATTTTTAAAAAATTAGGCTTTTGAAAACATGATGTGATCTACAATTTCAGAGCTCACCTTAACTAAGTCAGAATGCAGAGCGTCCTAGATTAGCATTGATTTCCAAGGAGGAACTCCTGATTTTGTTGCACTTAACCTACCTACAGGGAACACCACAGAGGAGCTGAGAACAGTGAAAAGTGTTTACTGATTTCGGACACAGCCCTGTTGGCATTCTCATCCCACAGGGGTTACATGACCTGCACATGAGGTTATGCAGTAACCTCAGGTTTGGTGATGAGTGAAACCTTGTTTACTATGTCAGGTGACGTTTTCTTGGTGGAACAGCTCTCAGCCATGCCATTTAACTCTCTGATGAACCCAGCCAGCACCGTGATAGAGCTCTTCACTTCCCCAGACTAGCAGGAAACATCAGCGTCACACGTAATTACCATCCTCAGAGAAAAGAGCCCATTAATGACTGAGCTGAAACCAGGTCTGAATACTAATGAAAGGGTGGCCTTCTAGGATATTAATTAGGGGTGACACTTTCAGAGCAAGCTTGACTTTTCTTCCTAGGATTCCAGTTGAGACCAAACATTGAATGTGAGCAAAATGCAGATTCAAGTAAGAAAGGGAAAGAAGGAACAGTGGAGAATTAACAACAAAAAAAGACCACAAAAGCAAATCAGGAAGGTTTCAATCCTAAAACTCAAGAGGAAGGTAAATCAGTACCTGTAACTCAAGTGTCGCCTGCTCTCTTCTTGTCATTTGAGATTTAATAAATCTGATTCCATGCCTTTCTGCTGTGTTAAGTGGGAAATCTATTTCTCTCCCTTAAGATTTCTGAAGATCAGTTTACATTCTCATAGTTTTTCTGATTCTAAATTTCTCAATCTGCTGAATGTGACAGCTCACTTCCTATCTTACCTTCTCCCCTTGATATTCAAAATGTGGTCTCGAGACCAGCGTCTGGACACTTGTTGGTAATGCAGAATACTGGGCCTTACTCCAGACCAAATGAATCAAATCTGCAAGTTTAGAAAGATCCCAGTGATTCGCATCTACATTAAAGTTCAAGGAGCTCTGCTATACTCAATGTGAACAGTGTACATGAGGGACTCCATTGCTCTTTTATTTCCACAAAAGCATGAGGAGATTATTACGAATTTGAGGCAATAAAAGGGTTTGCGTAGAAGCAATGCCTATACCTCATATGAGATTATAAACTATCCCTGTACTTTAAAGTCTTCAAATCACCTTGACCTGTTGCTCAACTATCTTTTTCCCCAAATCTTACACCTCAATTTTCCTCATTTTATGAGGCAGAATAATTCAGTTCTCTGCTCTATTTTAGCTCTTTGCTCATTTTTGCATATATTAAAAACTAACTTAGGTCCAGTGATAAGACAATTGGTTATCGTAACCTTTGGTACTCCAAAAACACTTGCAGAGACTTTGAAGTATGAAGCTTTCCTTTCTTTCTCACCTCTGGCCTCAGTGAGTGGAGGGAAGCATGGCAAACGAATTTTTTTTTTTGATATGAAATATATCATCCCTACCCCACTTGAAAGGCAGAAACTGCCATAGTCAGTTTGGATTTGGGAACATTCTTTTTTTTATCCTGTAATGCCCAAATCTCAATTATTCATTGTAAAGCAAGATAACAGCAGATAAGTGGTCATTTAAATCCACAGAGTGTAAATACCATATATGAAGCTCTACCTTCAAATGTTTTATCAGAATTAC
The DNA here is from genome assembly GCA_011751065.1 of Lasiurus cinereus. Classification (NCBI taxonomy): domain Eukaryota; kingdom Metazoa; phylum Chordata; class Mammalia; order Chiroptera; family Vespertilionidae; genus Lasiurus; species Lasiurus cinereus. The sequence continues at coordinate 2,145,459 of JAAGEH010000286.1, read as the reverse complement.
ACACAGAAAATGAGAATTATTCTAAGTTCTAATGGTTTCTCTTTTGTAAAGATCAGTTCCTATCTCAGGCTCCAAACTGAAGACTTTGGCTAGAGCAGTTTATTACCACCCTCTTTACCTGGGTCATTGGCTTTACTTGTGGCAATAGGCTAAGGAAGGAAGGTGGTTACAGGTTTGGACATGGGCTTTTTAACCATGTCTCTCTAGTATTGGCTATACTCCCTAATACAATCTTACTAAGAAAGTCTTGGCTAAGGTAGGTATTTCATGTTTTAAAACCTTACCTTTCTTGCTTTTTTGGATCAGATGACCAAGAACATGGGGTGTCATGAGATTTATTAACAGTAGGAAGGCCCAATTGACATGGCTCAGTGGTTGAGCATTAACCTGGGAACCAGAAGTCATGGTTCAATTCCCAGTCAGGGCATATGCCTGGGTTGTAGGCTCAATCCCCAATGGAGTGGGGGCATTCAAAGGTAGCCAATCGATGTGATTCTCTCTCATCATTTATATTTCTACCTTTCTCTCCCTCTCCCTTCCTTTCTAAAATCAATAAAAATATATTAAAAAATAAAAGTAGGGAGCCTTCTTTTAGAAATTCACATGTCTCCATGTGAAGTGAAAGCCAGAGAATGTTCCAGGCACAGAACACTGGAATCACTGGCTGGGTAGGGGGCCTGAATACATCAGATTAATCTGTTTTAAAATGCAGGTGAACAGCAGCCTCTAGTAAGTACTAATAAACTTCAATCAATAGTAGAGTTTATAAAAACAGCCTTGAGCTCAATTGAGCATGACAAATGTTCAGAACAACAAACATTTTTCAGCACCTACTAGTGCCTGGCATTATGCCAGACCCTAGGAAAGCACACATCATTGAAAAATCCCCCCTGCCTTGAAGGAATATAGTCACAGGGCAAAGTTAATTTGAGTACTATATGGTAAATTCTAAAATAGATATAAGCTTAGGGTGTCATATATAAGCACAAAAGGCTTGGGGAGGTTTCACCTGAGAAGAGATTTTTCTGTTCGACAGTGGTGGCAACTGATGTCCTTTTCATCACACCTTTCATCACAAATATGTTTATGTTAGGTTTTTCTAACATAATTCTCAACATAACTCTCCTGGAAGCTTTGCAGCAGAGTTATTAAAATAGAGGAGCCTGGAGAAGCCACCAGCTACAATGCAGAGGTGGAGGTCCATGGGAAATTGATGTTGGATAGTGAGCTTTTCTCATAAAACAATTTGGAAGGTGATTATGAGACAACAGGAGAATGACATTACAATTTATTGTTCAAACTAAGGCACTTCTAAGAATGAAGGAGGGACACTATTAATAATTCCTAGAGTACAAGCCTGAAACCATAAAACTTCTAGAGGAAAACACAGGTGGTAAGCTCCTTGACATCAGTCTTGGTGATGATTTTTTGGATTTGACACCAAAACAAAAGCAATGAAAGCAAAAAATAAACAAGTAGAACTACATCAAATTAAAATGTTTCTGCCCGCCAAAGGAAACCAACAAAATGGAGGCAACTTATCAAATGGAAGGAAATATTTGCAAATCGTATGTCTGATAAGGGGTTAATATCCAAAATCTATTAAAAACTCATATAACTCGATAGCAAAAATCTAATGAAAATTTGGGCAAAAGATCTGAATAGACATTTTTCCAAAGAAAACATATAGATAACCAACAGGTCCATGGAAAGATGTGCAATATCATGAATCATTAGGGAAATGCGAATCAAAACCACAATTAGCTATCATCTCACACCTGTTAGAATGACTAACAAGTATTGGTCAGAATGTGAAAAAAAGGAAATCCTTATGTACTGTTGATAGGAATGTAAATTTGTGTAGCCATTATGGATATTTCTGAAAAAATTTAAAATATAGCTACCATATGTTCCAGAAATCTACTTTTTGGTATTTATTCAAAGAAAATGAAACAACCTAAATGTCCATTGATAAATGAATGGGTAAAGAGGATTTTATATGTATACAATTAAATATTATTCAGCCATAAAAAAGAAGGAACTCCTGTCATTTGTGACAACATGGATGGACACCGAGGGCTTTGTGCTATGTAAAATAAGTCAGAGAAAGACAAATGCTATATGAAACCCTAATATGTGGGATCTAAAAAATAAAGTAAAATAAAATTGAACTCATAGACACAGAGAAGAGATTGGTGCATTGGTTCTTAACAGAGGTAGAGGGGGTGGGGGTGGAGGTTGGACAAAATGAGTGAAGGTGGTCTAAGGTACAAACTTAATGTCAGAAAACAAATAAGTCCTGAGGATATAATGTACAGAATTGTGCTTATGGTTAAAAATAGTGTATTGTATATTTGAAAATTGCTAAGAGAGGAGATATTAAGAATTAACATAAGAAAAAAGTTCTAACTTTTTGTGGTGATAAATGTTAACTTGAGTTATTGTGATCATTTTGCTATATGCACATAGGTCAATCATGTTGTGCATCTGAAAGTAATATAATGTTATGTGTCAACTGTATCTCAATTAAAAAGAGTAATAATTTCTAGGACTGATAGTATAAACTTAGACGAACCTGAATGAACTGGTAAGAAGGTCACCCTAGTGCAAAGCCAGATTTCCAATCATTGTGTATTTTCTTCTGTTCTGGCTGCTATGACAAAAATTATCATAGACTGGGTGGCTTATAAACAACAAGTATTTATTTCTCACAGTTTTTGAGTCATGGAAGTCTAAGATCAAGGTGCTGGCAGGCATGGTGTCTGATGTCAGCCCACTTCCTAGTCCATAGACGACCATCTTCTCACTCCAACCTCACATGGCGAAAGTGGCAAAGGAACTTCCTAGAGTCTCTTTTATAAGAGACTGTCGCCATTCATGCAGGATCCACTCTCATGACACCTCCCAAAAAGCCCCACTTCCAAATAGCATCCCAATGTGGGTTAGATTTCAACATCTGAATTTTAATGAACACAAACATTTAGTCTACAGCCTCTGATAAATAAATGGGAAATGCCCTTGCAACAATACCTTGTCATCACCATTGGTTTTCCTACATCATGTTGAGGATGAACTGCAATTTTTATTTTTTTAATATATTTTTATTGATTTTTTTTATAAAGAGGAAGGGAGAGGGACAGAGTCAGAAATATCGATGAGAGAGACATCGATCAGCCGCCTCCTGCACACCCCCCACTGGGGTTGTGCCCACAACCAAGATACATGCCCTTGACCGGAATCGAACCTGGGACCTCTCAGTCCCCAGGCTAATGCTCTATCCACTGAGCCAAACCGGTTTCGGCAACTGCAATTTTTAATTGTGAGAGTAGGATCCTATCTGAAGGGATTATTACTTAAAATAGGTAGAGAGGAGTTGGGAGAGGGGGAGATCCAGATACAGGGGAGAGGCACTGAGGAAACTGACTCAGCTGCAAATTCCAAGAGGCTCCTGGTCTATATAATTCTCCAGTCATAGCCTGTGTAAACATTCACAGTGGCTAGGAAAAGAGGAAGAGAAGGAGGAGCAAAGGTAAAACTGGAGGATACCTCAGTTGGTAGCAGAGACCATTGAAAGAATGGGTGAAACTCAGCAAGTGGAGGCAGGAATGCAATATCTAAATGGTCCCCTGGAAGGTGGTAAAGCCCAGTCACAGCCTTGAGTTCACTCAGGTTCTGCCTGGAAAGACCTGAACACAAATCTAATGAGTGGTACTGGGGCACTGGAGGGATAGAATAGTGTTAAATACAATGTTCATTTGATACACATTTTAAAGTATGTATTTATAACCGGACCTTTCAAATAATAGTGATAGTAATTAACATTTATTGAATAATGTTTCTAAGGGCTTCCCAGTTATTAACTCACTGTATTTCAGAATAATCTTACATACTGGATATTATTATAACCCTCCTTTTGCACTGGAGAAACTAAGGTGCTGAGATATGAGCTGTGAGGACTTGGAAATACAGGAAGCAATGCATCCACTATTTTTGTAGTTCTGCCTTTTTAAAGGTAGACTTGAGCAGTTCTTTAAAGGCAATGCCACTTGCCTTGGCAGGTTTAATTCCCGGTCATGTATCTGGGTTGCAGGTTCCATTCCCAGCCCTGGTCAGGGTGAAGGTGGGAGGCAAACAATTGATGTATCTCTGTCATCTCTCTCTCTCTCTCTCTCTCTCTCTCTCTCTCTCTCTCTCTCTCTTTCTCTCTCTCTCTCTCTTTCCCTCTCTCTCTCCCCCTTCCCTCCCTCCATCCCTTCCAAAAAAAAAACAATAGAAAAAATATCCTCAGATGAGGATTAATAAGCAAACGATAAGTAAGTAAATAAAGGCAATGCCACTTACTTAGAAACAAGAGGAAGAATTTGAGATTACCCTAGAGCAGTGGTTCTCAACAGCAGCAGTTCTCAACCTGTGGGATGGGTTGTGACCCACAGGTTGAGAACCGCTAGCAGAGTTGCCTAAGACCATCGGAAAACACAGATATTTTTATTAAGATTCATAACAGTAGCAAAATTACAGTTATGAAGTAGCAACAAAAATAATTTTATGATTGGGGTCACCACAACATGAAGAACTGTATTAAAGGATTGCGGCATTAGAAAGGTTGAGAACCACTGCCCTAGAGAGTTCCTCAAGAAATGTTAAGAATTTTAAAATTCGGTTCATTAACATGATACTGAGCTTGGTGTGTTATGTAACGTCTAACCTTAATTAATACAATAGCACAACGCAGTTCACCTAGAACAAATGAAGGAGGAGGGAGCAAATTGACTCTTCTTTCTCAAAGAGGTTTGTAAAGAGAGAAGTTGGGTGAAAGTTCCTCATAAAAAATCAGCTCTTGTGAGAAAAGCTCAGAGCTTAGGTGAGAACCAAGGGCAAATTCAGAGAGGGTCACTAGGCCCCAGGTCCCTAGAAAGATAACTACCGCCCAGTGAGTCAAATGGTAATTTGATAACCTGCTCCTGTGGAATATCACATTATTGTTAAAGCACATTCCAATAAACCAGAGCTCCTAGTTGCCTCAGGATGAATGTTTTTAATTTTGAATGCTACACTGAATTGTTCATCATGAAGATGTTTCATAATGCAATATGGCTGCAAGATAGGAACACACCAGAGAGAGAGGCAGAGGTTGAATAATTGACTGGAAACGCCTCTCAGGGAAAGACCAGCAGCAGCACACTGGCCAGTAAAGGAAACACTGAAGTCAGACGCGGAGGGAACTAGCCAGGAGAGGACAAGAAGAGTCAGAGAGTGTAACACAGAGAAAAGAAACGGCACTTCCTTCCCCTTTAAGCGTCTTACAGAAGGCCATACATAATAAGTATCTCTATTATCCAGGAGTCCAACAACAACTAAAGAGGATGATTTTGGTAATAGCGTTGAGGGAAAGAGTGGGTTCCACAAGGGCCTCAGTGAGGAATATCAGCTTGGTACTCTGAGTCTTCAGCCACACAGAGCAGGTAAAGCACATTACATCTGGCAACACAAGATATTTGGACTTCCTTATGAAATTAATGTTTATTGTGTGGTATTTCCAAATTAAATTTCCAATTAACTAATCCTTTCATAATAAATCTTAATTGTTAGAGTGCTGAAGAGGAAATAAAGCAACAGTATCCATGGTAGATAAAATTAATTGCCTGAGAATTTTTTGTAAAAGATCTCTGAGTCTAATCACAACACATTTATATTAAACTAGAGGCCCGTAGCATGAAGAGATTCGTGCAATAGGCCTTCCTTCCCTTGGCTTCCAGCCCTGGTTTTCCTCTGGCACTCAGGACCCAGGCCTTCCCTCAGGCCAGAGTCTGCCGCCTTCTTCGCTGCAGACTCCACCTTTGCTGTGGCCAGAGTACTGCTCCTGTAATCACTTCAGTGCCTGTCCTCCCTCTCATAGCAGGTTCTGCCTCTCTGGACCGCTCCATGCCTGGAGCAGCTGGGCAGCCGCCATCTTTTTCCTTCTAATTTGCATATTCCCTCCTGATTGGCTGGTGGGCATAGTGGAGTGATGGGTTTGTTTGCATGTTTCTCTTTTATTAGTGTAGAGGATATGTCAAATATTCTCTAGAAAATGTCCTAAATGAGGTCTCCTTTTCTGGGCAACATTACATGAGGACTTTTCCTTCTCTTGGGACATAACAGGACTAATAGGTGGTAATCATTATTTGTTAGAAAGGTGTGGCTGGGTCCCTCTATCCCCTTTCCAAAGAGAGACTGCATAGCTGTAGGGAGGGAGAAAAGCATGTAACATCTAAAGATTCTTGCGAAGATCCACATGACATAAAAATCTCTCTCAGTCTCTCCTTTGATATGTAGGTTTCTATAAATAAAATAGGAGAAGCTAAGCCAGAAAAGACAAAATGGAATTGTGGCAGGATGTCATGTGAGCCCACAGTTTCAGCCCAAGATAAAGTAATAAAAGGAATCAGTATCCCTATGCCCTTTGCTAGAACAGTTGCACATTGTCATCAGGCTGCCTGGGAGAGGAAAAGGAAAGGCTGGGAGTGAGGATGCTGTTTTTGTAAAGAGCTTTTGCAAAGAGCATCTCAGCATGACAGGGAGAACCATGTTGGTTCTCTATGGGAATTAAGCAGCCTGCACTGTATGAATCTATAATTCCAGGGAAGTGACAGCCTCATTGTCGCAAAGGGTCGAAGTTTTGGAGGCAAAGCACTATTAATCCCTATGAGGTTTGCAGCAAAGGGTGTGCTGTCAGCAGCAAGCACCCCAGGGGCTGCTGGCTTGAATTATCAGGCCATGCCCACATGAACTGTAGTGTGTTTATACTCCACAGTGAATGGGGAGGCTTATTTCTCTCATTCTATTCCATGAAAAGCCAAATCCTTCCTCATGATTTTATATACTAAAGCAAAAGGACTAGGCAAGGGCTCAACTGTGGCATGAGATGTAAGGTTAGGGCCAGAGTACTCAGAGGGAGCCCAGACCATGAGAGAGCCCCACAATAGTTGAGGGTCAACATAGTGACAAGCTCAAGGGCAAATGGGATAAACTGCCAAAACTCCAAAGCAAATGTGATAGCTATAATGATTTAGAGTTGCTACAAAGCTAAGAACATACCAGTGGGGAAAAGTAGGTTTACAGATGTGAGTTCACAAAACACACAACAATTTCAAAACTACAACTAAAAGACAGGACGGGCATCATCCAGAACCACACGAAAGCTGGCTGAGTGGAAATTCTACAACTAGAAGGAAAGAGAGGGGCTCACAGAAACCCAGAGGAGCTGCAAAAAGCTGAGGTATGGAGATGTGCGCGTGGAGAGAATGGGTGCCGGAGAACCTGGCTGCCTTTCTCTGGTGGGAGGGAGACGGAGACTCTCAACTGCATTGAACCCCCTTATCCTACGACACTAAACCCCAGGTCCAGCCGAAACTCATACGGGAGGAGTTCGGACTGTGAAAAGGGAGAAGTGCATGGAAATTTAGGGGAGTTGCAAGAGATCAGAAGTCTGATGACGCGCACAGCATTGCGTGCAGAGGACCGGCTGTTGATTGTGCCACTGGCTTTCACGAGTGGGTGGGAGACAGACCCTCCCAACTTCACCGCTTCTAACTTAACTAAACCCCAGTTTCGGGCAAAACCCTGGGGACCCAGACTCATATGGTCCCGGAGCACAAGGGAGCCTGAAAGGCAGCAGTCTAGAGGCACTGCGAGAGCCCGCACAAGGGACTGCTTCAGAGATTACCCAGTCACGTGAGACTTGGAGGCCGTGGAGGGCGGGGCCGACTGGAAGGCAAGGCGGTCCCTTAAGTCCTGAGACTCCACCCATCCCAAGCTCAATAAAGAGGCTTCTGCAGTTTTGCAAGTCTGGTATCATAAGGCTGAATCCAACACAGAAGTTCTCCCAGCATAGTGAAAATGCCGAGTCAAGGGAAGGGATCACAAACAAAAGAAATGGAGGAAAACAAACAACTGGATATAGAGTTCAAAACCACGCTTATAAGGTTTTTCAAGAATATCTTAGAAAAGATGGATAAATTTAGCGAGACCCAAGAGGAGATGAAAAAGATCCAACTAGAGATGGAAAAGGACCAACTAAAATTTAAACATACACTGACTGAATTAAAAAAATATTGTACAGAGACCTAACAGCAGACTAGAAGAAGGCAAGAATCAAGTCAAAAATTTGAAATATAAAGAAGCAGAAAACACTCAACTGGAAAAGCAAGAAGAGAAAAGAATCCAAAAATGTGAAGATAATGTAAGGAGCCTCTGGGACAGTTCAAGTGTACCAACATCAGAATTATGGGGGTGCCAGAAGAAGTGAGAGAGCAAGATACTAAAAACCTATTTAAAGAAATAATGACTGAAAACTTCCCACATCTGGTAAAAGAAATAGACTTACAAGTCTAGGAAGCACATAGAACCCCATATAAAAGGAATCCAAAGAAGACTATACCAAGACACATCATAATTAAAATACCAAGAGCAAATGACAAAGAGAGAATATTAAAAGCAGTGAGAGAAAAACAGTTCATTACCTACAAGGGAGCACCCATACGACTGTCAGCTGATTTCTCAACAGAAACGATGCAGGCCAGAAGGGAGTGGCAAGAAATATTCAACATGATGAATAGCAAGAACCTACAACCAAGAATACTCTACCCAGCAAAGCTCTCATTCAGAATTGAAAGGCAGATAAAGAGCTTCACAGATAAGAAAAAGCTAAAGGAGTTCATCAACTCCAAACCAGTATTATATGAAATGCTGAAAGGTACTCTTTTAGAAGAGGAAGAAGAAAAAGGTAAAAGATAAAAAATTATGAACAACAAATATGTATCTATCAACAAGTGAATCTGAAAATTAAGGGAATTGAAGATTTGATCAACAGAATAAACTGGTGAATATAATAGAATCAGGAGCACAGAAAGGGAGTGGACTGATAATTCTCAGGGGGAAAGCGGTGAAGGGTGTACAGGGAGAGACTGGACAAAAATCATACAGCTATGGATGAGGTCAATGGGAGGGAGGTAAGGGTAGAGGGAAGGGTGGGAGTAGGGTGGAGGGGAGATATGGAGGGAAAAAAGAGAAACAAATGTAATAATCTGAATAATAAAGATTCAATAAAAAATTTAAAAAAAAAAGACAAAGAGGGGAGGAGGGGGCAAGAATTAGAAAAGAGCCCCAACCAGTTTGGCTCAATAGATAGAGCATTAGCCTGCAGACCGAAAGGTCCCAGGTTTAATTCTGGTCAAGGGCATGTTCCTGGGTTGCAGGCATATCCCCAATAGGAGGTGTACAGGAGGCAGCTGATGGATGTTTCACTCTCATCAATGTTTCTAACTATCCCTCTCCTTTCCTCTCTGTAAAAAATCAATAAAATATATTAAAAAAAATAATTAGAAAAGAAGAATGGCACCCAGCTGTAGTGGTTCAGTGATTGGACATCAACCTATGAACCAAGAGGTCATGGTCAATTCCCAGTCAGGACATATACCCAGGTTGCAGGTTCATCCCCAGTGTGGGGCATTCAGGAGGCAGCCAGTCAATGATTCTCTCTCATCATTGATATTTCTATCTTTCTCTCCCTTGCCCTTCCTCTCTGAAATCAATAATAAAAATATACTAAAAAAGAGAAAAATTAAAGCCATTGCTGTTATCTAAAATGGATATGATTGTCTGCCCAGAAAACCCAAAAGAATCTAGTAAAAAGTAGTAGCACTAGCAGTGTGGCTAAGTGGTAGAGCATAGGCCAAAAAAAAAAAAAAAACCAGTTTATTCTTGTACTATTATTTATTAATTACTGTATTATCTCCCATACAAGTAACTCTAAACATACTTTTGCCTCACTTGTATTTATAGTCAACTCCATCGATGAGAATTTCAGGATCCTGTAGAATAATGGAAGCAGAAAAGATTTTGTTTGTTTAATCTATAAAGTTTCCCCCTAACCATCATGCTAAGTAACAAGGACAAAAAAACAATGCAGACCACACTTCTGCTTCTGACCATAAAAGGTACTGATACCAAACTAAAATTCTCACAGCAATCACTTTTAAAAGTCGACAAACGTATGAAGCAAATGTTTTTAGATGTTGGTCAACAAGCAGCCTGTAAAAGAGGAGAAGCAGGTGAGGTAAACCCAGTGAACTCCCTGTGGGAAAGCAGTTTCTGGGCCATAGTTCAGGGAGGTATGGTCATGCAGAGCATACTGACTTCATTGCCTGAAAGACAGAGCTTGGCTATCAGGACCTCAAGGGGATAGAATTTGTGGAGACTTGTACTAACAAGAAGGGAGCTTCACAGAACCAGAGAACAACACATCTGCAAAGGGTCTTGATACTTTGAACAAAGATTAAGTTTCACATGCACAGGTTGAGAGTAGATGAGGCACACAGACAATAGCTACCGGGGATGAGATCTGTGTAGATTGGAGTGGAGACTGCAGAAGTAAGAGAGTGCATGCAGAGATGTGAGTATGCCAACCAGCCAATGTAAAGAAGCCTTATTGTACACTCCAAGAATTTAACTGAGACCTCAGAAACAACAAAAATGAGTTGCCTTATTCTAGCCATAGAGTTAAGCCTATAGTAGGTCTATTCTAACATAGCTTTAAAATATTCCTTGAAAACATTACACTGATGCTCCATTAAATTAACTGCCCAATAGAATAAAATCAACACTCTTTAAATGAAGACAACAAAAGCCAGGTTTTTTAAAAAACATATTACCTATAATTGTTTAACACGCAATCAAAAATTACCAGACATGAGAGGTAAGAAAATGTGATCCATAACTTTTTTTAAAAAAAACAATAGAAACAGCCCTAACCAGTTTGGCTCAGTGAATGGAGTGTCAGACTGCAGACTGAAGGGTCCCAGGTTCAATTCTGGTCAAGGGCATGTACCTTGGTTGTGGGCACATCCCCAGTAGGGTCTGTGCAGGAGGCAGCTAAAAGATGTTTCTCTCTCATCAATGTTTCTAACTGTCTATCCCTCTCCCCTCCTCTCTATAAAAAAGCAATAAAATATATGTTTTTAAAAATCAATAGAAACATATCCATAGATGATAGAGGTTTTATAACTAGCAAACAACTACTTTAAATAAGTAGTATAAAATATTTAAGGACTTAAGAGAAAAAATAGGTATAATAAACAAAGAGATAAGGGACCCCACATAAAAGAACCAAAAAGAAATTATAAACTTAAAACTGATACCTGAACTGAAGGGGAAAATGCCCTAGATGGTTGTAATAGCAAAATGGACACAGAAAAAAAATAAGTGCATATAAAGACAAGACAATGGAAAATTATCCAAAGTGAAGCATGGATGGTGGGATAGGGGTGGAAGTAACTAGAAAAATGAATATATGAAAAGATACTTTACCTCTGTCTGAATAGGAGAAACATAAAACAACATGGATATACTATCTCTCACTTATCTCCCAGCAAGGCCCATGAGTCTAATTATATACCCTTTGATGAGGTTATAGAAAAGCATTTGTTTTTATTATTAGCTGCCTGATAAGCAAAAAGGCAATTTCTAATAAAATTATATGTGCACTTATCCCACCTGCATTTCTTTAACTTTAGTTAGTGATACCCTGAATTCTGTTTTTATCCGAAAGTATTTTATAGAGTCCTCTTATCATCAAGGTGCAGTTGGAGTAGGATTATTCTATCAACCCCATATTTGCCAGGTAGAGGTGACCTAATCTTGGTGTTTAATTTAGATATTGATATTGGACAGTGGGGAGGACACTTAGAACTCTGTTCACTAACTCATTTGGGTTTTCAAATGCCAATTGATCAAAGGTACATACCTGAACTTATCAAGGGCCAAGATCCCAGGGAGAAGCAACAAAGTGCCAGCAGGTCTGGCTTCTGATAAGACCTCTCTTCCTGGCTTGCAAGCAACTGCCTTTCACTGTGTCCTCAATGGCAGAGAGAGAGAGAGAGGGCACCAGTAATAGCAGCACTTTTATGACCTCATTTAACCTTGATTATCTCTTAAAACCCTATCTTCAAATACAGTTATGTCAGAGCTCTTACCTTTTCTGATAGGGTTTGTGTGCCAACCCATGCTCTAAACTAAAGTAAAAAGGGATTTGGACCTTGCAAACTTCTGGGACAGTTTAGTTCTGCAAGCAGGTCCTGATGCATTGCGTCTCCCACTACTATGATCCCATAAACAACCAAATGTCAGTCAGTTCTCTGGGGTTACTGAGGTCATGAAGTAAAAGCAGAGCTACTGGACTACAAAATCTTGGGACAAGTATCTTCAGAGGCACCAGCCACAGATCAGAGTCCCACACTGGCTCCCGCCTTCCTAACAAATTGTGGCTCGTGGAGTGATCCTAGTGAACAGCAACCTTGGAACTCTGAACATGTGGATAGTTGTCTCACCAAATTAAATTAATAGAACTAAATATTGCAAAGAAATCACATTCTCACCAAGTACTGGGCTTTCAATTCTGTCTCAGGAAGAGTAAATAACAACAACAAACACAGACATGGGATTTTGGAATTATAATAACTCTGAGAAGCAGGTGGCCCAGGGTAGGGAAGCTGCAGCCTTTTCTCTGAGCTTGCTGATTGAGGCAAAAATATTTTTATTGATTTTTAGAGAGATGGGAAGGGGGAGAGAGAGAGAGATACATGGATATGAGCACAAGAGAGATATTAATCGGTTGCTTCCTGCATGCCCTGTATTGGGGACTGAGCCCACAAACCAGGCATGTGCTCTGACCTGGAATCGAATCTGAAACTTTTCAGTGCATGGGACAATGCACTGGCCAGAGTGGCACACTTTTTCTGTACAGGGTCCCGTTCTGTTGCAACTACTCAACTCTGCTATTGTGGCATAAAGGCGGTCATAATCCATATATAAGTAAATGAACATGGCTGTGTTCCAATAAAACTCTCTAAATAAAAACAGGGGCTGGCTGCTGGCTGCTGGTTGCTGGATGGGTTCCTGCAGACCAGAGCTCCCTGACACCTGATATGAATATGTTTTACAATCTTCTCCCTTCTTAAACTCCTGCCATCACCAGAACCACCTATATTCCATAGTAATCAGGAGAAGCTTGGAAATTCAAGCTTGCAGAACTAAACTGCCCCGGAAGTTTGCAAGGTCCAAATCCCTTTTTACTTTAGAGCATGGGTTGGCACACAAACTCTATCAGAAAAGGTAAGAGCTCTGGCATAACTGTATTTGAAGACGGGGCTTTAGGAGATAATCAAGGTTAAATGAGGTCATAAAAGTGCTGCTACTACTGGTGCCCTCTCTCTCTCTCTCT